>JAWDGP010005302.1:1522500-1582500 GCA_033675545.1 Elysia crispata | reverse complement strand
AGATATCATCTTTTGCCATTGCAAAACTCCGCTCTGTCGATGGATACGGTTGATGCTTCTTCGATCCAACTATTCATCTCTGCATAGCTGAACGGGGGCTGATTTGAAAACTCAAAAGATTATCTATTTCATGACTGGTTAGAGAAAACCATAATTAAAAAGAGCTGCATTGACATTATTTGCATCCAATGCGGCTGTGGCAAGCATATAGGTGAGATTAAAAAAAATACAAAGAAAACAACAAACAAACAAACAAACAAAAAAAGAGAAGGAGAATATGCATTGAGGTTAAATATATATTTGCCATTTGCATAAACTTAATCCAGTGCGTACCCATGTCACACCAGAGTGACAGATTCCTCCCACCTTTCTACATCAGCTTCTGTCTGGTTCCTTATTTCAGACTGGCTGAGTGAAAGTGAAACAATATATTCATTTGTCGTTGACTTTTAATGTAGACCTCGGAAGTGAGCATAAGTGAAAATAAAGCAAAGAAATTTCACCTATGATTAAAAACATTATCACCAATGACTTTCTTGTTTTAAAATTAATTAAAGATAATCCAACATATAATGATGGAAGGCTGAATCAGCCTTTATCATTTGCGAATTAATTTTTTTTGGGGTTTAAAACACTACCCCACCTGATATCCTATCCTAGAGCCTTTCTTCGACATTTTATTTCTTGCTCAGTATGTCCCATTCTCATTTTTTATTCGTTGATTTTGTCTATCTTAATTCATGATTCTCTATTTGTCTACCTGTTTGTCAACATCTCTCTCTCTCTCTCTCTCTCTCTCTCTCTCTCTCTCTCTCTCTCTCTCCCCTCTCTCTCTCTCTTTCCCCTCTCTCTCTCTCTCTCTTTTTTCTCTCTCTCACACACACGTTTTCCTTAAGGCGCAGAACACGTCCAAATTTAGCACAGATAAATAAAAGAGTGAAAGCATTACTGCCCAGTTTAGTTTGGTCTTCACCCAGGAATACTCCCCCAGCACAATTCGCCAGTGACTACTGAAGAGTGATTTGTAAGCGTTAAGTAAGTTAAGAATAGATTATTAGATACGGAAACAACGTACAATTCGGGGAAAGTATCCATCTTATGGCGGCCAATCTCAACTATAATTTGAAACTGTAAACATTACTTCGTCAACTGAGCTACAACAAATTTTTTCAGTAAATCGTTTCGCAAAACCACATCTAGCGATCTTCTCAGACATTCAGCAGTCAGCTGTGCGCAATTTTCACCGAGACGGCTTCAGTAAGTCTTTATCGACGACAATCGCTACAAAAATGACCGTTATCATCAGACCAGTCACACGTGCCGGGGTTTAGGAAGTAGAAAAGAGACCGCAATTCTGGCCAACATCAGAAAATTGTCAGTGTGAGGCAAAGAACACGTGAGCGCTGTTCACCTCTCATTTAGATCATGTGTTTGTCTAAAGAACTCAAGTTCTTCTTCGTTCAAAAAACTGTTTTCTTCTTGCATTTATGTACACGTGACTTGAAGAAAATAGTTTGTTTTAAACTATAAAGTTGTTCTTCCTGCTCAATGTGCATGCATGCACTTTACTTTCTCTGAAATGATATCTTTTTGTAACCCCATTTTTTTTAGGTATAATACTTTAACCTGATCGCAATATGAGGTATATTCCTCATCAAATCTAAGGGCGATGTAAATCTCTGATTCAGAGTAAGGCACATTTATCGAATCATTTTATATGATAGCTTGAGATTTAATTCGTCAACATCATAATGAACTGGGCTTGGCTTCTTGGTGATGATTGTCCTGCCTCCAGAAAAAAAAAAAAGAAGAAACCAAATTGTGTGGACCTAAACAGCTACAGCTGTAAAGATTTTGAGCTTCAAGAATAGCTAATCGATCTGAAATTTAATTTTTAATCTACTCTGGAACAGATGCATTGCCATTTTCCAAAACTCTCTTTGGTATCGGTCTCGAGGCACCGGTTCGCACTGATATGCGATTAAAAGAATTTTTTTATTTTTTGGTTTAACTCAGATCGATGAAAAAATAATTATCGTTGCATGCTGTTAAAATGATTAAAGGTCTCCGAATTTTCAAAAATGGTAGAGGCAAATGATTTTTAAAAATTATGATAGGCAGAGTGGTGAGGCAGCATTCTGATCTTACCAGAAAAAAAATAAAACAAGAAAACTTCTGGTTTTGTTAAAACCTGAAACCGGATTGTAAAAATAAATGTTACGGTGAATTTTTTTAACACAATGCCCTTTCTCTAAAGCTATGATTATCTAGATTCGAGAAGTGTAACTGCATTGTTTACATTTCACTTAAATATGCAATATTAATGTTCGCGTACATTTCAAAATTAAACAGGCTGTCTTTATCTTCGCCCCGCAGCACGAGACAGGTTCTTCTATGATTATATATAGATGTTTCCAAGAGAGCCAAGTGTTCATGAATGAAATAACGTCATGGCCTTTATACTAACGAAGCCCCCCTGGGAGGCTCTTATCTTATTAACGCAAACAGTGTTATGGGAAAGTGGTCTAGTGATCCCATTACGAGGGATACACGGCATAATGAATATAAAAAATCAACAACCAAAAACGATATGGCTGTTGTGGTATACGTCTTGTGCTCAAGGTCTTCTAGAAAGTTTCCAATAACAATCTTCATGTCTGATAATAATGTTTTAAATATTGTTTATCTTAAAATAAACGGCTTCCTCAAACATACGTCCTCTGTTACTGTTTAGGTATACATCTTAGTAAAATCTCTTTTTTTTTGGCGCAATAATTTTATTAACCATACAAGTAAGAGAAGCCGAATTCTCTAGACCATCATTTATATCTTGGTTGCATGGAGGATTTGCGATAAAGCATATCTTTTAAAGATGGTCCAAGTTAGCTTTTTCCTATTTTTATTATTTTCAGCCTCATACCTAACCTACGTCTAACTTTTAGGAATCCATGTTCGATTTGGAGCAAAATAGTCATCTAGATTTGGACTTGCTGGTTGAAAAGATAACATCAATTTTATATGGAAAGTCAATTGATTTATATTCGAATATGAATCTTTAATATTAGATGTTTATGTAACTTTGATTTCTTGAAAAATGAAACGATAAATTTGTGAAGAATACACCAAACTCTGTTGTCGAGATGCATAAGATTTATCATATTTGCAGACGATTTTAAGGATAATAACAGATCATTTTGTTTAGGGATTGAAAAATAACGGCTGATATAAATCTGTTGCCGATCACACTCCCATACCATGACGAGCCTTGAGGCCCCAATGACGTACCAACAGGCTTAATATTTTTCCAAAAAATAACAAAAAGATACTTCAAATCAGTAAAAGCAGTATGCCACGGATAAGTCTAGACATCATTTAGTCCCATGATCTAAATGATCTGTAAAAATCTGAGAGGATCTCTTGTCGATGCGATTCCTTTCTTCTTACATTCTTTGAATTTTCTCAGTCTCTCTTTATTTATACCAATACGAGCTTTTGCAAATCTTTGACCAGGACAGAGAAAATACGCAATCATCGAACGAATTAAAGCGTTTTAAATTAACATACTGGAAACTCCCAAATTAGTAGACCTTTTGGGATAAAAAAAAAAAAAAAAAAGAATAAATGAGTAAAGACCATCGCCGAGTTCAAAATATAAGGGTGATCTAAAAATAATGAGCTATCGTGTGATACATCCATCTCAAGACGAGGAATCTTGATAAATCTAATTGTGTTTATGTTAGAGGAAAATGTGAATTCGAAAACATTTTGTATTGGTGTATCTACCATAAATTTCTCAAATGTTTATGCGGTCCAGAACTACTTTCTTCTTCTTCTTCGTCACCATCATCATCCTCTTCTTTCTTCTTCTTCTTCTTCTTCTTCTTCTTCTTCTTCTTCTTCTTCTTCTTCTTCTTCTTCTTCTTCTTCTTCTTCTTCTTCTTCTTCTTCTTCTTCTCTTTCTGTCATCTTCCTTCTTTCTCACCTTCTTTTCTCCTTTAGACGCGCGAAGACTTTTGTTCGAGAGTTTGGTAGATGAGTTTAGGGCCTCATATTTCATTTCCGCTATGCTATGCCCGTCATGGACTTAACGTTTAATATGCAAAAAACAAAACAAAACAAAAAACAAAAACAAAACAAAACAATCTGAGATCAACACATTGTGGACTTACTGTATAAAAAACGAAACAAATAAGAAACTTGCTCCGTTTATGATATGTGACGATCAACATCTCAGGATAAATCATAATTTCCTCCTTCACAACAATATGAAAGAGCAATTAAGGGAAATCACATGCTGTCTTTATATATTACAGATTTTTAAATTTCTTTTTCCTATAGATTTTCTAAGATATGATTTCAAACACTTTGAGTTCCTATATTAAAAAAAAATTGACACACTTTTCATACCGGATAATTATACCCTTATCATCTAAATATACCCAATATCCTGGTTTCGCTGATAATCTCTGCGGCCTCTATTTGTCTCGCTGTATAGCTATGTAATTCCCTGCTGTAATTGTGCCCACTCAGTGTCTTATTTCCGATATCTTCTATCTGTATGAGATCATTTTATTTAAGTGCTCATCGCTTTTAATGAAATCCTTGTAAAGTCCAAAGTGCTGTTTGTCTTTTTTCCAGGTTTTACCACAGACGAGACAGATGTATAAAGCTTGGAGAGCCTTAGGGCTTTCAAAATCAAACGTTTGGACCCACTGCAATCAAGAAAGGATCTGCTGTGTTTACGAGGGCAACGGAGGGAGACTTCAGTGCGGTGGCATTTTGATACTTCTTTAATTTATTTTATCCGAAATTATTTCGCTTTTCAAATGGCAACCTTACTGCACTATCTATAAAATTAAAGAAAGGAGAGACAGAGCAAGAGAGAGAGATAAAGATAGAGACAGAGGAGACAGAGAGAGACAGAGAGAGACAGACACAGAGAGAGAGAGAGAGAGAGAGAGAGAGAGAGAGAGAGAGAGAGAGAGAGAGAGAGAGAGAGAGAGAGAGAGAGAGAGAGAGAGAGGCAAACAGATTTACAGTTGCGGTTGATTGGGTCGTGTGCCCCTTTTGTCATTTTTTTTTAAAAAGAATCTGAAATAAAATTTTCAAAATTTCAATGTTATTTTGAAAAATTCTGAAGTAGATTGATAAGGAAATTCTAAAATTTATTTGTTTTGAGTATTGAGCCCTTATTTATTATTGCATGACAGCATTTCTTATTGAATAATAATCAGAGTCTATGGAGTAACAAAATGTATCAATTGATATTCTACTGGTCTTTTTTGTACTGTCTCTTTCTCTTTTTTTTTTTCAAGTTGAGCGGCCTGGACGGTTTTAGATCTATACATGAACCAAAATGTATAGGGCCCCGACATGTACAAGACGAAATTATTAAAGTATTCCTACTTTTCTTTCAATTCCAGCCGATTCCATGTAAGCTCTATTTTTAATTGAAGTTGTTTTTTAATAAAAAGAGGTACATTTTCAAATTGGAGTAAATAATCTTAAGTATCCGTATCACAAAATCCCAAAATTCTGTCAAAATAAAATAAAGAAAAATAAAAGTGATCAGAAATAATTAGGTGGTGGAAACTAACAACACGGAAGAAAAGGAAATGAAGAGGACGTGAAGAGGGGAGGGACTAGTGCCGATGGCAGGGGAATTATAGCCATACAGGGGAGGAGAGGGGGGGGGGGAGGGGGAGATGACAAGTGGAGAAGAGACAACGCACTGAATTCACTGTAACTCTCAAAGCTTTACAAAAATTCCAAGACAGGCCACTATCAACAAATGAGACCTTTCCGATTCACAAGGGAGAAGCAGCGCACTGAACTTCTTCCCCAGTCATTAGTAGCGGAGCCGTGTTTCACTTAGTGAGGAAAAAGCAAGGAGAAAGAATAAACAATAAGAATATATCAATTTAAGGTCTCTAAGGATGGTAGGGGAAAAAGAAAAATCCCAGTACAATTCAAAACTTTTTTTTTATATCAGTGAATGACATATCCGGTCGGGCTTCCTCCACACTGAAACGTTTTTGGTCTTTTTTTTTCTTCCTTTTTTATCTTGCGAATTTCTTTAAATGCTGGACCCTGATCTAACAAGAAAATCTTAAGTAAGGCATGGTATAGCAAATGGGATTTCAAAAAAAAATTTAAAAAAAGGAAAAAACAGAAATACTACCCTATTGGAAGTCAATCTTCCCGTCCAACCAGTAGAAGAATTAAGACATCGTCCTTACAGAAGTACTATTCTGGTGTAGAATATTTGGCTTTTTTTCAACTTGTAGTGTTTTATGAATTTGGATCTATGCTCTCTGATCATGAGCGTTCGTGCTTCTTCAGAGGCTGTCTTCAGATAAGGTTTTCACCTCAAGTCGTAGACATTAACATATACATCAACATTTGTTTTTATGGGCCTGGTTGTTTAGAACATATAATATTTTGCTTGATAACCATTATTATTAAGGTATTTTATTTTTGTATGTATCCATCTCTTTTCTTTTCTTTTTATTTTGTTTGTGTCATCTTTACATCGTTTATATAAAATAAAAATTGAATGAATATTTTATTTTCAAAAGTATGTATGTTTTCTCCTTTCATTTGATTTTTTTTCTCGATTCTCCCAAATTAGATAAGTTAAAACTTCCTGATCTCTAATTCCCACATCACATGACGTATAAAGGGTTGACATTCCAAATATTCCTATTCCATCTTGAGTAGAGCGACTAGTCTATTGCTGGGTCCAAAAGAATGCAAAGGTCGCGGGCTACTGGTGGCGTGTTTGTTCTTAAGTTTTATAATAACTAGATTTTCTTATAGGAATAAGAGAGGGGCTAGGGTTGGTAAAATTCATGTGTTCTGTTCCAGATTGTGTGTTAATTTTAATATTTTTGCAGACACTGTTAAATACTGTTTGACACTGTTTGATATGTATTAACAAGGTCTAACAAAATAGCATAACTCCTCTAAAACCATTTTTCGTAAAGTATTGTTTGTAGATAACACCATCCCTCAGTTTTCCTTTTTCAGTCTGCTGTCAAAACCAACTTGTTTCGAAATAAAAAGAAAAAAGTAAATGAAAACTGAAAAGGGAAAAAAACAAAAAATTGAGGTAACATTTCAGTGCACAGGAAACGCGATCGATAGGTCTTTAAGTGAGTCTTGTCATGTAATTAATTTTTGACTAGGAGAATTTTTAGTTGAACAGAAAGGACATACTGAACAATGTTAACTGATTTTAACAAAACTTGGCTTTAAAGCTTAAAATAACCGGAAAAGTATCATAAATCACTTTTGATTGCGATGCTGCGACTATAACACAAATGTGATTAATAACTTGCCAAACACTATCTATTTATCAAAAGCTTGAGAACTAAACTAGACAGCGTTTAGTATTACGTTAATTCTTTCAACTCCGATGAGCCAAGTTTAAACGAATACATTCTTTTCTCGGTGGGTCAAGAAAATATAAAAAAAAAACTATTACACTGACATAATTATGATTCCTCCAATAATTCCACGCAGGCTTCTCTGTAAAATAAGAAAAATCTGACCTTGCTCTCTTTCTCTTGTGTAATATGTTATGTATCATACGGCGCAGGAACTCTGAGCTGAAATTAACTTAGTGTTGCTAATGCTTTACTTCCCTCTCCGACTCAGGCGGCGTTCAAAAGCTGCAAGAGACAAAAACAAAATAACCCAGTTCTTGTAGCCTTTTTTTAATATCTTTTTCATAAAAGTGGGTTTCAAGATATTTGAATTTTTGCTAATGTAGGCATCTCTTATATAAGTATAGAAAAAGAAATATTTTGTTATGTGAATTCGGCAATATTTTAATTAACATTAATACAATTATCTGCTTCTTTCCTTTTATCTTTCTCACATAGTAAACTTAAGCTTCGGTTATTTTATGATTTTCTGACAATACATGAGTTGGTATTTTCAGCACACTTATTTAAGGAAAATATTAAGGTTAATGCTATTTTCAAAGAATATTATTTACTTTTCACTCAATCACATTTGATAATCTATAATTTACATTACCATTGATTGTTCAAAAGTTATTCATGAGCAGATATGATTCTGTTCGTCAACAAGAGCAAAGTGTTACTGAGCTATTATGGTGCTTTCTAATCTGTTGTTGCTGTTGCTGTAATTGTTGTTGGTTATGATATTGTTCTTATGAATATCCAATAAGTGCTCATTCTCTCATTTTGAACCTCCATATTGACATTTATCTTTGAATTATAAACTTCGTGTGATTCATGTCTAATTCAGAGATTTAGGTCATTTTCCTTCTAGTTTTATTTGATAAATGAAAACCTCCGACTCAGCTATAAATAATAGAACTAATGTCCTTGTTGCTAGATTTTCATGACGGTAAATTAATGTTTTTTATCATCTCCGCGTTTTATAACTGTTATCACATATCATGCATAGAATCAACCAAGAAACTTGAAGCCCTAGAGATGTGGCTATTCAAAGGCTTAGCAAGAGTTAGCTCTACAAAGATAGAGTGACAAATGAGGAAGTTTTGAGTAGACTTGGTTTTGAGAGAGAACTGCTACCTCAAATAAAAACACACAAGTTGTCATATTTTGGCCACATTGCAAGACATGACAGCCTGCAGAAAACAATCCTCATAGGTAGAATAGATTGTAGAACAGGAAAGGGCACACCCAGACGTTAGTAGAACGACGGCATCAAAGAATGGCCTGGCAACCAGCTCTTCACGAACATCAAGCTAGCCCAGGATCGTGTGACTTGGAGAAGCGTGGCAAGTCGACCCCAGAATGGCCTTCAACAGTCGGGATGACAAGGACAACAACAACAAAAACAACACCATAGAAAAATTTCTTGTCTTTTTTTGTGTGTAATTTGAACTTAAAGAACTAAATTAGATTTTTTCTATAATTGTCACGTATAAAAAGTCGATGTCTGTTAACAACAACAACAAAAAAAACCTCTGTGTCTTTCTCAACAAATTAAGTAAAGTGAGTTAGAAAGGGAAAAATACACATTTCAAAGCTGCATCGATTCTTAAAAAATTCAGACTTCGCATTACGCGCACAAATCATTTGCCATGTAAACAGACAACTCATGTGTCCATTAGCGCTTCTTGAATATTGGGTAGGAAAATGTAATGGATCGTGTGGAAGTTTCTATTTTAACAGACATAATGTCAAGTGGCCGTTAAGTTGCTATCTTGACCTATGACTCTTCCTGAACTTTTCACCTTAGCTGCTTTTTGTACTTCCGTCAATCTCAGTTGGTTAAGACGAATTGACTATTTTTTTCTTTCTCTCATTCTGCTTGATTGTAACAGGAGAGATCTGTTTTGAAGGTCATGATAACAGTTGGGTCAGATCGTTTCCTGATCGTCAGTTTTAGCACTTAATTACAAGTTCATGAACTCATTGGTACGGATTGCTTTGCCTCTTCTTAGTATAACAATTTCTATGAAAAGCTCCGCAGGCCTTCGATTTTTAAGATTGGTCAGTTGTATGTATCTCATTTTTTTAAGTGATGGATTTATATATTTTACCGTGGCATAACTCTCGTTAAAAATACATTTAGCTATCTGTTATTTAAGCGCTCAAATACAACATATATAATGTAAGGACCGACTGAAAGAATGCTTTGCAAAAATGAATTTATGTATATTTTTTATTTTGTCGTCGTCAAAACAGATTTTAGTGAGGCTAATAAAGTCTTTTATGCCGCATTTTTTGGTATGTTGGAATACTGAAGTTCCTCTGATTAAGCTGTTTGAAAGAGAAAAAAAAAGGTTTAAATAATTGTTCACTAAACTTGGTCCATAAAAGGTCTCGGCTTCCAGTCAGTCCGTCTTTGATAGGACAGGAGCTTGTTAAAAAATAATTGGTTCTCAATATCTTGTTCATAGAAAATAACTTTGACATATTTATACTATGCGTTCATTAAAAAAAATAAGGGAAAAACAAAATTAAAAAAGAGCCGAACTCTTGATTGCGGGAATAACCAGCTTAAGAAAGGAACAAGAGTTATTCTAGAAATTCTAAATTTGAGCTGACATAATGACAAAATCGTTTATAAGTTGTACTTAGTACCCCTATAAAATCTAAAGAAAATATAAAGTTGTGGATGCATTTGTTCCATAATTGAAAATTTAATGGAGCGATAAGGTATAGCATCAATACTGGGCGTTACGTACTCCACTTCAGTTCATTTAACGCACAGATCCAGTTTAGAAAATCCTCTTTACAAAGAAAAAAATAAAAGAAAACAGAAAATCAATTTCACCACAAAATAACACTGATATGAGAAATCAATGTGCACGTTAGCCATAAAAACCAAACAGGAACGCTGTTTATGCAAGATTCATGGATTGCTTCTTTTATCTGCATGTGACGCTTCATGAGTTTTGTAAAGCTGCTTTAATGGAGCATAACTTTTTAAAAAAATTTTTAATGTACAGTGTTTCAGCGAATGAAGAACTTCGATTAATTTCTCCACTTTTAAACATATTGCAGTAAAAAGTAGTTTGGTTTTCATGCGCATGTGACAATAAAAAATTTATTTCTACGAGATCTTCGTTTTATTTGACATCCTCCATTTTTCTTAAATAATCTGAAGCGGAGTCGGTCGAGTACAGGGCTGATTGGACTGAATTCAACCCACCACCAAATGAACCCAGCCAAGAGTGGAACGCGAAATCTGCCTAGTGTCAGTCTAACGCTCTTCAAACTGAGCTACGATCTAGGAACGTGACTTTGAAATGTTCTTATTGTAATAAACATTGCTTAATGCACGGTACTCCATTATAAGAATTGATGAAGAC
Organism: Elysia crispata; assembly: GCA_033675545.1. Classification (NCBI taxonomy): domain Eukaryota; kingdom Metazoa; phylum Mollusca; class Gastropoda; family Plakobranchidae; genus Elysia; species Elysia crispata. The sequence continues at coordinate 1,571,681 of JAWDGP010005302.1, read as the reverse complement.
AGTAGAACAATAACTCAGTTTCTTGTAAACGACATCGAATGACCTTAACATAATCTCGGTGACTCATCATTGCATACTATAAACTTATCAACAATAGTAGACTTGGTAATGAAACTTGCAGGTATTAAATCGTAAGAAAAATTTATAGTAACCAAGAGAAAGTCCATATACACTGTAACTAATTATAGGTTGCAAAAAAATTAAACCCTGTTCTGACAGAACTGTAGGAAATAAACCTGAGGCGGACTCTCCAAGCATGCCCTTCGCTACACGATCACCGACATTTCTGTCACATTCTGCATAGATGGGTTCGTGACAAGAATAAAGCGTGAGTATAGAAACTAAACGGATATGATTATCTGTGAGGAAATCAAGATTCGATTTTTTGGAACATTTATTTAGTTGCAAAAATGTAACATTAATCTTATCTGTCACAATAAAACACGCAAAAAATCAAGATAAAACTTTACAACTGCTGATTCTATTCTTCTATACTAGGCTGAAAACAAACAAAGCAAAATTCACGTTTTAAATTAAACTCTTTGATGTCCATGGTACTAAACTACAGAACAAAACAAGTCAGTCTATAAGAATATAACGAACAATGTTAACGATTTTCCAGATTTTTGTTCATTTCACAAAGTAACCTTTTAACAAAAGCGTTCTTGTATTCGGAACGAAAAACAAAAAACAAAACAAAACAAAAACAAAATTAAAATATGAAAAAAACTCACTCTCCCTATATCCATTTTTGCAGCATATTTTCATGCATACCGTATTTGGGAGCCCTTACTAAGAGTGTGCAATATTATACCATACAAATAACACATATAGTAACACAAATCTCGTTCAAATAGCATACCATTATTTGAACTTTTTTTGTAAGGTGTTGGTTTTTGCTATTAAATAAAGAAAGAAGAATATATTTAAAAATAAAAGTAAGGTAAAAGTAGAATATAAGATACAAGCATGATTCCCCTATCAAACAAAGAGATGCAAGTGATATCTACGTTGTATAAAATCATACTTCACAACAAGAACAAATTTTTACCATTAATTTAACAGCTTTTAAGTATTCAGAAACTTGATAAATTTAAAATCTTCTCATATAGGTTGCCAAGAAGACATTGTTTTTGTTAAAATAAAAGAAAAAGACCAGACAAAAGAGCAAACCACACAGCCGTCATTTGGTTTATCTCTCCACTAAGACCGCAGAGTGTTGTGAAAAAATGATCTCCAAAGATAAAAAAAAAACTACTCAGTGAGCTTATTATACATCCACATAGATTTAATTCGAAGGAAAATTGTGATCATGTCTTTTTTATTCCAAAGCTTCTATGTACACAAAGTTGTGAAACCTAACTTTGATTTTGATATACAGAGTGATCACATAGATAACGTTCATAAATAAATTAAAAACAAAATTTGAGATTTTTAAGAGGAATACTTTCATTCCACGCCTCTGAGATAATAACATTATTGAGTGTTTATTTCGTTCTAATGTGAGTAATAGCTTAAAATGTACGAACTAACATAATAGGATGAAAAATATTGAATTTGTTTTTGTTTATCGAAAAGCTTCTGGGTATATGATGTTGTGGATGTAGGCGCACGGATTGTTTTGGTGGAAATTAATCGGAAAGATTGCTTTTTCAAAGATAAAAGAACTATCATTACTCGTAGTAAAGTTTACCCTCTTTATCTACTGATTTCAAGGTTATTAACCAAGAGATCAATTTAAATTATTTTGTACACAAATTTAAAGAATCATTATATAAAAATTTGGTGCTAGATTTATATCTACACGTTCCAAACTGTGGCCAACACGACTGAATCACGCCTTGGATGCGTCATAATATTACTGTGTTGCTCATGAAGCTATGAATCGCCTAGATATATCTCTGCTTTAAGTCGCAGCGTTAGCGAGAACCCAATTATTTGTTTTTTTTTAAAGCAATAGCTCGTTAAGCGATGTGTCTTGCTACGTAATACAACAAATTTTCAATGCTGAATCCATACTTGTTCTTTACCACACTGGAGACTGATATGAGCAGGTCAAAATTCAGTTCACCCCATTATTGTATATTTAATGGTTTTGAAGGAGGCAGCGTAGAAATAAATAACAGCCACTTTTTGTAATATAAATATTTAAAATCTGTAATCTTTGAAAATGCAAAGGAAATGTGTGCATAGAGTACGGACTAGTTATTAGGAAGGAACTACTTTGAATATTTTTAAGATATTGCCGTCTCTTACTCAGAAATATCAAATTTATTGTTAAAACAATCTATTCAATATAAATTCAAAAAAGAAGCACTGCACTTATTTGTAATAGGACACTGAAGGGAAAACATTTACCTTTTTTCACACCACCCTGAATCTGCTAATAAATTAATTGAAGACCAGCAGCACTTTTGATAAAATTATTATTCCAAGGTTTGAAACGTTATTACTAGACTTTTATAAAGGCAACCTCCAATCTTCCCGATACCTCGGCCTGTGTAAATATAAAAAGAAAAAGACTAAACAAATTGTCTTCTTTTTCATTGAAAAAGTATTTCATTGAATATTTTAACTCTGATAATCCTCATGGTAGAAAGAAATTTATGCCTTAAAATTGAATCCGTTTTAATGTAAACATTGATATTTTTACTGAATTGTTGGTCTATTCTTTTCATTTCTATAATTCTTACTTCATTAATTTAACAATGCAAGGATCACTTATTTACCGTTTGTTCCGAAAAATAACTTTCCGGGATCATAATCATTTTTTTCATGAATATTCTTCAAACATTCGAAGAAAATGCATTCTTCCAAGCCTTTTTTACGACGCAAACATAGTAATCCTTACAAAACACATGCAAAAAAGGAATTCTGTATTGGAGACAGCGTTAACCGATCACTAGCAAAACTAAATCCAAACATCTTTCCCTTTTGGTTGACACTCGAAAATACTGCCAAACTTTTCCTCCGTATTTAGCTCAAAAGAATACTGATAAATAAAATAAGAAATTTTTAAAAACTCTTTCCTTTTTAAATGCTCCATGCACTTCGCAAAATTTCGCGATATGTCATTGACAGATAAGATATATTGAGAGTATGCACATCGCTGTAACTGTGTGTACATAATTTTTGTCAAGGACTCGATCTAGCACTTGGCCCAGCCTTGACTCGATCTGAATGGCTGATGTTTACAATAGATCGCAACAGCACCTTCTAGTTATGCAGTTTTTCAATACCAACTCAACCAGATTTATCTCGTCCACAATAGTATTTCTCGAAGGTTATTGGTACGACTTAAACAGTCATGAACAATCAGAAATAATTAGAAGACATCCATAAAACTATTTTGATGTAGAATATAGGGCTCCTTTTTCCATGTTTCTATTTTTGTTTTTAAATTGAACTTCTGCACCTTTTAGTATTTGAGTGAGGATGAATGTTTTGATTGGTTAAGGCTCCTCAGAGCAAATGGTATTTTTCATCTGAAGAAAAATCTGAAAGTAGAGCTCAGAATAATTTTTGTGAAATCTCATTCCCTCTTGGCAATAGAAGGAAGGTAATTAATATTAAATTCAAACTTAATGTATCTCTATATTTCCCAAAGATGTACTAAGTCGTCTTTTTGCCAAACAAGCCTCAATAATTTAGGCCTTGATTGAACATAGATTGCAACCATTTATATACTATATAGATGGAATAAAAAGTCGAAACAAATGAGATTAAAAATGCAATAAGCGTAATGTAAGAAAACAGAAAAGGCAAAAATACAAGCAAAAGACTTATTAAAAAGCATTTTCAAAAATATGGTAAGACAATAACAAAAACTGAAAAAGAGACTTAAGATTTAAGTTCTCGCAACTTCTTGTTTATTATATTGCCATCTTTGCTCAAGTCACATCACATTTTTTTAAATCAAACATTTATTAGATTAATGGTAACTCTTTTTACTTCAATTAAAAAAAAAATTCCAAGATATTGTAAACATCATCATTATGAGCTTCTTTAGACTGAACACGTCTTGTAAGATTTAAATAAAGTGATGGCAAGTCAAAGACAAGACATTCATGGTGAAGTCCATGTATCTGGTTTTGAGGCTCTTCATAAATTCAAACAGTCATAAATTTTATTAATAAAAAATAGAGGAAACTTAAATCCAATTTTTTTTTCCTAATAAACACCTATAATCAGGATTATAACTGTGCAAACCAAATGAAATGAACTATCCTGTGAAGTGCTTCCATAGCCAGTTGCATCAAAGCTGAATATATTTCTTTTTTCACAAGCGGCTTCGAGAAAATAATTCATTAATTGATAAAGATCAAAGTCCGTTGTGGTAGGTGCAGAGTAAAATTGGTAAAACGTTGAAACCCAATTGCGAAAGACAATAATTTGAAAAAAGATCAGACAGATAGACAGAAAAAAAAGAGAGAGAGAAAGAGAGAGAGAGAGTGTGTGTGTGTGTGTGTGTGAGAGAGAGAGAGAGAGTACGAAAAAAGACAGAGGGATGGATAAAAACATAGATAGGGAAAGAAGAAAAGATGGACTAATTGATGTTCATAGTGATAGACAGAGAAAGAGGACAGAAAGACGGGCACACAGACAGACAGATAAAGGTTGAAAGGGAGGCTGTAAATAAACTATGATTAAGATTAAAGTTTGTGTGGCGGCAATTTGAAAGGTAATATTGATCTCATTGTGGGCGTTGGAGCTCTCGCCGTTTTAATCTATTCCGTTTTCCAGTTGATTGCGAGCTTCAGGAATCTTCAGAGGCTCCCGTTTCAACATGAATGCTTATCCAGAGGTTTGTAGTGTCTATCAAAGTTTTCATTTTCTTCAAAGATCCACTTAGACGATAGCGAGACAGCTATAGATGTCCTTATTTGCCCCATGCCTTTTAATTCCAATTTTTCAGCCTTCCTAGAAAATAGTTCAGATCTAGTGCAAGTTATTCAGATTTCCAACTATTCCAAAACACTGTCCTTAGCAGGACAATGACCTTTCGGTCTCACCTTTTATCTGGACGAAATATTTTTTTAAATGGAATATATTTTTTGCATTTTTGAGGTGCATTTCAATTAAAAAATGTAGCTGCATATATTTTCAAGAAGTCCGGTGTTTTAATGGGAATGAAGAGGGAGGGGTAGGGTTGAAAACAGTGTAACGAGCATAAAAAAAAACCAATTGAAATTATCTTCTTACTTGTGTGCCCAAAATAGGTTGCAATCATGTAAAGCATTTAAAGATTAGTTCTCAAAAGATTTAAGATAGGTAAAAGAGCGAAGACGCTCTCTGTTTTGCAAAAAAAAAATATTAAAAGATTTCAGTGAAGATTATTAAAACTGCGCTTTAATACCCATACATGTTGACATTTTGAACGTCTTGAAGTCCAGTACACGGGAAATAAATATAATCTTAGTATTAGCGATCCAAGATAAGATGAGCAGTAATGATATCAGGCGATGGTGAGTGATTCCAACAGAACTGTATCTGTGTTTCAAGCAATCTAGCCAAATATGCAGTTATCAAGTTTGTTTTTTTTTTACTTATTTTAAAGGAAGCTGACAGAAACCTTGCGATGTGGACTTTTAGGGGTTAATGCTAAAAATAATTATGCCGACTGATATGGCGTGACCCTCAAAAACTTTTCGACTGGAAGTACCTGTCCAAAATACAAACAAGAGCCAAGTAGGGTGATGAATGTAAATTAAATGGAAATTCATCGCTTTATTTAACTCCTTCTCTGTGTGGTGTTATGCTGCTGTTTCGTCCAGTGAATTTAACTGGCTCAGAAGAAAGCATATCGATCTGAGTACGAGACTTATAATAGGTCTCATTGTTTCGCCATGTCTAGATTAAACCATGTCTTTACTACTTGCTTTGTTCAAAGTACATTATTCTCGCCCGCATAGGAATTGTTGGCTGAGCACAAAATTACAAGTTAATAATTATAGTTGTGTTAAATGATTGGATCAACCAATCAACCAATTGTACCTTGTGTTGCACCATTTAGCAAGACTTATAAAGGTGCGAATATAAAATATTTGAATGGGAACGCTTAAACTATAAAACTTTTTGTTAAAGCGTCCTTTGTGTTTCACAAAAATAAAATCTTATTATACGCATTTCTATATTGTACCATATAACAGAAAATTTTGATTATATTTAGGAAAAGAACAGTGTTATTATTATCATTTTTATTATTATTATTATTATTATTATTATTATTATTATTATTATTATTATTATTATTATTATTATTATTATTATTATTATTGTAGTAATAATCATTATCATCAACATTACAGTACTGAACATATAATAGGACTAAAATACAAGACGACACTGTTCTGATTGCTCTTTGTCAAAAGCTTGCCCAGCATAATCGCTGTAATAACCATTTCCATCTCTTTTGTTTGATTTTCGCACTCTACATCCATTTATTTTTTCCTTTCCTCCTTTGGAATATTCGCCATACGTATCTCTATACAACACAATTTTCTCCCACGCTCTAAGTCAGCTGAACCCCTTTTTTTCAGATTTAATATTAAATACGACGCGACAAAGAGGTAGTATTATAATTCCCAAGATTGCGCCTTCAAAACCGATTATAATGATATCAAATAGCACCGATGCTTGATTATTTAATATCAAGATTGTGTTTCTATAACCCCATAGGTACAATCAAAATAAAAATAATAATGCGCTGATTTTTTATTGGCGGGGGCCAGTGATATTGGGATTCGATTTTTTGATTTTTTTTTTTTTCAGTTTACCGTTTTGATGACTCGTGTATCAGACACAGAGAGAGAGAGAGAGAGAGAGAGAGAGAGAGAGAGAGAGAGAGAGAGAGAGAGAGAGAGAGAGAGAGAGAGAGAGAGAGAGAGAGAGAGAGGGAGAACAGAGAGAGAAATGTTTAAATTTCTCTTACAAAACTTTTGCTATCAGATATAGCTATTGTTATATGACACGTGCTCTAAAGGCGAAATCTAATGCTGATTTCAAAAGATTAACGCGCCTCTTGAAAGATGCAGTTGAGTGATCCACATGAGAAAGTTAAATAACTAACACAATAAATTATCAGCTGGTGATCCTTATTTCTTCATGCATTTAAAACTACCAGTATAGAAAATGTTCTTCTTTTTTATTGCTGGAGTATTTTATGTATCTTCTTTATTATCCCATCAAACCCTTTTCTTCTACTCTTGATGATTGTTGTCTTTCTTTTTATCTAATCCGTTAACAATGAACTTTGATTTTGAAGTTATTCATGTCTGCTTCATTAAAAATCTGAAAAAATGATAGCTTTCTGATGATATTTAGACTTGATGATAAGATGATTTATTTTCAATGTCGCTGTACGAAATTGTCAGTATTACAAAAATTTCTATTGAATTAAAAATAAAAAGCAGCTGCTCCTATTTATTATACAGACAATAAAATAAAATCCAGTCACATACCCAGGTTTTTTCCTGTAAATCGACTCTTTTATATCTTATGTCATCTTATAATATACTTTTTAAATGTTTGACGGAGTATCTAATAAAGCAAAAGTTTCAAAGTTTAAGAGTTTGAAAACGACACACTTTCATTTGAACTCTGATTTTTTTTAAAGCTTACTTCGTATATCGTCTACGAGGCTACACCACACATTTTAAACTTCTAACGCAAAACCCGAACAACAAAGCAAAAACAGAACGTCCCTTGATGTGTCCAAGTATTACATTTTTCTTTTGTTGTTAGGGTCAGTGCACCTCTAAATAAACTATCACCGTTATGATGTGATAAAAATTAATGCAAACACCTTTATTTTGTTTGCATTAATTTTTATCACATCATGACGATGATAGTTTATTTGGAGGTGCACTGACCCTAACAACAAAAGAAAAATAACAAAAAGAAAACTTAAAACAACAACAACAGCAACAAAAATCAACAAAAAACGATGAGGAATATAAACAGGACGGTTATCATGATCTTGACCATGAAATTATTATTGATTACAATTTTTTACTACCTTATAGTTCAGCCTTACAACGACACTTTGACAATCAAAGCATATCTTCTGGATTTGCCTCAAAAGACAAGCGAACAGATGAATTTTTAGAAAGGAAATTTGACCTTCATTTCGTCTCTGCAAAACTCTTTGAACCAAGATTATTTTAATCTCCAATATTTGCGCTTGTTCCTGTTTACTCCTGGTTGTCATATGGTTCGTGTCAGGTGATACCAGCGTTGAAGGCTTTATGGTGACTCCTTGATGAATATCGATCACGGTGCCCACACAAAAACATATTTGACAGCGAGGACAATAGAATTTGTAATCTCGTAAATTCCAGTCTGCCAGATTGTTATCTGAGGTAAAAGGGGAGTTTCCGGTGAGAAAGAAAGAAAGAAAGAAAGAAAGAAGATGAGAATGATAAGGAAATGAAGAAATAACAAAAAAAAAAAAATTAAAAAAAGACTTAAAAAATAGAGAAGTGTTAGAGAGAAGACAGAATGATGCTGAAAAAGAACCAATAGCGATTGCATCATATAAATTTAATAAGCTGTAAATAAAGACAATGAATGCGTGAATTAGATAAGAGAATTAAATTTCTGTGATTTGATGTATGCTCATCAAAATTGTGCAGGTTATCTCTTTATCCATTTGACCATCTTTCATTTACGTTTTCCTGCTGCCTCTCACCCTCTCTCTCTTTCTCTCTCTCTCTCTCTCTCTCTCTCTCTCTCTCTCTCTCTCTTTCTCTCTATCTCTCTCGCTCTTTCTTTCTCTCTATCTCTCTCGCTCTTTCTTTCTCTCTTTCTCTCTCTCTATCTCTCTCGCTCTTTCTTTCTCTCTTTCTCTCTCTCTCTTTCTCTCTTTCTCTGTCTCTGTTCCTCTCTCTCACTCTCTTTCTCTCTCGCTCTTTCTCTCTCTCTTTCTCTCTCTCTTTCTCTTTCTCTCTCTTCCTCTCTGTCTTTCTCTTTCTCTTTCTTCCTCTCTGTCTCTCAGTCTTTCTCCCTCTCCCCCTCTCCCCCTCTCTCCATCCTCCCTGTTCCCTCACTTTGTCACTAGTTCTAATTCTCTTTACCCTCGCGTTTTCCATAGTGACTCGCTCTCCCACTCGATCTTGCTCTGTCTATCTATCTATCTCTCTTCCCGCCCGACAATCTTCAAGTTTATCGATTTCGTATTATTATCATTTCCTGCTGAGAAAAATAAAACCTTTCGAATAAAAACCCCCATGATATTGATAACCGTTTATGGAGCATCCAAACCATAGGTATTTCAAGTCGCTTCTCTTGGCGCGAATTAGCAAAATAATTAACTTCATGAAAGCAGCCAAAGCACGACCCAGAGGATTTGAAAATGTTTGTAATAAGAAAAACTTGTTGAAGATAAAAGTGTTGCCATGACAATAAGAAAAATCACTCTGAAGTAAAGAAAAATCAATGAAGAAGAATGAATGAAAGGTGAATGTCCTGGAATGCACCGAGGAATATTTGAAATAATGTCGATTGATATTGAAATTGGAGCAGAATGTCCCTAGACAAGTTATTCTATCCCATTTAATGCAAGCGTTTGGCTAGTGGGCAAGACCACATCTTGTGAATGCCTTCTTCGTGCATGCGTACTACCTAGGCATCACAAGTGATTCAAACACAGGTTAATTTGTTAATCTTGGCTCTTACCTTTTTGGCTCCCGAGAACAAGAGCAATCCAATTCCTTTTCATTTCTCAAAATTCAAGACCTGTTTTCTGCTGTCTCACTTTGTAGTTTTAAATATTTGAGAGTTTGCAGGAGAATATGGAAAGTTAGTTCAAAAGATCCCACAAATCCTCTGACGCTAGTCTCAACTGGCATCATCTTGTCTTGGTAGCCTAATTTTGTTAGCTTCAGAAACAAAATTAGTGTAAGTATTGATCTGTTTAATAGCTGTGAAATTTCACCCTTCCACTCTTAAATGAAACAGTTAGTTCAAATAGGGTAATTGAGAGGAAACTGAACGGATCACAATACCTGGTCTAAGTGTCGCGCTCCTGATTGCAATGGGAATCTTGCCCTAGTCCGGAAGATCTGTCCAGATTTCCCAGTCGTTACAACTATCAAGCAATGCTTTCATTTAACTTGTTGCGCTCTACAAATTTCCGAGCTACATTTTTATTGCCTCCTTCTGTGATGAATAAAAATGGATTTTCTTTTTTAATGACCGCGGTTAGTTCTTAAAGTATTTTGTCGCCTGTATATTATCGCGAGGAAGCTATCTCCCAAGAGCTTAAAAATTGCTGTGGTAACTGTCTGACATGGCGCAGTGGGCCTTTCTTCGGAAAGGAAGGAATAACGTCCTACACTGATCTGATGAGGAAGCTGATGTCATATATCATTCCATGTTCAAGATAACTGTATTGCAACATCTAAATCGATCCACTGTCTTTGCTGAGGCTACTGAACTACCCTCTGGACACTTTTAACATCTTCATTAGTTCGTATTTCTGCAATGATCAAGACTCTTTTCTCTTCATTTCCTTCTTTTTGATCCCCACTTTGAAATGGGTGAACCATGCAGTCAGTCAGTAATTGCACAATTACTTCTATGACTTTACGGCTGTATGGCTTCGTCAACTCTCCCTTTCCTGGTTTTATTGTCCGTTCGACGATTTTTATCACTGGATCATCCGATCACTCAACCCATGTGAGCAATCTGGATTTACCACACTTGTATTTCGCCAAGATATAATTTAATGGGAGTTTTAGCCATATCATGATTATAAGATCAGAAAAACCCCTTACCTTTTCCTTAGAATCTTACTTATTGCCGTTAAATAAGCATGTATGGAGTAGCCAGAGAAGTTTCGGTACTAACATTAAGTGAAAGGTCCGCACATAGTATTTACCCAATATCCACATTTATTGATAGCTCTTAGATAATCAGTTGCGAGCTTTCTACTATCAGTTCTGTCTTAGTGCGCTTTATGGAGGACTTATGTTTTCTGAGACTTTCATGGTTGATAACAGACTATTGATAATTGCTGATTATCTAATTTGAAATTTGAAGCTAGGGGACATTAATGGCTTGAATTCAGGTGTACACAATGCTATTAAGACGCCAAGGCGTTCTAAAGTTCGGTATGTATTTAATGGTACCACCCGTGAATGCTTCCACGCACGCATGTGGCTCCCTCCGCCTAAATTTGTAAAACTTCTTCTGCTTTCAACGCAGCTTCTATTGTATTACAAACGGTAGGAGGCATAACTATTCCAACTCTCAAGTTGATCCTTAACCACAAGCTGCGAAAGTATTCATCGAACACGATTGTATATTCTCAGGAACACGAAGCATGAGGGCCAACTGGACTTGGTGTGGTAACGATCTGTGTGTATTTGCTAAGCCTAAACTTACTAAAGTTCAAACAGAAAGATTTACACGTACAATAGTCCAACTTTGAAAGATAAAAGCTGGTGCAGGATTTTTTTTTGTCTCGTTCAGAAATTTTGTCCAGATAACTTATTACCTACATTTATCTCGCGCATGCTGCCCTTTTTGGAATTTATTCTATTTCTCATTCGTTGATATTGTTGAGTAAAAAAATTTTCAGATATGTTTGTTACGAAATTGACAACTTTGTGCAAGATGTCTTCGGATTGCGCATTTATGAAGCAAGAAACATAGAAGGGACACGGAAACATCGATGAGGTTAATATTTCAAGCAAAGTATTGAGCACAACCATTTTAATTAAGATCAAAGTATGATGCACATTGACGATATGAATTGTGAAACCACAGTTATGAACTTGTAGAATTTTGTATCACGTAGTGACATAACATTCAAGATAAGCAATAACGATAAAAATATCTTTCTTGTACAGCACGAAAGTGTTAAAATTCTTTTCACAGCATCCATATGTATAAAAAGACCGAAAGACAATTTTTATGGAGTGGATATACTTAAAATCAAGAGTAATATAATTTAAAAAAGAGTCAAAGGTAAAAATATAGATAAAAAGATATGCTGGAAGAAATTAGAGCAAGCTTGAATCAAACTGATTTGTATAAACTCTGCGAACAAGTTAATGCACTCCAACGAAGTGAGCATAATACTCAATGTGAGATTATAATAACTTATTTTCTTTATATCCTTTCCCGGCACCGTTCGCTTACTTAAGGCTTGTGCATGTTCTGCAAAGCGCTGGATGAAAATGTTTCAGTCCTGTCGATGGGCTACTTTATCCTTATAAAAACCAGTTTCTCTGTATTAAAAGTTATTAAAAATTCATTTGCAATGAAAAGATGAACATTAAAAATATCAAATGTTATCCAGGAAAAACATCAGTTGAACTCAGTGGCTCCTGAAAAGAGATGAATCAATAATGCCATTTAATCAACTTCTGTGAAGAGCAAAAGACGCAAACATATATTTAAAACAATACAATAGAAAATGCTATTTACAAGCGTTCAAAAATTATACAGTAACCTCGAGGAGCAGTTTTAAAAAGAGCAAAGACGTCTCAATCAAGCAGAAACCCAAGTTTTCAGTTTGGGAAACAATATTGCTGCCCCTCTTTTTGTCATAAAGCTGTTTTTCCATTAGGCACTAGAGGTCAAAATCAAATGATGCAAACGTAATACTGTCCGCTCAAAGAGCGCAGTTCGAAAAAGAAATATATATATATATATATCTTTGGGATTGGACTTTAAACTTGAATTTGTCGATGATTAAATTTTTTATCATGTAGGAAACTGAATCAATCGTGGGGCGTTAAAAAACTAAGAAAGTAAAATAGTAAAAACTTAAATTCTGTTTCATTTTTAAAATCCTGAATCATGTCACACTCATTAGTCATGGCAGTCTGTTTTGTTATTTTTTTATTTCCTTCTTTAAATCATTGGAAATAAATAAAAAGACAGTGAACTCCTGTTTACTCCCACGGCAAGTGGGCGGGATCTGTCGTCCATAGGGACTTTAAATGCCAAGGGAATGAAAATAAAACACCGCATTTTGATCAATACAAAATTTTACAGCGTCAAGGCCTCCGGGCTCGCTGTGTAAAACGTTGGAATTTAAACGTACCATCACGCCCATAGTCCCTTAGGAGTGTACCAAGAGGAAATACTTTAACAGAAAGAAAGCTTTCAAAGTACTTTTTCGTCACTGTCAACATAGTATCAGACCGGATTAGAGCTATACCTGGCATTTGGTGATGAATAAACATTAAAAGATTAAAATGACTTGAAACTTAAGCTCTGTGTCCTATAGTGAAGTTTGGTACCCTACAAAGCCATTTTGTAGATTTGATAGGATAATACTGCGGATGTCTCTCGCTCAGCAATTACAAAAAGTAAGGACTAAGGATTTCGTGATCATATAGCAACCATTGCATTGTGTTGTACAGTCTTTTCCTCCTGATATGAACATACTTACACGAAATGTTAAACACGTAACCCTTTGTCAAAACTTCATGAGTTAAAAAAAAACTGTTGAAATGTTTGACCTATTCTCTTTGGCTTCTATCTCTCTGCCAGTGGTTAGTTCAGCACACATAAATACACTATCCAAAATTTACCAGATTTCATACTGAAAAATTCAATAAGATACAAAAGATACTTTTCGCCCCCTTTCTACAGCTTTTAACTTACAAGATTTTAAATAGACTCTAATTTCATTATTTCCCCCGCCCTTCCTTATCACCAATCCCCCTACAAATCCCACCCCTTCACCCTCTTCCCTTTCGAATAAGAACTTGATGATAGACAACACTGTATCGCTTTGCATTACATCATATAATTTAATCTCTTCTCTAAACTAGAATAACTTCAGCTGATACGTTTTGGGTTTAACCCTACAATTTCATAGACTAAAGCTGTTTCTATAAAAAGGCACGATATCCAAATACAGCAGTCAGTCAATGTCAAGACATGCGATAAAATAACATTAAGCATTTTTTTTTTCAGATCTTTCACTCTATAACAATACTCGTCTTAGTTGTACTTGATTTACCACAAACATTAGAAGGCAACATGAAACAACAAAGAACGAAAATCTTATTGTTTATGAGGCATTTGGCTTAGGTCATGTTAAACGTGTACATCTAAAGATTGAATTTTATTCAATACTGGATTTTTTATGGTCTGTACTTGTAGAACTGTAACACAGACGTAGAAAAGAGTCACAAGGTATGTTTTGTTCGGGTGATTATTAAAAGCTGCAATTTTTTTGAAGCATCGACAATGCAATAGCAAATACTTACATTCAAGTAAAGAATAGAATGTTTCTTGAAAATTTAACATACAAACATAGTGAATGCAAATATTGTTCACAATACAAAATCTCATTGTTTTTACAAAAAATTATGTGATTATAATAATATTAAATTCGTGAATATCCGCAAATTTAGACCTTAAAGAAAAAAAAATATCAAAGGCTTTTCCTAATGCCCGTCCCAATATTTTAAATCAACACACTAGGATGATAATGTTTACTGTTAAAACAAAATGAAACTTACTGGACATTAAAACAAAGGATTAAAACGGAAAATTCTAACTGCAACAGGGCATTTCAAGTACAGAAGAGCACATTAAAGCAACTCATAGGCTTATTAATATTCAATAGATGAAACCACAAAGCGATTGTTTTTTACAATATTATGCGTCCATCTCAAAGTGACCAATGTTCTTCTTTTCACAGGACATACAAGTTCTCACACGACTTGGAGAGATGGTCCTTCCGAAAAATTTTATTTAACAGATGCTTGCTTCGACCATAACATCCGCTCTCTTTGGCGCCTGCTAAGCTATTGGTTCCGCTTCCGTCATGCTGATGTCCGCCTTGAGCTGCACTTCCGGTGTTGAGGTTGTGTGAGCTGAGGCGGATCTGTGAGACCACGCCTGCCAGGAGCTCGTCCACATTGTGATTGAGCACTACCGAAGTCTCTATGTATTTGCAGTCGTAGGTGGTGGCCACACTCTTTGCCTCTGAAGATTTGAACATTAGAGATTGTTTGTTTTGAGAAATGTTTTGTCAGCTTTGAGCTCTAAGGATATGAAGCTCAAATGAAAAAAATGTCCATATTCATATGAATATATATATATATATATATATATATATATATATATATATATATATATATTCAAATCGGTTTCAGGAATCCCACACCATACTGGCATCTATTTCCTTTTTTATCGTTCAAAGCAAGATGTCACAAACATTTTATGGTGCATTTACTTCAGTCCACAATGCTTGAAAGGTGTCAAGTGACAAGATAGCATGAATTATTGACGAGTTTTCGGAGGTCTGGTAGGGAAGGAATCGGTTTTTTGTGATATGTTACTGCTGATTTTATATGCAGGTTCAAGCTCTAGCAGTGTGTACAAAGATGCAGGAGGATTTATATTTCCATACTGTGTTTGAATGAAGCAAACATTATCTAAACATAAGAATCAGATTTCAATAGCTTAGCATGGAAGTGAATTCATTTATGAATAATGTGAAAATCAGCTTTTTCCTTCCTTGTAATTGATGCGCGGTGCTCAATACTATACCAGTTAAAATTTAAAAATCCGCACGCATGAACTTCCAACTATCTAAAAATTATTCACTGTAATTAAAGAAAAGTTGAATGAAAAAAAAACAAGAACTAATCGCTCAGATTATTTTTACATCTTCTCGTAGGTTCTCATAGAATGTTCGCAGAATAGCAGGGCGACAGAAAATTTTCAAGTTTTAAAGGAATGAATGAATAGCACAATTGACTATATGGAATCCTTTATTTGGATCTAAAACACTGTGCTATTCTCTCATTTGCATTAAAAAA
This sequence comes from Elysia crispata, assembly GCA_033675545.1. NCBI lineage: Eukaryota > Metazoa > Mollusca > Gastropoda > Plakobranchidae > Elysia > Elysia crispata. Next base: position 1,555,887 of record JAWDGP010005302.1, on the reverse strand, counting down.
AAAATAGAAAAACAGAACACATTATATTTAAAAAATACCAAAAAAAAACAAAAAAACAAATATCGACCGAAACTAACCGAAGAATTGAATGTTTAAATGATTGGGCTCAAGGGAAAACATCCAGGAACTTCTGTTAATTGAACAGCTCATTTTGTAGAACAGCTTGTCACAACCTTTTAGCCAGGAAATACCAGACAGCAATGTTTCGACTAAGAACAAGCTCATGCCATTAAATCCCCATATGAACAGAAATGTTCAAAAGTATCTACCAAACCGTAACCTATGCAGCCATAAGTATGAAAAAAAAAAATTGTTCATGACCCTTAGAACGTTCTGACTGCCATGAGCTTATTTAGACCTTCCCTGCTCTTACTTTCTCCAACCCCATAAAACTACGTGTACATCAGCGCAAAGTGACTCAAGAAGACATGAAAAATACACTTTTCACTTCTCACTCGAAAGATAAAGTCCGAAAACGGTTGGATTGAGAAGAACAAAAATAAAAAGTAACTGTTATTAGTACCGCGGAAAAACTCTACGAAAGCAGCAACAGCCTGGTATATTTATTGTTTGTGTATTTTGTTTGTGTAATTTTCAGACTGTTTTTGAGTCAGTTAATTTCTATCTAATTTATACCTCACTTGCGTGCTTCCCAACGATTATATCAAACGACAAACGGGTTCTCTATCCAAGAACTAAGCTAGAAACAGCGCAGTTGCTTTTAGATATTCAATTAAATCAGAAAGAAAGAACATAACTCTTCCCACATGTAAGCATGGAATGACTTTTTTCCCGACGTAAAAGACTCTCTGGTTGCAAACTAAGATAGCACTGTCATCTAACACCCCCCTCCCTCTCCCCCCCCCCCCCCCCCCCTTTCTCTCTCTCTCTCTCTCTCTCTCTCTCTCTCTCTCTCTCTCTCTCTCTCTCTCTCTCTCTCTCTCTCTCTCTCTCTCTCTCTCTCTCTCTCTCAGTTTCTTATTACAACAATAGTGGAGGTAGCAAGCTTTGCTTAGATAACATATAGAAAAATTATGAAAACAATCTAATCAATCTCTTGATCGTTTCCTCCATCTCTGTACTATTGCGCGATACCTTCTTTAGTAAAGTATTTTCTAATTTATTCCTGAATTAGATTCCTCATAACCTAATCTCTAGTCCGTTCGTTCGTTTCGGCGCTTCTGGTGTTATCTTTTCCCCACTCACATACTCTGTCTCTTATTTCCACTATGAAAAAGTTTGGGTCGTATCTCTATTTTGCAGCTACTTTTGCATTTTCTCTCTTCGAACCCTATTCTCCCTTATGTGCTTACATATCCATCTCTCTATCTATCTTACTATCTATCAGTTTATCTATCCATCTCTTTATCTGTTCACCTATTCCATCTATCTATCTATCTTTCGATTTATCTCTCTATCAATCTACATGCTATCCTTTCTATTTATTCTATTTTCATTTTACTTTAAAGATCAAAATGCATACAAAAGATAATACTTTATCGTAATGGAAATAATGGAATACATCTAAGATCAATGTCACTATTCTGCCAGGCCTGTAGATCAAATTTTTGAATCTATCTATACATAATGAGGGTAACTTCATGTTGTTATTTAAAATGAAGAATATAATTATTTGTATTTTTTTGTGCAGTAAACTCAATGGAGTGAGGCTCTGATATTGCTTTATTCAAGCTTAACCCTTGCAGATTACATAACTCTCGCCAATGGTATTCCCGTGCAAATATTGCGTGACGAAAGCTTATTTATACCATGACAGGATTGACTAACTTTAGTAGTATCGATCTGCGAGATTCTGCGCACTTTGCTGCGCAAAGATGTCACAGAGGATCAAAATGAAAGTCAATGTTTGCAACATTAAAATGCCTCTCTTATTCTTCCACATTCGCTTCAGATCTAAAATTACTATAGCTTAATAGTTATGAGACCATAGGGTATTGAATAATTACGCTCAAGCTTTGACCAGAATAATCATAAAATTATTTCGAAAATTTGATGAGGATTCATTCATGTTGTGAAACGAACATCGCAAACATAGAAACAACAAAATTATTAACATATGTTAAAATGCTTTTAGCAAAGAATTTACCAAAAGCTAAAAGTGAACTTTTTAAAAAAAAATCACCCCGTTGTCAAGTTTTGTATTGGTCTATATCATTAGCATTCAAAAGGGAAATATACGGTATAATGCTAAGCTTGTTTTTGTAGAAATAATTACGTTTTAGTATGGCTTTTGGAACCAAGTCGAGATACTCAAGTTGTTGTGCTGCATCTCTTTCAGCCTTTTTCCATTAATACTTAAAAATTCATAATCTTTACGAGCTATTTTCAATATTCATAATATAAATTTTTTTCAACTGTATATACTTCTGCATGAAGAAATAATATGTAGCTATTGAAATAGACCCCTTGAATAATTTAGATAGAAAAAAAACCTACGTTTGCCCCAAATAATTTTGTCTCTTAGATGTTCAAAACATAAGTCAGACTTGCTAAAAAAACGTAAAAAATCGTAACTTTTCAAAAGCTACATTGGGCCACAATTCAGTTCAGATTTCATCGCAAATGATTCTTCTTTCCCCTCCCTTTTCAAAATGAACAATATGGACCACAGGATAATTTTGCAAGGGGGATAAACTGAATTTGACAAAAAAAAAAAATAGGTTTGATATAAAACGTTAAGTTTGAGGATTTTTTTTATTTACACAGGTGTTAAAATGTTTTCCAAGTTCATTATCACCGTTTGAAAGTTTCACCACTTTTTATATTTAAAACAGATCTGAGTTATGATTTAAAAGTGTTCTCAAATGACATCTTTAAGAACAAATTCATAAAAGCAGATCTTTTGAAAACATCAAACGGTTTTGATTTACTAGAAATGTTTGTTGGAAAATAATCAAATGTGTTATTATTGACAACAATAATTTCTGTACCTCATTTCAGCTTTCAGCTCGTCATGAAAACCACTTTAAGCTAACTTATACAATGTACAATACAATTTAAAGTAGTAGCAGCAGTAGTAGTAGTAGTAGTAGTAGTAGTAGTAGTAGTAGTAGTAGTAGTAGTAGTAGTAGTAGTAGTAGTAGTAGTAATAAAAATAGCAATAATAATAATAATAATAATAATAATAATAATAATAATAATAATAATAATAATAATAATAATAATAATAATAATAATAATAATAATAATAATAATAATAATACAATCACTACTTCTGCCGAAATTTACCTTCTGTTTCAACCACCTCATTGCTATGTTGTCTATGTACTAAAACAGTAAGCAAGTCTCTTACCGTCTGTGGACATTTCTTTCGTTCGGACCAGATCGCACTTGTTAGCCACCAGTATCACTGGGCCTGTCCAGTCGTCCATCTTGCGCAGCTCGTAGAGCAGGTCAGTGGCACGCTCGAATGTGGAGCGGTCGTCAATAGTGAACACAATCACAAAGGCATCTGGTCCCTGCACGGCGTGTAGATTCTAGAAAGGGAAGTGAGCGGAATAGAGCAGCAGTTGAGCACTAACTAGAAAAGGAAGTGTGCGGAATAGAGCAGTAGTTGTGTACTAACTAGAAAGGCAAGTGAGCGGAATAGAGCAGCAGTTGAGCACAAATTATAGACTATACCTGGACTATCAACCATTTGGAGGCCTCAGATAGTAGATAACGCAGGAGCTCTTTTTTGTTGTAGCAAATTTTATTAAGGCCATTGGATCTTCTGCGTCCATTGTTTTTGTTTGTTTTTTTTTCGTTCAACTGTGCAGGGCATATAATGCGATCGATACTCCAGAAGTATAACTTCAAATGATACTGATGAAATTTTGCACATACATCAAACTGCTTTTGTTTTATTTTCCTCAACATCAATGCTCTTGAAGAATTCAAAATTAATATTAACGGATTTATTTATACATAAGTCTGTACAACACACTTTTTAGATATGGAACAAACACTATGTTATCTTCTTGCTGCTCATTACAATGTTCCGCGATGTTGCTGACATTAGCACCTATGCCACAAATGACTGGTCATCACTTGAGCAGATCATCATTTGTTATCTTCATTAGGCCTATTTTGAAATATCACGTCCTATTATATAACGATATTCTTATTACACCACGCCTTAAATGACAAAACCTGAATCTAGGACTTTTTCTCATTCTAGAATTTCAACTTCTACTGTGTTGAAAACTTCTGACTTACGATATCTCTTCTTTTATAACTAGCAAATACTTCCTAGAATCAAGATAATAGAATATATTCTTTCAACCCTGTATAATACTTCAAATGTAACAATTTATTCATTTTTAGTGTGACAAGGAAAGAAATTCATTCTAATACTATTGTTATAAAACGCAGCACTTAAACATTAATGATGAAATGTTTGCAATTTCATAAGCAAAGTATACCTGACAGGAGATAAGAAGAAAAAATTCTAGCTTCTAAGGTCAACTCATAATTAAATACCTCAGTAGGGCTTGTGATTTTAGTGTAAAGCACAAAGACAACAACAACAACAACAACAACAACAACAACAACAACAACAACAACAACAACGAAACTTAATAAAAATACAAAAGAATCACACCACGTAAGCTTTCGGTTTCATGCAGTAGATAAGCACCGTTTTCAGTTTCTGAAGACTAAAATAGATACATTTCATTTCCGCTCATTGAAGTTACAAGCTTTCTGTGTCACATGTGTCTCAGCAGATCAGTTATCCATGAATCTATCTCACTGCCTTCTAGCTATGCACTTTAAGAATTCTAATCAATCTGTCAGAGCGCTAGCCGATGAACAATAAGACGCATGTCACTCTTATGGACCTCTTGCGTGCATGCAAGACTTGATTTTTAGATTTAAAAAATCTAAAATATCTTAAACATCATTTCATTATTTAAACAAGAGCGAGAAAAAAGACTAAAAAAATTGAAAATAAAATTTCCAAAGTAACCAACACCGAGAAAATGGTTCTAGAGTCGGAGTGGCAAATTCTTTGTTAAGATAGAAACAGGTCCTTTAATTAAGTCTAATAATTGAAGAATAAAAAATTAAGATTAAAGAGACAAGTTTTCTTACTTTCCACAATAAATAAGACCAATAGTTTATAAGGTCTAGGAAATTAAAAAAAAAAACAACAAAAAAAACAAAACAAAAAAAAAACCGATCTAAACATACATAACAAAAAGCACCACACATTTTTCCTCCTTTTTTTTCACTCTGAACAAAATGACCGTTTAACTTTGTATATGCATAAAACTCTATAGAAGGTTCATCATAACAGATAAAGATAAACAAAAATAAATAAAAATACTATCTCATGTTCCTCATTTAGACCAATTTCATCTTCACCACCGCCATCATCATGTCAACCTCACCCTCTCTCTCTCTCTCTCTCTCTCTCTCTCTCTCTCTCTCTCTCTCTCTCTCTCTCTCTCTCTCTCTCTCTCTCTCTCTCTCTCTCTCTCTCTCTCTCTCTCTCTTTCTCTCTCTCTCGCTCTCTGTTCTCTCTCTTTACATATATATATATATATATAATATAATATAATATCCAGCATATATATATAAATATATATATATATATATATATATATATATACACACACACACAAAGAAAAGGAATAGAAAAGAAATTCAAGAAAAACGCTGCTGGGTACTGTATGTTTTTTTCTTTAATGCCCATGTAAAGTATTAAAGCAGATTATGTTTAACACCTTCGGGACAAGTTTTTTTTTTCATTGTATTTTTTTTTTACAAACATCTGACATGAAGATCGATTGATATTGTTATAAAAAAAAAAGTCTCCCTAAAATTTCGAGTCATTTTATAAAAAAAAAAATTTCACCAAGAAGATATTAGATTTGCAAAGAGCAAAATATGAACTCATGATTCAGACAGAAATTGATTGAAACATAAAGTTAGAACTAACTTTATCATTCTCTTTCACTTGCGCTAAGCAGCGTAAACAAGGGAAATAATTGAAATTCGGCTCTGCCAACTACCTGTCACAGATAAAGTATCTTGCTACCCATCACAGCCAGAACCAGAGTAAAAAAACAAAACAAAAAAAAACAAAAAAAACATTAATCAAAGCGGCTGAAAAGTTGTCTATAAAATTGAAAATTCCCTTCGTAGAAGATCACTGAATAAAAGTCTAGATTGGAAAAGAATAATATCCGTCAAATTAAAAGAAAAACCGTTAGTTCTTATTCTGTTTTCGCGTCCCTCGCCCAAAAAGGCATTTATTAACCCGCGTGATGCTTTCAGTGTTAAAAAATGAGTGCTGTATCTCCGATTGTGTAAAATAAACCGGCAAGACCGCGCATGAATTAGGAGAGTGCTAAGCTATTTTGGTCAGACAGTGTGGAAAAACAAACAAAAACCGACTGAGGTCTATGCCCGGCCAAAGGGTCAAACAAGATGGCTGCCCCACGACAATGGCAAATCCAAAGTCTCAGAAGTAACCACAAGAAAAAGGGATGATTTATTTTGTCCCCAAATTTTAAGGACTCCACTAGATCAAATGGCCTCTTATAATTCGAACTGATTTGCGCAGTGCGTTTATGCACTGTAGTCTCCATCTCCATCATACTCAAGGTGCGTGGGAATAATTACAGAAATTATAGACGAAGGGCAGAGGAGAGAAGTAAAGGAAGCATTCAGCATAGCAGTAACGAAGTAAAGGCTTTTGGAGAGGATTGTGTCGCAGATTGAGGAATTTAAAAGCAGTGTTGAAAGCGGAGGGAGGAGAACAGGAAAGTTGATGACGGTGATGATGATGATGATGATGAGGAGAAGGAGGTGGAGGAGGAAGGAAGAAAAATCAATACGTGCAAGGCGAAAAGAAAAGGAAGGAGGGAGGAGAAGAAGAAGAAGAAGAAGAAGATAATGATGATGATGATGATGAGGAGGAGGAGGAGGAGGAGCAGAAGGCACAAGAGCAGAACAACATGAATAAACGTGAAGGAAGAAAGTGAAAATCGTTGTAAAAATTAAAAAAAAAACAACCAAAAACAACAACATATATAAGAATGTAAAAGAGACGCGGATCAAGAGAGAAAGAGGGTGAGAGGAGGAGAGACAGACAGACAGAAACGGGGGCAGTTAGAGAGAGAAATAGAGTGGAGAGAGAAGCAGAGTAGAAAACAGAGAGGCGGTGGCAACAGCTAGACAGACACTCACTCAGACAGACTGATAGACAATGAGGGGAAAGAGCGCGGACGTTTTGTCAGGCTTGTTTGAGAAAACGATCGACACAGATTTCTGAGAGGCTGAGTACCGGCCAGTAGCGGACAAGATGATGGGTCAGATCAAAGTTAATGTTGAAAGGTTCCTGCCTACGGCGAAAATGCTAAAGGCCCGAGCTAATGATGCATTTGCTTTTCGATTCTCATTTACAGTAAAAGGACTCCAGCCGGATGATAAGGCTATAATGTGACTGTCGGTTTTAACTGACTTATTCCATATAAAACGTGATTTAAAACTTGCAACTCTTTCTGGTTTCAAGTGATCATGAAATTGAATTACTTTGCTCACTCTTCTGGTCTTCGATGTTTACATATCGATTTGTCAAGCAAATTACCTCCCCCTTTATTTTTTGTTTCTAGTAGTTTAGTCCTCTTTTGTTGGATTCTCTTAATTTCCCATTTCTGTAACTTCTCTTCTCCCTCCTTCATTTTATTCCCTATGTATCTTTGAATTGAAATCGATATTATCTCAAATTCTTCGTATTTTTCTATCTTTTAATTTATGGATCCAAAACCATGTTTGTGCTCAATATTTCTAAATATTCAAACAGCAACACCGGGTATCTATTTATCTATAAATGCTTTTCTTTGTAAGAATTAATTTGCCTTTTTTACCTAAATACTCATATGCTCATTTATCTCGTTTTCTATCGATTGGTTCATTGCACGAATTGCATATTTACCTACTAGTTTTTCTTTCTATACGTTTATGGATCATTTAACTACTCGAATCAATCAAACACTTTTTTTTATTATTTTACAATTTATTTTTTTTAACCAATTATAACCGACAAATCATCTTTTAATTCATCTATCCTATTATTTTGTAATGATACAGAATGTTAGAGATAAAAGATCAACTCCAGCCAAATACATTATTTTGCACATCCTTTGAAACATAAGCATTTTTAACAATTTTTTTCCTGATAAGCCCCGTCTCTGCAACAATATTTTACTTTCAACAGACATTACACAAATGCCTTACAATCAAGACTGAAATGTTCTGCTCTATGTTTACTTACCAGGTTTTCGGAAGGAGTAAGGAATTCTAAGGCAGTCTCTTTACCATCGAGAAGCACAGACACAAACAACTGCTTGTCATGTTCTGGAAAATCAAAAAAAAGAATTGTTACGAAATAACGGAGAGACAGAGAAAGTGTGTGTGTGTGTGTGAGAGAGAGAGAGAGAGAGAGAGAGAGAGAGAGAGAGAGAGAGAGAGAGAGAGAGAGAGAGAGAATTAGTTTCGCGAAAATACATGTATTGACACGCCTGCTGTATATTTAAACTGACAGGCTGAGCATTGACAAATTTTACTTCAAGAATGTGTACCCTATATTACTTCGGGGGATGTTTTTTTTTTTAACACCTTTCCCATCTCTCTGTGCGTTTGTGTATTTGTTTCTATGTTTGTGTCTGTCTGCCTCTTGATCTCCTCTCTCTCTCTCTCTCTCTCTCTCTCTCTCTCTCTCTCTCTCTCTCTCTCTCTCTCTCTCTCTCTCTCTCTCTCTCTCTCTGTCTCCCTTTCTCTCTCTGTCTGTCTGTCTCTCTCTCTCTCTTTTATGCTATTATATATACATACATATAGTATATATGATACAATTATGTTTGTATAATATATATATAAAAACGGTGCACTACTTATTTAAGCAGTTAGTGCTTTATTTCATTTTGACCTTCTTTCTTAGAAAGTCACAATTATAACAAAAAGGTTGGTAACTGTATTTATTTACTTTTAAATTTCATATTCAGATTTGAGGTTTGACATCCTTCCTGAATAAGGAGACAAAAGTAAGATGTCATCGATGGTCCTACACAATGCGAGAAGACTAGGGGCCATGTTTTATCATTTACTCACAATATATGACGCCTTTGGAGATTAAAATTGCTCTGAATTATTCAATGTTTTCAATAGTTTTGGTCACATTACGCTTCAGTCTGTTTAGAATCAGTTATTAAGAGAGTGACACCATGACGATTTTTCTCTATTTGTTACTTCGATAGGCTATCAACTCACCATGAGAGAATGGAGAGTCGCCACCCCCTAGATACTGTGATGTTGTAAACTGTTGAGTGAGCGCCCTTTTGCCCACACCTCCACAACCAAGCACTGTCACTCTGTATGGAGGTCCAGGTGGAGCGACAGGAGCTATGCAGCTGCTGCTGCCGTGACTGTTGTTGGGTTGAGGGTGATTATGATGATGGCTGCTGTTGTTGTTGTTGTTGTTATTGTGAGGCACAGGAGAGGCGGGGCACACTGGACTATGACTGCAAGCGCTACCGTAAGAGATAGAGCTAGATGTTCGTGACCTGTATAAAATATAAAAAAAAAAAGAAATAAAAATATACTTGTACAAAATGCTTCATAATTCCCCGTCGCGATGATGATGGGAATAATGCTGCTAACGATTATGAGAAGTAGAAAAAGGATACTGATGTTGATTACAATGGTAATGGCCAAGATGATGTTGGTGATAAGTCGAATATGAATATGATGACAGTGAAGATGATAAAGATGTCAACGATGTCAACGATGAGCAGCAGTATAAAGATAATGATGATAATTATAGTGTTTGGAACTATTACATTTTTTACTGCATGCAACTCAAATTTAAAAAGTACATTGATTATTTTCGGTCTGAATAACCCAATAGATGACGATGGAGTCCAGTGAGTTAAGATTGCTTGATAAACCTTTAAAAGAAGATTGAAAAGTTAGGAATAGAAAGGAATCCATTTCGTGTTTTCAAAAGCAAGTTGGGACACTTATTGAGAAAACACGGCTACAGCAAACAAAACTTTCTGAATCTAAAAGTAACACAGTAACTTGAATACCAGAAATTAAGGAGCAACAAATGAAATAAGATAATATTTATTTATTTCTTTTTGATTATTTGAAAAAAAGTAATAGATCAGATTTGATTTTCATTTTTGTATGATAATTGTTGTGGGGTTCGAAATGGAAAATCTGACTTTATCGAGATCTATTATAACAATTAATATTTAGTCCGTTCATGTTGGTTTTTTTTAGACAAGGTTTTAAATCATACTTTAATCAAATATAGTCAATTTAGACTTATAAAAAATTTGATTTGTTTTATGTTCAATTATTCTAAGAAATTCTGAGGATTTCTGGATGTTTTTATGTTACATTTGTTTTGTTGAGGAAAGGAACTAACAACTGAAACTTAAACTTTAGTTTTGAGAAATGTAAGATGGACAAATTAAGTTGTATCAAAGTAATTTCTATGAAAATGTTAGATATATGAAAAAAAAATTGTTTCATCATAAACAACAGAATTCTAATTTGAAACTAGTTCTTTAAGAAAAAATAACGTTATTATGTTGATGAATTTCAAACCTGTTAACGTAATCATAGGCATTTGATCCGGACAATTTTGGTGAACCATAATCAAAGTTATAGAGGTTGATATAAAAGGGTGAGTATGATGATAAATACCTTTAACCAGTTTTTAATTTCTTTTTTTTCCTTTTTACGTTATTTAACATGACAACAATTGGCTGCATAAAAATGAAACTTGAAAAGAAATTTTTATACCTTGTTCTAGAGTCTAGTTATTCCCATAAAATTTACATTAGCAAAAGTAAATGATTTTATTGTGTGAGAAAAAGAAGTGTAGAAGTTAATATGATTGGAATTTATTACAGTTGATGTTAATGAAAAATTCATGAGGTAGAATACAATTGACTTGCAAATATTGAGCATGTTACCCGTCACATTCAGGTTTTTAAGTTGAGAACGCGTTTATTTTGTCTGTTTATTATGACATTTTGACATTCATCAGACACAATATTTTTTGAGGTGCTCAATATATAGCATTTCAAACAGAAACGCCTCGGAGGCAGGAGAGGCTCAGGGGGTCACAGCGTGCAGTATAACAAATCAATAACATTTTTTGAAGACAAAATGAGTTATCGTGAATGTTCATGCAATTTGAATTATAATTATTTACTCAGATTGATTTTTGTTTTTCTTTTTTTTTTTTTGCTTTTAAGGTTACTATTGGCATTAAAATAGTTCGAAAATTATGTGACAAAGGTCAATTTTATGATTCCAGATGAATAATTTTTTACTTTTTTTCTTCATTATCAATTTCCTTTTTCACTCCCCTTTTTTTCTCCTCCTCCTACTTTTTTCCCCTCTACTTCTTCTTCTTCTTCTTCTTCTTCTTCTTCTTCTTTAATTATTATTATTATTATCATTATTATTATTATTATTATTATTATTATTATTATTATTATTATTATTATTATTATTATTATTATTATTATTATTATTATTATTATTATTATTATTATTATTATTATTATTATTATTATTATTATTATTATTATCATTATTAAGGTTGTTGTTGTTGTTGTTGTTGTTGTTATTCAGTTACTTTTAGTATTGTTCCTCAACATCTTTCAAAATCCTATCTCAAAATGTATTTACTAACTTATATCGATGTTTTTTATTTGCATTGATCTGCGCTGCCCATCCTATCTCATTTTCTATATAGATCTAGTATCCTGTCAAAATACGCGATATTCCTTAGTGTGAAGCGTCTGAGTCTGAGACGACTAGTCTCCCCTGTTCATCCCTACACGCAAGACTATCCTAGCTAAAATACTGCTGGTGCTGAGCATGAAGAATCTGTAGCATGCACAGGTCATGACCCTTTCATCCCTACCTGGATTTTCGGCTCACATCAATCAACACAGCTTATATCTAGAAATCTAGTGCAGCGATTCCAAGGCTGTTTGGAGGAATACTGAACCGAGCTACCCTTGAGCAACACCAATCTACATCTGATCAAACCGAAGAGCTGTCCGGATCTGTGGCTGCCACGTTTGACATAAACATAAACTAATGGTTCTCTGATAAGCATGAAATCATTGACGTCGCCAGACCTATAAATTGCTTTTTATTTGGCTGAAAGTAAAATAAAGGGAAGAGTTTTGTATCTGCAGATGGTGGTAATGATTATGCTGGTGATGTTATTAAGAAGATGGTAAAGATGGTGATTAGTATAAGAGTTATAATGAGGAAAATAGTTATGAAGACTATCTAGAAAGAATATCTGAAGAAGGAAGAAAATAAGGGCGAAATTTGACCCTTTTTATTATTTTTTGGTAACCATAGCCTCCCCTGTCGAAAAAAAAAAAAGAATACCAAGGGCATAACAAAAATCATTAGTTTTAATAATAATTGTTGAAGATCCTGCGCCGCTATTGAAATACGTAGTTTTTAAACAAAGTTCACAGCAGTTGGGGTTAGGACTGGTAGGTTAAGTTTTATTGATTTAGATAAATGATGGGAAATATGAATAACTCATTTTCCTATCGCACAAAACTATTGTCATCTGAAAAAAAAAACGTAGGGACAAACTAGCCATTATTGATTATGGCAAGAATAGGAGAAAATGTTATTAATTAACATACAAGTTATTATTTAAAAAAATTGTTTTTGCTTTTATCATTACAATCATCATCATCATCATCATCATCATCATCATCATCATCATCATCATCATCATATATTATTATTATTATTATTATTATTATTATTATTATTATTATTATTATTATTATTATTATTATTATTATTATTATTATTATCATCATCATCATTATTATTATTATTATTGTTATTATTATTATTATTATTATTATTATTATTATTATTATTATTATTATTATTATTATTATTATTATTATTATTATTATTATTATTATTATTATTATTATTATTATTATCATTATTAAGGTTGTTGTTGTTGTTTTTGTTGTTGTTGTTATTCAGTTACTTTTAGTATTGTTCCTCAACATCTTTCAAAATCCTATCTCAAAATGTATTTACTAACTTATATCGATGTTTTTTATTTGCATTGATCTGCGCTGCCCATCCTATCTCATTTTCTATATAGATCTAGTATCCTGTCAAAATACGCGATATTCCTTAGTGTGAAGCGTCTGAGTCTGAGACGACTAGTCTCCCCTGTTCATCCCTACACGCAAGACTATCCTAGCTAAAATACTGCTGGTGCTGAGCATGAAGAATCTGTAGCATGCACAGGTCATGACCCTTTCATCCCCACCTGGATTTTCGGCTCACATCAATCAACACAGCTTATATCTAGAAATCTAGTGCAGCGATTCCAAGGCTGTTTGGAGGAATACTGAACCGAGCTACCCTTGAGCAACACCAATCTACATCTGATCAAACCGAAGAGCTGTCCGGATCTGTGGCTGCCACGTTTAACATAAACATAAACTAATGGTTCTCTGATAAGCATGAAATCATTGACGTCGCCAGACCTATAAATTGCTTTTCATTTGGCTGAAAGAAAAATAAAGGGAAGAGTTTTGTATCTGCAGATGGTGGTAATGATCATACTGCTGGTGATATTATTAAGAAGATGGTAAAGATGGTGATTTGTATAAGAGTTATAATGAGGAAAATAGTTATGAAGACTATCTAGAAAGGATATCTGAAGAAGGAAGAAAATAAGGGCGAAATTTGACCCTTTTTATTATTTTTTGGTAACCATAGCCTCCCCTGTCGAAAAAAAAAAAAACGAATACCAAGGGCATAACAAAAATCATTAGTTTTAATAATAATTGTTGAAGATCCTGCGCCGCTATTGAAATACGTAGTTTTTAAACAAAGTTCACAGCAATTGGGGTTAGGACTGGTAGGTTAAGTTTTATTGATTTAGATAAATGATGGGAAATATGAATAATTCATTTTCCTATCGCACAAAACTATTGTCATCTGAAAAAAAAACGTAGGGACAAACTAGCCATTATTGATTATGGCAAGAATAGGAGAAAATGTTATTAATTAACATACAAGTTATTATTTAAAAAATTGTTTTTGCTTTTATCATTACAATCATCATCATTATATATTATTATTATTATTATTATTATTATTATTATTATTATTATTATTATTATTATTATTATTATTATTATTATTATTATTATTATTATTATTATTATTATTATTATCATCATTACTGCTACCACTACAACAACAACTACTACTACTACTACTACTACTACTACTACTACTACTACTACTACTACTACTACTACTACTACTACTACTACTACTACTGCTACAAATGTCTCTATTAGTACATTATAATGATGATGAAGATCATAAAGATGGAATAATAATAGCGATATCCACAGTCCCGTGGATTTAAACGAAATTATAAGGAAAAGCATATGCCGGCATGGAGAACCATGATATGAGGTTTCAGATGTGAAGATCCTGTAGCATGACGCAGATTGCTGTCTACAGAGCATCTTTATCTGCGTGCATTGGGTTTTTAATTACGTATTAACGAAGGAATAAACTTGGTGCAGAATTTCTAACCAGTCCTGTATATCGTCTGAAATACCGTGTTTACCTGATTTCAACATTAGTGTTGTTCATAGGATCTCTCATACACACCCTACCGCCTTTGATGTTAATCGTCCTCATCAACGCATATTTGGGAACGAGAAAGGCTGGGTCCCAAAAAACTGCGCTCTCTAGAAGCAAATCGAGTGGAGAAGAGGTAGATGCCCGTTCAACGAATGGCAAGCATTTTTCTTTTTTGCACCCACAGCTTATTCCTAACAAGCATGATTACCCATTCAAATGAGCAGGTGGGGAAGGCAACTTTATCGAAGAAATGCAAACTTCACAAAAATAACAGACTTATATCCTCTAGAGCCATCAACTGACTGAAGGAAAAAAAAAAAACCTTCACAATAATGAACTGGAGGTGAAGACTAGAGTAATAAAGAAAAACAAATTTTACAACAATACTGACAAATGTATATCTCCCCCATAGCCACTTATTGTACAGTTTGAAAAAAAAAAAGGTTATATAGAACTTTCAAACATTTGAATTCTTTTCTTCTTGCCATGAAGACATTCTTTAAATGCAGGAGAGATCTCAAGCAAAAATGTAAACTAAATTTGGGCGCAATCTTTTAAGGAGCCCTACTTTCAGTTTATCTCCCCACCGAGACATAATGTGATGCTGATAACCCATTACAGATACATTATAGCGCTCGACCTGATGAGGTAAAAAATTGCTCTCATATGTAAAGTAAAAACGTGCAGCTGCTCTGTCAACGTTACAGGGGAAAAATATTCAAGGCCCCGGATAAAAAAAAATATGGATCACCCTGGCTTCCTACAAGTTATGATTATTCTAGATCTAGAACTAGTCACAATCTGTATAAGTCATGGAAGAAAAATTAAGAAGGGCAAATGAATAAAATAGTGTAACTTGAATATATCTACGTTTCCTTGTTGACATTTAGTGGATTTGGTCGATATCTTAGATACAAAATAGTATAGAAGTACAAGAGGCAACGAAGACAGTAGTAGTTGTTCTTAAAGATTAATACTGACCAATCAAATCATTACTACTTTCCTGTACAGAACGCCATGTTTTCCATGACACTTTTGTCTTTACACTGGAGTAGTTTAAATTTATTTCAATTTTTAAATTTCTTAAAATGTTCACTCCATTAAAATGAAATACGATATTTTTATACATGTATACTTAAAAAAATAAAATTTTTTTTGTTTCAAAAGTGACATATGCCTTGAAAATTATAAAACTGCTGAGATGAATCTCTTAAATGTAATTTGGTTCATCAAAAGAAATTGGACAGAAAATTTTGATGAATAAATTACAATGAACTTATTATAAACTTTTTAGAACATTTGTAGCCTAAATCCATAACTTTTGATTAATTTTTTTTTTAATTTTTTTTTTTTATGCACTGCGTGGGACACTGAATTTGGCAGATAAAAATTCAGTAAACTTCATAACTAGGTTTTGGGGGAGATAGCGGAGAAAGAAATGGAAGTTGCCTTTTATAATAAAGATTGCCCTTGAACACTGCCTAATTTTAAGCTTCCATTTCTTACTTGTATTCCCACGATTTGCCTTATTTTGATAAGTTTTAGCCGGTTTTGATCTTTTGAGAATTTAAAGTTGCCCTAAGTTTCCGATGGAAGCCTATTTTAGTTGATTCAAAAATTTATAAAAAATGGGAAAAGGACATATAGAAAACAGTCAGGATGGCACTAGCTCCTGTATCACTAGAAGTTATGTGGACTCCGATTCGATGCTACCTTGCACCAGGCTATTGGGCAGAGGTAAACAGAGCGCTTTCCTGCCACCCATCTACGGGAAGGCTCGGCTAAATCTTGGCCGTTTTCTTTTAGGTCTTTGACCTTGGCTATTTAAGAAGCCAACACAGGATGAAAAATGTTTCAAGGTACGCCTTAAGGTACGCGATTAAAATGATGTATACATCAATCAATGAATAAAACGTTCTTGGAACGTCAGTGCTTATTGTTGATAGTTTTAACTGGAAAAAATCAGTATCGACCCAAGTATGAAATGGAGAAATGTATAAAAATAGAGACAGAGAGAGAGAGAGAGAGAGAGAGAGAGAGAGAGAGCAAAGATTATTTATCAATACAGCCATAAAAAAAGAAGAAAATGCAGATGCATTATACATTTTATATATATATATATATATATATATATATATATATATTAACAGTTAATGGAATAGCCAATATACATACATATATATATATATATATATATATATATATATATTAAATATTGATTATTTCATTAACTGGTTGAAAAGTGTTTAATACAGAAACAATGACATGGATGTGTAAATGAAGAGAATTTGTACACATACACAGTAACAAACGCACATGCTGAGGGGGGAAGAGAGAGAGAGAGGGGGAGAATTAGATTCACCTGAATATTCAACGCATAATTTAATTGTATGAGAGAGCACCGATTACTTTACAATAATCTTACGAAAATAACAATACATGAGACAAAGAAATGCAAATGAACACAATAACACTGTGACATCGGCAATAAACTGTAAAGATTAACATACACATAAACTGAGAAAAAGAGAGAGATAGAGAGAGAGAAGGAGAGAAAGAGAGAGAGAGAGAGAGAGAGAGAGAGAGAGAGAGAGAGAGAGAGAGAGAGAGAGAGAGAGAGAGAGAGAGAGAGAGAACCGCATATAAATCCAACCATCAATTTAATTGCATGACATAATGCTTAATTCATTAAATTAATGCAAACTTTATGTAAGGAGGCTGGTATAATTATTTATTTGTGGCGCAGCAGTAGGTCTTTAGAATCTTTAGTATATCAATTATCAGCTTGTGGGTGGAGCCAAGTGTGCTTCTAGCTTGTTAGTAGACTTAGTTTAGTGGCGGGAAAGTAGTCTCCGCCCCTCTAGCGGTTTATTCTTTTTTCTTTAATAATTCGGAAGATACTTTGTTCTTTCATTTCTGTCCAGCTGGCCAGAGAGGCTTTTCTTCGGTCGGCTTTCGACATACTTTGATCGGGAGATGCTAAATGTAGTTCGTAGATGTAACGATGCCTTCCGCAGATTCTATGATCTCGGTCGGATGATGTTTAGTTGGGGAAACGGGTTGTGCCGTTCGACGGAGTAGATTTTCCTCGGTCGGCATTGGCCCTTGTTCTAGGGACGAACTGGGAAACCAGGGAAGTCTTTGACCGGGGGCCTTGCCGACTGAGCTTGGACTATAAATTGTAGAGCCCGGAAAGACTCGTAGTCAGTATCTTTTTGGAGTATGTGGAGGCCACGTTGGAAGTGCCAGTAGTATCGTTGGAAATTTAGGGAGAAGTTATTGTGGAGATTATTGAACTATTGTGAAACTTGTGTTGGATTATCATTTGTTTAATTCTACGTGATTATCACCGTGACTCGGGGTAAGTTGTTGCAAAGCTAAAGTTAGGTGTATTTAGCGCGAGGCCATGTCCTTGTAAATTTAACAGATTCTAAGTACTATTACTGTAAGTATTAATTTCGTCCCTTCAGACATTCATTGACTCAAATGACAGACGGCTGATTTTATTATTCCTATGATGCTATGAATTTTCCTCTCTAAATATTGTGTTTACCTTTGTCTTTACCTATTAATTATAAGATCATACCGATACAGTAGGATTGACCTTGACTGTTACAGTGTTAGATTGAGAACATGAAATTTAATTATGCTTGTTCTGCTAAGTTGAACTTTTACTTAAGGTTAATAGAATGATTGATGGTTATCTTATTGATTACGTTGTATGTCTAATATTGTGTTTTATTTCTTTTCTTTCTTAGCGTTGGCTGACTATTAGGCATTTTGTTTGGATCATTTCTATTTTGACTATTAGGCATTTTGTTTGGATCATTTCTATTTTGACTATTAGGCATTTTGTTTGGATCATTTCTATTTTGACTATTAGGCATTTTCATTACCGTAGGCATTTGGTTTGGATATCTTCTGTTCTGACCATTTTATTAGTATCTTCTATTTAGTATTCTGACCATTTGTTAGTACCTTTATTGCCTGATTGCTTGTCGATCATCTTTGTACTTTTTTTATTTTATTCTTTGAGAATTGCTTCCATTCATTGATTATTCGTGGAATAAACATATTATAGGTGGTAACTTTAACTTTTCTCTTTTGTGTTCTTCGTCTGGAGTGTAGCTATTCTATTCTTGTCAAGTCTCGACACCCACTCGTATTAGTTAGGGAACAGTGGCCTTAGTACTCCACTGATACTCAAGGACCCAAGAGTGTGAACTCTTTAGTATTGCACGGCTGCTAGGCACGCTACCATAACCAGTTAGAGCCTGCAATTACTTAGAGTAGGAAGAAGCACTGAGCTTCTATAGGCAACTAGACCAGTGGGTCCTATTGTAGTAGTGACTAAGTTAGTTAAGGGAATATCCACCCAGCTAGGTAGGGTTACATTTAAAAGAAAATATTTTACATAAAAAAAACAACAATTTGCGGGAATGAATTGAAAATGAACACAATTGAAAAAAATCACTTGACATGCTCTAAGTTGAAGACTAGGTAAGGAGAATCTTCTTATTGTTTTATTTCACTGTAAATGTCTCTAAATAAAGCTTCTCTATACACTGTATACTTTTCTTTAAAAAATTGGTAATTAAAAAGAATGCGGATGTTGGCTGGGCTAGATTCAATTCGTGATTTATGTGAACAGGAAATATTGAAATTTAAACATGAATCTCTTGATATAGTCAAATCCAGATTAGAGTTATGGTGAAAACAGGAATAATTAAGACCAATGATCGAGATAACAAAGAATCTTCGACTCCAATGATGAAAGAAAAGTAAAATAGTTCAAGCTCGCGCGAGATTGGCGAGAGCTGAGAGGGCGACAGGCCTACTCGAGCCTTTGTCGTACTTGGGAAGAAAAATTCTCTCATCCTATGTCTTTGCTCCTGTTCTACGCTATAATCAGCAGCATAAAGCTCACCTACGGTCTGGTTGTTTTCAACCTGCTAGATAAAATTAATATTTTAAATTCAGCGATCGACCAATTGTATTAAGGTCCAGATAACTTTTTTTTTAAACATTGCGGTGGTCTTAAAATAGATGTCTCTAGAATTGCACTATATTATCTAAAAATGACAGTGATTTCCACTGTCAGTTATATCAAGAAATACAAATTAGATCTTACACTTGTTCAAGAAACGTCAAAGCTCGGGAGTTCTTTCAAAATTATCGTTCTTGTCACAGTTTCTCATTTTTGCCGGGGTATTTAGTATTGAAAACTGAGCGCAGCAAAGATTTTACTTCCCTACTAATTTTTGCTATATCTGGCGTAAATTATCTTTTAGATCTCTGAGGACTAGGAAACGATTTTGTTACAACTCCGAGATCGGTATGCTACCCTTTAAAACATGATACTTAACTATATCGCGGTTCTTCTGTTTGGAGCAATGGCGGCTTGTAGGGTGTTATTTGATATTGCGCTTTTTCGGCTCAATCAACAGGTGATGATAGCAGATCCCTCCATTAAAGAAGAAAAGAAAATCTCCAGTCTATAAAATGAAATACAAGTACACTTTAAAGCCTACCTGGACTGTGGAGTGAGCTCAGTTGTGCTTCCACTACAGGAGCTGAGCACGCTGCTGGTGCTACGGGAGCGAAGCGAGTCCCCTCTGTTCACAAGACCTTTTGGAGTCTTCACAAATGACCGCAAAGGTTGAAGCCTGCATTAAAAGTTATTGTATTGTTCAAATGAGCATGATTGTAATTTAAACAAAATTAAAAATCGAAGTTGATTAGTTCTGCCTTATCATTTTTTTTTTCATCAACATTTATTTCACATTGTTGCTTGATTTTTTTCCCTTTTATGAAAGAACACAGAAGAGAAACAAAAACAGTTAAATAGGCGACAGAGAGAATTATGCTACTGTTGCTGGTATTTGAGAATAGGATACGAATACGATAGCAAAAAATATGACAATCCAGAAAACAATACCTCAATATGCGGTATAGAAAATAAAGGAGAGACACTTTTTTGTTAGTTTTGGATTAGATCTGGCTTCATTTTCCTTTGACAATGAGCTTTTTCCTTCGTCATCAACGCTTAAATGATGAATGGAAAAGTAATTGAAAAAACAAAATCAATGTGAAATAGATAACCAAGGCGACTAAAATCTTCTGAGAAAGTTTTTTTTTATTTATAATTCATACATAAAAATGTTTAAAAAAATAGGCAAACGTTTGCTACTGAAGCTTGATTCTATACGTTCTCAAGGACTATTTGGTGAGGGCATTAATGCAGTTGCCGCTATAGTTTGCATTTGTTAAAAAGCCTTGAACAGTCATTCCTTGTGTTATTTTATCGTATCTCAACTTTAATGACGAGGTTTCCTAACTCTGCTGTGCTGTAAACGAAATCTTTGTTGCGCCAAGCAATACTACATCCTTCTGTCTAATACACCTCATTTATTGAGTGCAGACGTCCTACTCACCCACAGTCATGGTCAAGCACTGGTGACAGGTAACTCATGCCTCCAGGCCTGGTCACATCGTTCCTGGTGGGCAGTGACGTGGTGCGCGGCCGCATCTCCTCCAGCTCAATGTTCTCTAACTGGCGCCGTCTCGGTTTCTTCAGGCTGGAAGACCGTTGCTTTGGTCGCGGACTGAGGTGAAGGCTCGTCATTGTTTGGTCTGAGAAAATATTCTTTTGTGAGGCCAGCAAATTATGTCACTCTGCCTTGCTGCTGTTGGCTGCAGTAGAAAGAAAAATTTGTTTGTTTTTTTTAATTTTTTAAAAAAAGATAATATTAATGATGGACTACCAATATTTGGTTGAAGTTTTTGTCCAGATTATTTCTGGTTTGGCACAGATTGTAAATTATAACTTTTAACTCCTCGAGACAACATTTTAACAATACTATTCGATATCATATTTACAGCGCTTTTCGCCTCGTTTGTGTGAATGTAATGAATGTATTGGTGTGTGACATGGGTCGAAAAAAACTACAAACCTGAAACAAAAATTTTTAATTTAGGCGTCAGTCACCAAAAAACTCTGGCAAAGGTATTGCCCGCCTGTTATGCTCACTTAATCTATTGATAGCCTTGTGTTAAAGGTGAACTGCTTTCTAGAGAAGTCATTATCAGAGATAACCTGAAAACACATTTGAAATACTTCGCAACAAATTGGATATACAGTATTGTGTTTATGATTATTTTCTTACCATTCCTCATGGAAATTGTTTTAAGTTCACTGATGCTGTCTTCAGTAAATTTCTTTGATTCAATGGATTGATACAATAAATTTTGTAATTCAAGTGTCTGTCCAAATTAATGCATTCGTTTTCCCCCCTCACGATGATGTTCTTCAGAATAATAAAAGGTATTATAGATATTAGATTGATGATGATCTCAATAGATATGATTTTGTTTTTTTTCTCTCCTTGAATTCTGTTTTTTAAGTTAAAGAGAATATTTTTCATCTTTTCTCCAAACATGTATAAGATAAAAAAAAAAGAAATCTCTTCATATCGCCCTCACATAATTCCTAGTTTTAGTGAAATAAAAGGCAGGAATGTATCTACCAAAATAAAAAAAAAAATTAGAATTAGAATGTATGAATGTTAAATGAAAATCTCGAGTGAAATGGTCTTAAGGTTGATAAGTAATCAAAAGAAAGAATTGAAAGGTAATCAATGGATAATCTCTATTTGATGCTTATGCAGCGGTTGGTAATTTATGAAACTGAGCTTCTTTGGGCGCTAAGCCTTTTAAAGCTGCAACTAGCATATAGCAGGAGAATGCAATTGATTGTTTACGGCCTCAGAGACCGGGACTAAGTGCAACGTCCTTGTAACCTCTCCAGGCCCAGAGACTAATAGGTGAAAGTCACCGTCAAGCCTTACGATAGAGACAACAGATAAGATCCAACTCCCCCATCAGGTAGCCAAAGCCGGAATTCAAACCTCGGATCCGGGACCTGCCTACTGTTAGTTTAGCTCTCTACCGACTGTGCCTTCAGGCAACTCGGGGGTAAGGGGGATGAACTTAGCGCGGGCGAGCGATATTAACAACTACTAAAATGAACAATACAAAGAGATGTCTGACCAGAGATCTTAAACAGTGACTAGTGTGCCACATACACTTTTCCAATTTTCATATACGCGCATCATAGATTACAAGATTGAAAAGTCGCAAAAAAGTCTAATCGTCATTAAAGCAACCCCCCCCCCTCCCTCCCTCTCTCTCTGTCTCTGTCTCTGTCTCTGTTTCTGTCTGTCTATCTCTCTGTCTCTCTCTGTGTCTCTGTCTCTGTTTGTCTGGCTATGTGTCGGTCTGTCTGTCTGTCTGTCTGTCTGTCTCTCTCTCTCTCTCTCTCTCTCTCTCTCTCTCTCTCTCTCTCTCTCTCTCTCTCTCTCTCTCTCTCTCTCTCTCTCTCTCTCTTTCGTTTCAAGTCTTAGTAATTTCACTCGTTTTAAAGGAAGATTGGCAACAGACTGGGTGGGACAACTTACGATGATGTTGATAGTTCTTTTGCACGCGTCATTCACGTGCGGATGTATTCATAGACCACTAGTGTTTTGTGATCTTGAAAAGCTAGTTCAAGCTTTTTTGAGATTTTCATGTTCAAAGAGACTTTCTTTGAAGTTGCTCTCGAAACGATGTAAGATTTCAGTCAATGTTAAGTAACCAAAATCTTTGAAGTGGTTCAAACATCAAAGTCGGTTATCGTGCTAGACGCATAGGAGTGCTATAACCAGTGATTGATTAACAGACACGCGAATGCAGCAGTACAGTTTCTAGGCATGCAAAGCAGTAGCAATGAAAGAGGTGAGAGACAGAAATTATTCGACACCCAATTCAGCCTATAATGCAAAAATAATGGAAGGACATTGTTTCTTCTTGTCCAAACATCCTGTAAGTGATTCTGTCTGGTAAGTCATGGAACTCTCTACAAAGGTTGTGGACATTAGCTCTCCCTCTTGATATAAGAGTATTCCTAATGTAGTCGTGCAGAATAAAAGACTAATTAAAATGGTAATTTCTGCATCACTCTTTTTATTCTCATGTTTATTGGAAAGGTGAGTACCATCAAAATTGTTTTAAAGCCAACGTACTGTTTGATAGCGGAGTGGTTTGCTCTGAGTGGATTATTCACTTTTTAGAAATACGATTATCTAGAAGCAAAAAAATAGTCACCTCTGTTTTAAATCTTCATACGTTTAGGATGTTTTGCGATGTAAGAAAATTTCTGAGTTTACAATTTATTTATTTATTTATACTGGCCATACGCTACAGCATCACTCAGCTTGTAATGCTCGGTCATCAAAACGAGGGTGCTCGCACTGAGGAACCGAAATGGTTGAAAAGAACTGACGCTTTTATTGAAGCTCAAGTCCGGAAAGATTGCACTAAACTAATGATCGGTGCATTCTTCAATGGAGCGGAAAAACTGCAAAAAAGAAAAATAAATAATTAAAAAGAACGTCGCTGATGGGGAAGTGGAATTCTACAACACAAGAGTGGTACTAGTGAATGTCTGTATTGATTCCTGGTTGCTTGGTAGAGCGCATCTGATTTAATTATGTGGCATTTCCTCTGTGGCCATGTCTCTTTGAGTCGCATGCTCTTTTGGGACAAGTTATCTTTTTTCCACCTCGTCGCATTGGCTTTTTTCTTAATTTACTTGACTTAGGGCCTTTCGCGTCATAATTTGTTCAACCGTAATGCAAATTTCCTGGCCACACGCTAGACTTGAACAAATTAATCAGAGACAAGAGTTATCTCGACCTAGATTAAACCCTGAAACCTCAACTGCTGCTATAGTAGACAGCCTGTGACTGTCTTGATTAACAAGAAGCTTACTGTATATCGATCCACGAGTTCATCAGTATAAACTTTTCGTTGCTTTAATGGCATAATGTAAGATAAATAAATTAAATATTATTTTTATATCAGTCCATTCAGTGATTGATACATGACATGTGAAATCTAGATTTCTATGCCCACTTTAGATCATGATAAAACTTTTCATTAAACGTAAACTTGAATCGAGTTAAATGTGTCAATTCAATTCATTTGTTTATGTTACATGACCATGAAATTTCGAGTGGCATGAATCTAGATCCAAGATAGTAAATATTTCAATATTATAAATAGAATGGCAGCATAATGGGATTCTCCATATTGAGAGCGTCGGTAGTGAGTTTCCAGGGATAAAGACTATCGTGCCAAGATTATGTCATCTTAGAACGCAGATACAGTTTCACAGCCTCGTTGACAGGTGTTGCTTTGTTCCTACTAAAAATATCTTCAGGCTAGTGCTATCAGCTTGCCAGGATAAAATTAATTATACGTTGTCAGCCTCCCGTTGGATCACCAAGACAAAATTGCCATCAAAGCATGTAAATGTTAAAATGACCCACATCATCCGAAATACTTGAAAACTACTTACTGGTGCCTTAAAAGTGACCCATGGATCATTATATTCATCAAAGAAAACTTCCTAAAAAGCAAAGAAATACTTTGTTTAGAGAGCACATCAAGTAGCTGATGTAATGAACATGTTGCCACATGAAATAGAGCACACTGAATTGCTTCAGATATTTGTTATGAAAGTGAACTAAATAGTTTTATTCCTCTCTTTCAATTACAGAGTATCCTGTTTCTATAGTTTCTTCTGTTTGAAGTGTCATAGAAATGGGCATTTTTTTATGTAGTTATTTACTTTTTGCACTAGAATTACCAACGTTTATTTGTTTTCTGTAGTCGTTACTATAAAGTGCATGAAATAATATTATAAGTACGTACATGAATTTGAAACTTTATGATTTTGTACTCCACTTCAAAGAATTCTGCATCTTTTGACAATCTATGCAATGTTTATCACAATGCTTTCTTTGTGATGGAATTATTATTTTTCGTTTGTGCTAGATTTGATCTAAAGCTATAACTATTTTTGTTCTTCCGTCAATGATAAAATATTAAGTACCTAAGATAGATCTTCTTCTCTCATTATTTATGGCTTTCTATTCATTTTTTTCATAAAGCAGAGAGTAGTCTGCTGAGTCAATAAAAAATGTTGTGACCTGTTTGGATAAAATTTCTCTTTGCCAATTTCACTTCTCCCAAGTCGGGAACGCGTGGCAGAAAACAACAAACGAACAGAGAAAAATACAGCTTGTTAGCTGTGATCATGAGAAACACATCAAGAAGTCCACTCATTAAAATCTCTCTCTCTCTCTCTCTCTCTCTCTCTCTCTCTCTCTCTCTCTCTCTCTCTCTCTCTCTCTCTCTCTCTCTCTCTCTCTCTCTCTCTCTCTCCCTCTTCTCAATTTCTCTCTCTCTCTCTATCTCTCTCTGGGCAATAGTCAATGACCAAAACAACAGCTGACGGTATTTTATCGCTGGCTACTAATCAATACATGAACCACTAATAGAGAGGCATGCCTGGCCAGACAACATAACATTAATAAAGGGCCGGCGATAAGCAAGCCATCCAGTCGGTCGTGGTGACGTCCGACTGGCACGAGAGATGGTGTCTTCGATCTACAGTGGCTCATTTAGCCCCGGCTAAGTGTTTATTGGTGATGTAATGTTACGGGCTGCTCACTCAGGCAATGCACTATCCGGTCACAGCTGTTCCAGGTCTGCACCAAGCACGTTTAAGTCCTTACAAGTTACTCTCTATTGAAGTCCCTGGCCTCGCTGGAAACGATACCAAACAGTTTGGGTGGTAAAAATGCCATCATGACTAACAGATTAAGTTTGCACCAACAGCTTAAGTTTTGCCGTGATGTGTAATCATTTCCTGATTGCATTCGGTTTTTGCAACGTTAGCGGAAGAGAAAAGGTGATGGGACAGGGAACTGGGGTGGTGAGGTGCATTTTAGTCTAATGCAAGTCATCATGATGAATCATTTTTTCTTAAGACCGAAGATTTTGATGGCTTGACTAAACCACGAATAAAACGTAATCATCTAAGCGCAGAAAAGCCTTCGTGTCCAAATTAAGATTAATCTTCTTTCATTACGCTTGATACCTAGTTTTAGAATAAATTAATATCGTAATCCATGACAATTACTTGGAGTCAGGTCTTTAATCCATAAGGTAATATTTTAAACGGATTTTAACATAATTTTTTCCACTGATCCGAAATCTTTCTTTATGAGCTCAACGTGAAAATGAAACAGTTTCTTTCAGCGCCTACCAGAAACAAAATGACGAGCCCGGAATCACGGCAACTGGGCTGATGGCCGGAAGCGAGCCTCGGTGCGAACTCATGCGTCCCTTGTCTAAGCCCTTAGCAACATGTCGGCCAGCAAAAAAAGCTCGTTCCGAGAGTGATGACTAGTCTTTAGAACTTTCCTTCATTTGCTTCAGTCTAACACCTTGATTTTCTCAGATTTGCTCGAAAAAAACATTTTTGAAAGACCTAGCCAGATTATATGAACAAAGAGTAAGTGCAAGTGAAGTTAATCTAAGTGTCATGCGGTATGCAATATACTTTTCATATCGATTGTACTGTTTAGTTGTTCCTCATTTTTGTTTCTCTTAACACTTTCACCTTTTGTACTCATTGATTTTCTGTCATAATGCTCTTTGTATGTCTGTGTCTCCCTTTTTCTCTAGTTTTACGTCACCGTCCGTCCTTTCTATGGATCTTCATTTTTTAATGTGTGTCTTTTTTGTCAATATGTTTGCCAGTTCTATCTCCACTTTTCTGTCTTTCTTTTTGTCTGTCTATATGCTTAGCTGTTTGTCTGTCTATCTCTGCTTTTCTCTCTCTTTATCTATCTCTCTATCTCTCTCTTTATTCTGTCTCTCCTCCATTTTCTTTCGTTAGCTCCTTCAAGAACAAAAAGCAGTATGTAATTTGTAACAAACATTATTTGAAAGCTATATCAGGATATCTTCTTAGGGAACGGTTTCGTATTATGATATTTGGAAATTGTCCTGCTGAAGGAGAAAAATAGTGATAGAGCGAACTTATGCTTCATGTAACAATCTTTTCAGACGAGCAAAAAGACCCATGTTTGTTATGGCCAAGTCCCACTGTTGTACGATCAGAGAGAACTAGCTATTGTGTCTAGGGTTCCACTTCATCTCACTTCATCTTCAACAGTCTGTTAACTTCGAATTAGGAGGGACAACATTTTGATTGCTGTCTGTCTCGGTTAAAAAATTAGGTAAAGGTTCATATAATAAGTTAGCCCTTCTTCCTCCTCTCTCTCTCTCTCTCTCTCTCTCTCTCTCTCTCTCTCTCTCTCTCTCTCTCTCTCTCTCTCTCTCTCTCTCTCTCTCTCTCTCTCTCTCTCTCTCTCTCTCTCTTTCTCTCTCTCTTTCTCTCTCTTACTCTCTCTCTCTCTTTCTGTTTCTATCTTTGCCTATTTCTCTCTCGCTCAACCCCCCCCCCTCCCCCGACTTTTACCATATTCCCAATGTTTCTCTCTTGAACTCTAGTTTTCTCAAAACACTTATCTCTACTTGAGTAAGAATAAGAAAGATAAGTGTGTGTGTGTGTGTTTGCATTATTTGAATATTCGATTTTAAGTCATCGAAGATATGAAAAGGTATATTTTTTATTTGCTTTTAATATTATGCATTCATCTTCTCAGTTTATATAATAGTGGATTGACCTTTTCACTGCTAAAATATCAGTATTTCCGGTATTTAACAATTTGAATTTAAATAAGTGTAAAACTATATTTACACTCTAATTAAAATCTTTAATTATAAAGTTTAATCGCTGCTCCTCAAGGTAGGTGTTGCTTAAAGAAGTTAAAGGCGAAAAATAATAAAAGAACTGCACGGAAATGCACGAAAATCAATCACATAGACCTACTTGTTTTCCTAATTTTGTCGCCGTTATAATGTCCCTTTAGAAATATCTGTAGCCAAAAACATAAGCTGCCCTTGCATAAACATGTTATTATCCATTTTCGTAACTCAAATCTCTTAGTTTAGAGCTCAAGTAATTTGAGGTTCCAGTGAATACTACAAAAAAGAATTATTCAGAATGGTAGGAGATGGCATATTTTCTGTTTTGTTTGGTTTTGTTTTGTTTTGTTTTTGGTATTACATGTGCATAAAGATTTCTTTATAAAGAGAAATCGGATCGGTCAACCCTGTAATATGATTTTCCAAAGAGATGGCACATTTTCAAAGCTGTCTACGAGAAAACATTACATAATTATACCCAAAATAATAATCTCTCTCTCTCTCTCTCTCTCTCTCTCTCTCTCTCTCTCTCTCTCTCTCTCTCTCTCTCTCTCTCTCTCTCTCTCTCTCTCTCCCTGATTCAAGAAAGATTTTTAGGCGGTGTTCTTGATTTACCCCAATAACTAAATAGGGAGCGCAGGGAATTGAGGGAAATAATTTTCGTGTTGGATGAGATAGGGTCATTGAAATCCTTCCATTTCTGCCATGGGTGACGAGGGCTTTTTAACATACAGAGGGAGGGGAATAGGTTTATCTTGAAAACCACTGTTGGGCAAAGCAATGAAATAAAGCAAACAGAGGCAATTGGTTTTGTAGAGAGATTGTCTGCAAAAGACTCTAGTCGGTAAAGATTTTTAGTTAAAGTCTTTTGACATGTACTTAAACTATTTATTTTAGAACCGTGGAACCTGAAGGAGTTATTCTAGGCCTGATAATTATACCCAAAGCTAAGTTCCGGTTTCGGAAATAACTCTCACAGTGGTTATCTTGAGTTTTACAGAAATAACTCTACCTTACTGACAAGGTAATAATGAGACTGACAGTCATCATAGTAAAGCGTGGTACCATCATCTGTAGCCATAGCAATGAAAAGAGGCAATTGTGCGGTTCATCCTGTACTGAAAAGCAACATATCTGGTGAAAGCCTTGAATTGCCATTATGAGTTTTGTCCTTGTAGCCTTTTCTATATCTACCACTGTTTTCTTCGCAAAAGAAGTAGCGGATTTATTTGCATGTGATAGATAACCGTCGCACGTCTAAGATAAAATTTGCCTGTGCCGTGAGAAAATCAGGTGGGTTTCCTCTTATTTGTTATAAACTTTTCCATTATATTGGTTTGTAAACAGACTGATTAAACAGTTTTTCCTTTTTTTTTTTTTTTGTTGGCATCCTTGCAATTTTGTTATCATTATTTATTCTCTTAATTTGATTCGAACTAGGGCAATTTATAAACCCTGCTTCATAGACATGGTAATGCTACCTGGATGCAGCTATATAATACTGTGCAGCTGTTACATATTATTAAAGACGTTAAGATTGCTGCACTCTTTGAGTCTGCGCATAATATAAGTGAAGAAAATTACACATGTACGCTAAGTTTCATATTTTATTATATCTCAACATAGCATGGCATCTCTTTTTTATTGTTTCATTCATCAAGCACAAAATACTTTGCGATTGCGTTCACTATAAATGAATTCTTTTCTTGTGAGGGATGTATCACACGAAGACTAGTGTTAGCCTTTACCTGAGATTCTCAAACTTCTCGTACTTTCAAAAAATAATTAAACAGTCATATCTAATCCACATGGAAACCAAACGTCTCCTGCGGTAAACTTGCGTTTAGTTATTATTATTATTATTATTATTATTATTATTATTATTATTATTATTATTATTATTATTATTATTATTATTATTATTATTATTATTATTATTGTTGTTGTTGTTGTTGTTGTTATTATTATTACTATTATTATTATTATTATTATTATTATTATTATTATTATTATTATTATTATTATTATTATTATTATTATTATTATTATTATTATTATTATTATTTCAAAAAATTTACATTATCTATTTTGCCCTTTTTACTGAAAAAAAGGGTTAAGAATACACTGGAAATATGGAGCCACGCGTCTCTGGATAAGACTGCACATAAATAACTTGTGTTGTGAGTTTGCAAATTTTCTTGTCGAGGACAAAAGCTGGTCTCTTAGAACACAATCGTGGTTTACATTTTAAAGGAATATGGTTGATCTTGGAATCTTGTTCGATTTTGAAGTTGTACTGTTTCATGTTTAATATCTTTTCTTTTCTACATATATATTTTATTTTCTCTTTTAATACAGGTCTCCCCTTTTCTCGAAAATTTTACTTAATGTATTTGAAGTAATTTTCATTATAATCCTCTCTAAAATATTGCTTTGGTTGGTGAAGTGTATCAGCTCTGATCACTTGAAAAAAATAATTTTCAGTAGTGAATATGATTTGCTGAGATAGTATATAATTATTATTCATATGATAAAAAATTTTCATTTTTTAACAATTGAAACAGTTGGTTTTAAATTCATTTTTTATTGTAAGCAGCGCAATAACACCTCGACCCAAGCATCTCACAGAGCAACAGTGGTAAAAAAAACCAAACTGAGTTAGACTCATAAGCTTATAATAAAAAAAAAAAAAAACAAAACAAAAATAAAGGTTAATAAGTTATCGAGTTTGAGTAATGTGCAAAGAGAAATGCAAGACAAAACAGCAAACAAATTGTTCAGAAAGAAAAACTAATATGTGTAGGAGAAAATGGAGAGGGTCAATGAGTTAAAAAAAAAAAGAGAAATAAAAGTTGCAAGAATAAAAAGAAGTTGTCTGAGAGAAGGAAAAAAATGGCAAGAGTAGAAAAGACAGCGCAGCCTTGACGTTCAGTCAATGAATTATTCAGCTAACCTTTTAAAACGCACACGGATTTGCCGTAAAGTCGAAGGATTCTGCATGTCTGAGTGATATATTTTAGTATTTTTGGTTTATTTTAACCATACTGGTTACTTCATTCTTATGTTCTAAGAAAAGAATAGAGTGACTTATCTCTTGACATCGATCTGTTCCAACGTCTTAGACTTTCGTTCACATTTCCATTAACCTGTCAAAAACAGACGCCAGACTTCCATCGTTAATACCAGGACCATTATACAATCTTACAGGAGCGAGAAAGAGAGAGAGAGAGAGAGAGAGAGAGAGAGAGGGAGAGAGAGAGAGAGAGGGAGGGAGAGAGTGAGGGAGCGAGAGAGAGACACAGAGAGAGAGAGAGAGAGAGAGAGAGAGAGAGAGAGAGAGAGAGAGAGAGAGAGAGAGAGAGAGAGAGACGTAGTAAGTTGAAGCACAGGACAGAATCGGGTGCTGCTCATTTTCTTGGTGCGATCAGCTGTACAGCTTGTGCTTCTCGGGAATGACAATAATTATGTTTGTTTTACCGCAAAGTGCTCATTACATCACTCGCAAGGGTTCGATGACATTCTGAAAACAAATATAAGCCCATCGCAGTCAGAAAATTCGTTTAAACAACATTCTTAAATTAACAATAATAATCCGCTCCATGATCAGGATAATGAAATATTCGAGGCAGAGAAGTAAAAAATGTTCAGCAATATTTTTTTCAATTGGTGGCAAAAGTAACATGGTCTTTGACAAATGTGGTGGCCTTTATAACTTTCTTATGATTATAGAATACTACCTAGTAGGTAAATTTAACGTGCAATGTAGTAAAATAGTAACTGTAAATTCATCTTTGGGTTTTTTATTACATAAGTTTGGCAACGATTGACAAGGTCTTTTCTCACATGAAAAAAGAGCTGCAAGCTTTTTAAACGAGGTTGCTCTTTATTCTTTCACAACTCTATTCGATTGAGACACAAAAAGAAAGTTTAATCCTCTGCACAACATCATTAGCTAAAGGCGGGCCCAGGTGGATAAAGTGAATTCCTCTGCGTTTCTCTGTAAATAATGCAGAAACCGATGTGGAAATACTCCTAAGTATTCCTTCCAACTCCGCCTCCAATACACACACACCCTGCACAAGTCCACACAAGCTTGCAGAGATGCTGCAGCTGATCTGGTAAGGCGATCAGGTGGCAATAGACTGGGGCATGAATGTTTACTCTGGGAGGGCTCAGCAGACCCTAACACCATCATACATAATGGTAAACAATGAAATAAGGCATCACAGTTATACACGATAAACAGTTTCCATGTCTTCACTGTGAATGTATAAAAGATAGCTTTTTTTCAAAGGAGTTTGAACTGAGGAGCGGAAAAAATAACCATGACATAGAACTGTGACTTTTGAATGATTTTTTTCATAGTTCAAAGAAAAGTCAATGATAATTTCAACGGTATGTCGGTGAAAGGCTGATTTGCACTTTATTACATTTAAAATGTATTCTTGCTATCTGTCTCTAAGAATACCTACCTACCTGCTTATAAATACCGACTTAAATATCTATCTATTTGTCTATCTATCTATCTATCTATCTATCTACCTACCTACCTACCTACCTATGGTTTTATCTATCTATTGCTCTCTCTCTCTCTCTCTCTTTCTCTCCCTCAATCCATTTCCCTCTTTTAAAAATGTCTTTATTTCTCTTCATTGTTCCCTCTCCTCTCAGTCTGTCTCCATCTCAGATTCTTTTTAATTATATAAGACACTTTTAATATTTCATTTCATTCATCTATTGCTTATCTTGTTATTTTCTTTGAAACCTCCAATTTTCTATTTTTATTGTTTTATCCATTAATCGCATTCACTTAATTGAGCATCCTATCAACTTTTCCTACACTGTTGCCGAAGCTCTGTGTCAGATTCATTTAAACTTAAACCTTTTCGAAAATGCATTATTCCAGACTAAAGCCAAAGCAAGTCCCTGCTCAATCAGAGTCGGGAAACAACAAAGACAGCTGAATTACAATGTCAGGCGAATGACCCTCATTTTTTTCTTCCTTTGTAAAGAGATATATATTTT
>JAWDGP010005302.1:1487500-1517500 GCA_033675545.1 Elysia crispata | reverse complement strand
TCAAACCAAACCATATGGGTTGCGTTTTACTAATTAAAAAAAAAGTTTTACATCGGTGAATTCATCTTCGATGAAGGCAGATTGTCCCTACTTTCCATCATGTATAAAAATAACAGGGACAAAAAAAAAAGAAAGAAAGAAAGAGAGAGGCAAAAGTAGACAGAGACAGAGAGAGAGAGAGGGAGAGAGAGAGGAGGACAGGCGATTTCAAGATCGGATATAAAGAAGAAGATTTTTGTTTAGTTGTTTGTTTGATACAAACAATCCAGAACAAGGTCATCTCATTTTCTCAAGCCTTCCCTGCACATTATTATCAAACAAACAGCCGTCGGATACAACGGTGAAAGATGAGGCTCAATAGATGGTGTGAGAGTTAAACACTGAAAATATCCCTGTGACGGCCGGGTGTTCAACTTTACAGCCATCCATACCCTTGAGTGGATGAAGAAAGAAAAAAATTGCAAAAACAAGAATTGCATCATCAGCATCATGATCATTCTCATCCTCTTCATCATTATCAAATCATCACCACATCATCAACAAAATCAACAGCGACAGCAATAAATAAAAAAAAACAAACAAAACCTTATAAATAGACGCTCCTAATAGCAATTGGGACTAATGAATGTAATCTCGAAATGTAATTACTAATCTTTGTTTTGTGTTTTCATTTAGAAACCATTAATTAATTTCATGGCAATGGATTTCCATTTATTCACATTTATTTATCTTCAAGTTTTCATCAGGTTAATGGAGCGCAAAACATCACAATCGATTGAAAAGTTCATTATCATTATATCCTATCCTTTTTAATCACTATATCCATTATTTTTTTGTTCGGTGCTAAGTATTCACATTCTATCATTATATCGCAGTTCAAAAATTGTTTGCATTACTCAAAATAGCAGTAGTATTTAGGCTCAACTTCTCTAATCAGATATATCAATCATAATAAATGAAAGTTGTAATTTCGATTATGTCTCATTGATAACTTAATTTCAGATCGATAACTGTTTTTGAATACCGCATTATAAAGATGCTCATAACTTTTTGCAAAACTCATTGCTTGTTAAATGTACCAATCCAGTATAAAAATATGAATAGTAAAGACGAATTCTTAAAGAGTACTCGCAAATGTGACCTCTAAATAGAGAGAGAGAGAGCGGAAATTAACAGAAGTCATACAATTGGCTGCCATGCCGATTTCGAAGAAAACGCCTTTTATTGTGGCACTTAGTGCGAAATCAAGTACGTTTATTTTAAATAAAAAGTAAACCTGTCTTTGGTGTGCTCTACGAAAAACTCTTTTAATATTTTTATGATTATCATTATTTCCATTTTTAGTGCAAGGTTCGTGCGCTTTTTGTTCTATTAAAAGCTGTCAGTTAAAAATAGAAAAGGAAATAATTTTAAACTAGATTGACACAAAAATCGCCTTAAAAATTAAAACAAAATATGAATGTCATTTGACGAGTATAGCGAAATTGTGATTAAGGCTTTATGCCTGCAAGACGGTATTATTAAGTGGTAATAAGAAATGTAGTTAAGATAATAAAACACTTTAGCAAGTGCATTTTGATTTAAAAGAAAATCGAAAACATGCCTCTATAAAATTTTCAAAATCCTTATAATCATTCACTAGAACAATACCAAACAATATATTTTGAACCTAATAAAGTTTTTCAGAATTTTAATTGTACGCTCAAATCTCCAATGCTTTATTGAATAACTCGAATTTCTACGAAACTACCAAAACTTTTAGATGAATGAAGATTAATGTCCTCTTTCGTCATCTTTTAGGTTATATCAGATTATACACAAGCATATCTCACCTGCCCTTCTCTTATACTCTTATTGCAAAATAATTCTAAAGTCATTAGCATTTTCTTAGTATCGCTTCTGTTATAAGACATAAGTTCCATCATTATATGTCATCAGTTCATTTGTAAAACATCAGAAAGAGTTTAGAGCTAGCTTTCCCAACTCCTTTAGTTGGTAAACATGGTAATCAAAGATATGTCCTTTGCTTATTTCTACCATTCACATAACAGTAATGAAGATATGATACTGTCTGTTACAATATTTTAATGACTGGACCAAAATGCCAGAGCAAGTACTGTTGGTGATCTATCTCACACGAACACTTAGATCGAGATGTGCATGCTAATCTTTCAGAGATTAAGAAGCCTCCTTATATCTTGCTAAAGATACGCATGACTCCGTATTTTGTGTCAGTTTTCATCGTTTCCTGGCTTTCTACGCTATCTTGTCTTCCAGTTTCGTGTTCATAATTTCAATCTTTCAGTAACCTGTCTATAGGAATGAGTATGAAAACATCGTGAGCACCATCTTCGCCATTATAATTTTCATCATCATCATCATCATTCCTTTCATCATTATCAATGAAATGTTCAACCTTATGACAAATAATTTGATCATTCAATAAAAATGTACTTTTCAATCCCAGATAAATTTGAATGAATATCTATGCCAAGGTACCATCTAAGTTTATGTAATTATTTTTTTTTAATCTTACACGTAAACTGGAAATTTTCAATTGCATGTAAATTAAATTAAAATACAGACCAAAGTTGTCCTCCTGACCTGGAGTCCGAATAATTTTTCAATACGCCTCTGTTGTACACTTCATAATAAAGTCCTCTATTCTCTGTTCTTCCCTGTCAAGCATCTTTGCTTTTATTCGTTGTGTCTCTTGCCACCATTGCGGAAACCATTCGAGTGTCCCGTTGGCCTAATCGATGCAATCTGAAATGCTCTCTCCCTTACCACGATCACGTCCTGTAACTCTGTACATGCCAATCTCAAGAATACCTGTTTATATTTTTATTTCATTTTCTCTCTTCTTTTTTTAATCTGGATTTTTCTACGACTGTCTCTTTGTGAATCTACCTGTATGTTTGACTCTCTCTCTCTCTCTCTCTCTCTCTCTCTCTCTCTCTCTCTCTCTCTCTCTCTCTCTCTCTCTCTCTCTCTCTCTCTCTCTCTCTCTTTCTCTCTCTGTTTCTTTCTCTCTCTCTTTCTCTTTCTCTCTCTATCTATCTCTCTCCCACTACTTATCAATCTTTCCCCCCTTTCTCTCTCTCTCTCTCTCTCTCTCTCTCTCTCTCTCTCTTTCTCTATCTATCTATCTATCTATCTATCTATCTGTCTATATCTATCTATCTCTCACCCTCTTGGTATGTTTGAAATCACTTTAAAATGGCTCGACTAAATCATTAGGCTGATAGTGATTAAGCGGTAAATGCTGATTTTGGATTCATGCAGAAAAAATTTGGGATACAAGACTACAAACACATTGACTACTGTAGACCTTCTCTTAGATTCTAGATTATATTGATTTCAATGGTCGTAGAAAGGTTTGCAGTGTAGGAAGAAAAATACAGATATGTAAATTGATAAATAGAAAGCAGGAAAACTTGATGGATAGATAAGTAAATAAATAGATATATAGATAAATAGATAGATAGATAGATAGAGATATTTTCAATAAATTATAAAAAATTTGTCAAGTGCACTTAGCCATGGACCTCTATTTATCGAGACCGATGCCAAACAAAATTTGATCTAATGCTGCAAGTTACCTAATCAAGTATGATACTGATCTTTTTAGCTGCATTCCAGTTATGAAAACATATCTCGACATTTTATTTCCAACCTAGTTGTCGCTAGCAATTCATTTTATTTCTTTTCCGGTCAGGCATAATTGTGCGTCACACATCACAAAATTAATTAACAGTATGTTATTTGATCCAAGAAAAAAATATTAGATTTGAAAAAAAAGGGAAAAAAATCATTCTTTTCCATTGTTTTAAAAGGTGATTTTTTTTTTTTTTTTTTTGAGAAAGTAAGATTGTCAGACAAAATTCGCTCCTATCGTTTCCTTCAGCGGAGCAGTTAGATTTTTTGTTATGTGTGTGTGTGTGTTCTTTTTTTTTTGCTTTTTTTTGGTTTTTTTTTTAATCTAGACAGTAACTTTTTGGGATGGCAAAGGTTTTTTTGGTTAAGGCTGTCACTGTGGGTTTCCTTATTTGCTGGGCGCGTGGGAAGGGTTCATGGTCAATAACATCTTTTTCAAATTTGTTTCACCTAATCCATCAGAGTGCTATTTCAAGCCTTTTTCATGTATAATTTGTTTTGCAACCGGTTTTCTTAATTCAGGAGCAACAAATTACGCATTTGTAGAGACATTGAAAAAAGGGAAAAAACAGAATTTCAAAAGTTTTTGCAAGGGTGAAAACAATGTGACTTTTCAGGTTTAAAGATCAAATTAGTTGCATGCACTATTTGTTAAAGCACCTTTATATTTTTGGGAATTTTTTTTTCGTTACAATTTTTAGTAATCATCAATTAAAGTTAGACTTATTAAAAAATATTTACTGGAATCGTCCGAAATTGAAAAACCAAAGACTTTAATTGTAACAAGCCTTTCAACTTCTTCTATATATACCTTTTTTACTTCTAGTTTTCTTTTCTAAATATGTTACGGAACTGAAAAAAAAAACTCTTTAACCCAAGTTCACCTAACTGCAGGCGTTCTTTACTTGGTTTTGTTATTCTATGCAGGGCTGTCATTAATTATTTGTCTCAGTTTCTCTCTTCTTAGGTGATTGGTGTGAGAGCTGAAGCTTGGAATCGAATGCAACATTCTTTGATTAGCCTGTGAGAAAGGAGCAGCTGCAGCCTCTGTATTCACAGCGGTGATTTAGCCACAGTTAATACTTTGTCTTATTTTCAGTGCACCAGTTAATAGTTTGTCTCATTTTCATTGGACCAGTTAATACCTTGTCTCATTTTCATCGCACAATCTTTTGGACATGATATCAAATCAACGAAGAGGTTAAAAAAAAAATGATAGAATTGGACGCGGCTATTGTCATTCTAAACATTTAGCATCAGTTTGTTTCGCGCAACGGAAAAAGGAAAAACAACTTTCCATGCACTAATTACTCATTTTCTTCCTTCGCACAATATTTTATAAACAGGAGACGAACTTTCGTATTTGAACGTTAATGTATAAGTCAATCCTTAAACGAGTTCTTTTATTAATATTTATCGACCGATTTGACATTCACAACAAGTTCAGTAAACACCTCACTAAAATGGCTTCAACGAATGAGCCAAAGGGAGTGCTTTTGTACCTCGTGAAACTCTTTGCCTCTAGATGATATAAAAATCCATTAATAAATAAAGAAGAAAGGAAAAAAAACCATGGTACATTTCTTTCACTTTTGTTTGGAATAGTCAAACTTACTGAAGTTCGAAATACATACATATAATATATATCTAGAGAGAGATATATATCATATATATATATAGAGAGAGAGAGTGTGTGTGTGTGTGAGAGAGAGAGAGAAAGAGACACAGAGGGAGAGAAAGAGGGAGGGAGAGAGTGTGTGTGCATGTGTGTGTGTGAGAGAGAGAGAGAGAGAGAGAGAGAGAGAGAGAGAGAGAGAGCTCTTTTTGTGGTAATAGACGAACCAGTCAGGTCATCACGCAGCCCCTTTCATCACACCACTCATCAGGTGTTCCCGGTTGAGCAAACATCTTCCATAACAACTCTTCTATAATGATTTCCAGAAATTGCTGCGATTATATTCACAGAGAAACCTTTTGAAGTCTCTTTATCAACCGAAGGTTAATCACTAATTGAAATCCTACAGAAGAGCTTTGTAATTGGCATCTGTATCCTTGAGCCTTCCTTTTGCTTCATATTATAATTGACAATTACATTTTGTCCCTCTTTTTTCGGTTGCATGGTATTTTCTTTTAATTTTTTGTATATATCAATAATTGGTCTTGTCACTTTTAGTCAATGATTTTTTTTTTTCTAAATGATATATTTCAGCTCGTGTTTTTACAAAATAAGTTTGAAGAATTAATAAAAGTTGTTAATTCAAAACTGAAGTTCTTAACCTCAACTGAGATTAATTGCGCCAGAACAATCTGTACAAAAATGAGTTGTGAAAAACCTGTTCCCTCGCAATGGTTAAAAAAAGCAATTGCGCAAAAAATATTATCTCTTATTTATTTCTAACATGCTCGACTGTAATAGATTATTGTTCCAGTATATATTTCAATTAATTAACGTTTCTAACAAAGACCATTACCTATGAAACATACTATATCTACCACAGCTATTTTTGAGACATTACTATTTTTTTGTTCTTAGCCTCATTTAACTTCTAAGATTATATTTTATTCTTTTTGGACCTTGCTTTACGACAAAAAAAGACACACACTATTTAGTTTTTTAATAGGTTTAATATATGATAATTAATTGCGGTTTGGCGACCATATCCAGAGAGGGAGTACAGATCATCATTCATCTGCATTGACTAGTTTTGTCATGGAAAGTTTCATGGAAACGTGAGAGTTTTAAACAAGAGGACTCTAATGAAATCAAGAAAAGCCAGACTTAATGATCCCTTATACGCTTTACAGTTTGGTCGTTACAGAAACACACAGCAGTGAGGAGAGAAAAAAAATATTTCATCGTCGATAAACAATGATGATTATTGTTACAAGAATGATCAAGAAACAGAGAGAGGTAGATATCGAAAGATAGTGATAGATAGAGATAGATGTAGGGATAAAGAGCGCGAGAGAGTGACAGAGAGAGAGGGGGGATACATAGGAAAGAAAGATAGGTAAGTAGATAGATAGGTAGGTATGTAGGTAGGTAGAGAGAGAGAGAAAGAGAGAAAGACAAAGACAGAGACAGACAGAGAGAGAGAGAGAGTGAGAGAGAGAGAGAGAGAGAGAGAGAGAGAGAGAGAGAGAGAGAGAGAGAGAGAGAGAGAGAGAGAGAAAGAAGCAAACCGGTGAGAGAAGACTCATTGAGTATTATGGAGATGAGTGTCTGTTGAATGAAAGCAAGATATCCTTTAAATTGTCAACATTTATGCGCAACTTCTGCTTTAACAAATCTGCGTCGTTTCAGCGAGCTTGTAAAGCCGGATTATTTATTATTTCTTACTTTTCGGAGCAATAAAAAAAATATTTAGTCAGTTTATCACTGTGATTGTAGATATTACTAGTTGCATGGTTAATGACCGCGTCTGCAAAGGAATGTTTATCTTATGTCAACGTTGCTGCGTAGTAGACAATAAAATTATGCTTTGGTCTAAATTTTACAGCTACTTTTAATTATTGAACGATTTGTAAACTTCTGTGGAAAAGAAAAGATTTTTGAGAAGTATCGATGCATGCTTTATTGAATAGCAAGAAAGACGCGGACACATCATTCAGCCCTCCCCAATGCTCACCCGTCACTCTTTTTCTTTTTTAAATGGTTTTTAAATTTATAGTTTAGATTCTAGGTAGGTATTCTAGCAGATGTTTACATAGACAAACTCGTTTGCCTTTGATTTATTCATATTCCCAAAGGAACTTTCATTTTTTCAATACAAAAAGTGCTTGTAAGCGATATTTTAACAACCTTTAAAAAATGATAAGCCTTTGTACTATTACTATGTTCTCTGTTTCATACTTGACATAAAAGAAAAAAAAATGTTAAGATAAAAGAGTATTTAAAGAAGTGAATTATCTTCCGTTGATTGAAAAGCAAAGAACAAGCATGATTGATAAAAGAGTAAGTATAGTAAGATTTTAATTAAAATTGTTTCACCTCTAGCGATCACGGACACACTAATCTTTATCTATGGTTGTTTATAGTCTTCTTAACACAATCGTCAGACCTGCGAGGCTAAGCAAACTGGTAGATCATTTGGAACCCGATATGAAATAAAAATAATGTGTCCATCTCCCCCTCTCTTGCGTCATGTTTAATGTAATAGACGTATCGATATTAAGATTAAATCTGTTGTTGATACAATAACAAAACCAGCTTACATGTGTACATAGTACGGTTTACATTGATAGTCCGCTCTCTGTAGACAGGAACTGGGCTGTTGCAATCATAAATACAGCTCTGGACTAATTATGGTCCGACATTCGATATCGATTGCTTGTGGTTGATCTATCTTTCACAATTTAAAGTATGGCCAATACATACCTCTATATAAGCCATATGGAGAAAAAAATCAATGGCGGCTTAACCATGTGATTGATAATGTTTGCAGTAAACAAGTCACCAGGGCTCTGCTAAAATTAAATTTTCTCGGCTTTTGCCTTTTGTCAAAATTTACTAGAGACTTGAAGGACATAGACTTTTATATCAATATCATATTTGAAGTAAAATTTATGGTGATCTGTTTTAACGTGCCGAAAATTGAAGATTAAGGTAATGTCAGTGCAAATAAGCAGTTAAATAAAACTAAAGTAAACTTCAATTATTTCCTCAGTTCTAATACAAAGCATTATCATTTTCACTTGTTTTAAAAGTAAGCTTTAATTCAATACTTGATCAGTGACAACATTATTTTCACTTTTTTTAGTTTTTTTTTTCAAGAGTGAAAACGGTTTAGTGAATGTTAACTGTTGATGGCTCGTTGAAAAGGGGATAATCTCAAATTGTTAAAACTATTTTATCTTCGTTCTTCAAACTGGCAGATATGTGCTCTCTCGCCTCTTACTGAGCAGCAAGTAGAGTTACAAAGATGCTTAAAGTGCGGCTTTTAAAAATATCTTTTAACAATCAAAGATTAAATCTCCAGCTTGTAAAAGTATTCAAGACTAACAATGAACCTACCTTTCTATGTCACTGTAGATATCGGTTCTTGATAGTCTTCAAGTTGCTAACCTCCACAGTTATTTGAAACAAGGGTTTCGAACGGGTTCTTACTAGCATGAGCTACAAGTAGTCGTCTTTCCGTCACGAAACAGCCAATCGTGCAATTAAATTTATGTATAACTTAATTATCTTTGACAAAAAAAAAATGAATTTGGAAGCACTGT
Source organism: Elysia crispata (assembly GCA_033675545.1). Taxonomy (NCBI): domain Eukaryota; kingdom Metazoa; phylum Mollusca; class Gastropoda; family Plakobranchidae; genus Elysia; species Elysia crispata. Next base: position 1,508,623 of record JAWDGP010005302.1, on the reverse strand, counting down.
GAAAGAAAAAAAAATTATAGTTATTGTTTTTCCTACGGATTCGTTAATGCCTACAAAAGCGTTTTTACACAACTTTAATAATAAAAATCCTAGTTAATCCTTGGTGCACCTCTTGATTTAAAACATTGAAGATAGGTTGGGTTTGGCCCCGAGCTGACTGGGAATCAGACCTGCTCCTCCATACTGTCCGCTCGCACATTCCTATTAGGAAGAGAGAGAGTCCAAACCAGGCAGTCGCCCGCGCGAGAGGAAAGTGAGTGACCGTGGCAGAGATCTTGTTGGAGCAGGGAATTTGTGAGACAAGACTGTCTGAACCCACTACCTTTTCAACTAGAAGGAGATCAGGGATGGGTTTGGAGTTGGTGGTCGTTGACAGAACATGTAGCGGAGCAATATAAAAAAAAACAGTAAATAAGAATTATTGCATGCGACAGTAGAGACACACGCGCAGTAAGAAATAGAACCACACAGATAACCCGAGATAGTGAGGAAGATATATCTAGGAGAAAAAGAGAAACTTGTTAGGGAGAGAAAGATAGGTGAAGAAAGAAGGAGAAGAGAGAAAGTACAAGAATGAGGGATGGGCAAACCTTCAATGGAATTCACTAATTTTGACGGCGGAATTGCCAAAATCAAAAAGCAGTACCGTGTACGTAATAAATTGAGTATTAGCAAAGTAACGTATTTAAGAAATAGTTGTTTTACTTTTTACCGCTTTTCAAACGAAAACTGGCTTGGCATAATGTTTACAGGACAAGTACTCATGATTACTTTGTTTTTCCTCCTTATTTCGACTCCGTCCCGTTTCTCTACTCCAGCTCCTACACATCAGCATAGATTAAAGAATACTGTTAAAACCACTTCATAATGAGTGCAATTCTAGTCCTTAGAAGAATTTATTGGAAAAGCGGAAGAATGGGTGGACTTGCAAAGAAGAGGAATGCTATAAGATATACAGATAGAAAATGTAAATAAGAGTTTTAGAATGATGATTTCGAACAATGAGAGTATAGAAGATGGGAATGCAAGAAAAAGAACGATAATTATAACAGAGAATAAATTAAAGCTCTATGAAGATTCTTATCTATGATCAAATAATTTATATGTTTCATAACCCAATAAAGGAAAAAGCGAACATGTCACATTTACAAAATGTGAACAATGCGAAGTTTAAACATCCTAAACACCTTGACCATTAAAGATACAGCTCTTTTCTGTTTCTGATCACTTTTTGTAAAGCCATGCACATCAGTATATGCATGAAAACAAAAACTAACAACTTTTAATTTCATGTAATCAGTTTTTAAAACGATTATACTCAACTTTTCAAAATGTGATATGGCCCCTTTTTCTCCTGTGGCCTTCAATCGCTATAAACGTCTTTATTTAGACCAAATAAGAAATTTCAGATAGTTTTGTAAAATCGTAATCTATCGATTATTCTAACCGCTCATTATCATGTAGATACGAATAGTGGGTAACTAATGAATTCTTGCAAGGCAGAGCACTTCGATAGGTTTGCCAGGTAGCTCAGATGGTTCACCTTCCAACTGGCAAGTAGGAGATCGAGAGCTTGATCCCTCACCGGGCCTTTGGTCGTGGAGTTGGGTCTCATCTAATCAACCCTATCCCTGGCTTGATGGAAAGCTTCTCTCTCTCTCTCTCTCTCTCTCTCTCTCTCTCTCTCTCTCTCTCTCTCTCTCTCTCTCTCTCTCTCTCTCTCTCTCTCTCTCTCTCTCTCTCTCTCTCTCTCTCTCTCTCTCTCTCTCTCTCTCTCTCTCTCTCTCTCTCTCTCTCTCTCTCTCTCTCTCTCTCTCTCTCTCTCTCTCTTTCTTTCTTTAAGATTCTTCGGTAAACTTGGTGGCCGTAGAATTTTAAATAAAAACATCTTGGCATTTTTATTCCTGTCTATATAACTTTATAATGATTATAAAACAAATGTGGAAAGTACAGAATAAACTATTTTCCCGTGCTCAATCCAATTGTAAAACTTTTCTGTCTATATGTTCATATGCCTTTTGCAGTCCAAATCTGTGCATATTCTGTTTGGCTCACAACCATCATGAAGAATTCCTAGTAGAAATTAGACAGTTTAGAACTACCAAGGGCATAAACCTTTCTATAAGGAAAAAAGGAGAAAAGAATAGCAGTTACAAAATATTGTATATAGTTCAAGAAACAGGAGATACAATATAAATAGATAATTAAATCTACACAGTACTTATGGTCGATATAGATTGCAAATGTCACGCATTTCATAAGCGGCACATTTATGCCCTAATTCTCTTTCCATATCTCCCACGGTAATACTCTGTAGTGTTTTTGAGGTAAGTTAATGGTGCGTAAGATCACTTCTCTGCACTAACTTTATATTTTTTTCTTCTTTTTTTTTTTTTACCTTTTTCCATGGTCTAGTTTCTTTAAAAACTTATTAACGATTTGAATAACGCGTTTTAATATCTGCCTACCATTATTGCGTTCTCTTTTCAATTTACAAAGGATTCACTTGGTATTCTTGTCTGTGCCCATTTCTTGGCTGATGTATTAACTACATCTGTTACATTAGTGTTCATTCAATTATTTTTTATTTTGTTGTTGCTGTTATTGTTAATGTTGTTGTTCATTGTCTGATAATTAAATTTTTGTCGATGGTTATGAATTGTTACACAACTATCTAAATTATGTCTAGATATCTCAAGCACTTCGGCCATTTTTTAGCCTGTCATAAAGCTTCTCTTTTACTGAACAATTCAGACGAGAATCATAGTTGCTGATGCGTCAAACAAACAACTCGTATACGGTTTCCAAGTCGCACTCAACTGGGGGTTTATGAACAGATGTTCATAACAAAATCAGAATGAAAGCATAAAGAAAATGTGCATGCAATGGTTTTCGGGGAAAAAATTAACAAAGGTTGATTGGTCACATCTCTTTATCATTTTAATGGCTTTACAATCATAATTATAGCAACAGCTGTCACCCAACAAAAGAGAAATAACTCATCATAGACGTCAATTATGGTTTTCGTGAATGATTACCCCTGTCATGTATCCGCAAGAAAGACTTGCTTGAGGTAGATAATAATAATCGTTTCACAAAGGTTTATTTTTCTACTCATGATTCCCGTGATTTTTTCAAAGCTCAACTTCCGATAACTTTTTTTTTTTAAATAGAGTTAACTGATGGTATAACGACGGCCGTTTTTTTTTTTTAAATAAAGATTGGTATAACAACAATGCTCTTGAATGATGATATAAATTTTGATAAAGATTGCATCAAACTAATAGCTGCAATGGATTTTTCATTTTCTTTTTCTTTTTTTTTTTTTTTTTTTTTTTTTGATATTTTGATTTTTTCCCTCTACTCGCTTACCGTATTACATTTTTCTCTCGATTGAAAATGTTCAAAGCATTAACCAAGATATTGCAATAGTACTTTTTAAATGTTATCTTTGCGGGATGTGTAGTTAGATCTGCTTGTCTGATAATTGGTCTGCCTCTTAGCGTCTGCCTCTTTTTATCTCTCTCTATCTCTGTCTTCCTCTACTTAAATCTTTCACAGTATACTTGTTACTCCCATAACTCCCTCTTAGATCTGCCTCACTCTGCTGGTGATAATGCTAAAGATGTAGGCCTAATGCCCATCGCAACGCTTTGAGTGGAATGAAGAATTTGATGGAGTATAGTAGAAGTTATTAGTATTTTAAGTAATTAACATGGCTTTGAGATATGTTAAAACTCGAGGAATAAAATCCTGTTTTGTCTCTTCACAAGATAAAAGGTCTGGTTTTCTCTTATTCACTAAGAATGGCATGCACGCTTTCTAGTTTAAGATGTTAAAAGAGTCGCTTATAAAGTGTCCACAATCAAAATGCTGTTTTGCTCCTTTTCAAGCTTGACGCTGGAAGCTGTATTGTCAGCGCGGAAAAGAATAATAGGCACAACTGTGTAGCCTCTTATGAAAACATTTCATATTCAAGCGATTCCTTTATGATGCGAAATACGCGCTGGATTTAGCTCTGCCCCATTATCTCATGTTCTTTCTACAAGGCACAATGGTTGACCAGAGACTGATTTACAAGTACTTATTTACGTGTGCTTGCTTCAACCCTCTCTGTATTTACCTTCAATATTTATTCTATGATGGGGGCAAGTTTACTACTGCACATAATCTATTCTCCACTTTAACTCATAAACTCTTGACCTTAATTAAGTAAGTCCCATTTTATATGCCTTTGGTTTTACCTGCTACGCCTTTTTCAAAATGTAAATGATAACATTATTATCCCTATCATACTCATCACCACCAATGACACAATCTATATCATCATCATTATTATAATTATCAATCATCATGGTTATCATCAATATTGTTTCCATCATAATTGTAATAACATTACTATCATCGTCGTCTTGGTTTTAGAACCAATGTGATCATCTTTGAATATTGCACTTATATTCCAACATCTTTCAAGTGATTGTTAAATTACCTGTGAAATAATGGGATTGGAACCAAAAATAATGCTTTCCCTAAAGATATCAGAACAACTCGTGTTGAAATATTTTTTCTGCTTCTCTTTTATGTGAGAACAAAATAAAATCGTATAGTTAGTATTTAGCGCAGCTTACTCAACGGAGATGAAACTTAATTTATTTCTTGTGATTATGCCATTGTTGCAGGTTGCTGTTGACTCTTTTCTGCTTTGCACGTCTTGGTTAAGACATAATTTTATAATGATTTAAAAAAATAAACTGTCTAAATACAATAGAAAACTGAGTTCTCTGGGAAAAGACCTGGCAGAGGACATTGACATTGAGATAGGATTGAAAAGAGAAGATGGATAGGACATACAAGGTTAGGAAACCGCAATGCAGCAGTACTAGTCATTTCTTTCAATGGAATATACCAGACCAGAGATAACGGGGGAGACCATGGACATCGAGGAGAACCATAGCAGCTGTCATGAAGAGCGAGAGGGAACTACACGGAGAGGAGTAACTGGTAGAGCACAAGGAAGAAATGAGTGGAATAATGTTGTTTGTCTTTACCTTGGCATAGGGAGAATAGGGTAAAAAAGCATAGATGAAGATAATGATGACGATGATGATGATGATATGGTGGGGACCAAGAATTTCAGTATCGTGCCTCATGATTAGGTAAGCATAATAAAGAAAACCACATTTATAGTTCAGGCGTTTAAATCATATGATATTTTGATTTGACTGCCATTTGTTTTCTCCAGATTGGAATGGGACTGAATTTTTCTCTGGTCTCTGACCCAACCCTTTAAACTCATTTCCTATACAATCTACTGATCTATTACTTCAACTTAACGGGATTAATATTCTAAGGTCCATAACGAATGTGTTACCAACGTAATGGGTGTAAATTTATTCTTGCGATCACTATGGTATATTGGGAAATCCAGCTCATTAAAATTTTGTTTGCCTCCTCAACGTTAAGGGCGAACGTTTGTGGACATTCATCCACAGTTTATGATTAACCCAATCAATGAACATTAAAATGTGGAATAGAAGCAGATTATTGATATGATATCATTCACCACAAAATAAGCTTATCATTGAAAGAACATTTTGTCAGAAGAGTACTAATTTTTTGTTTTCGTTTAAGTACTACCCATTACTGATAACGCTCGGACTTTGATAATGCATTTTATTATCAATTGCTCATTCAGATATTTTATCCCTGCTGTTTTGTCACTATTAAATCGTTTCTTTTGTTTCGTTATTTTCAGAATCTTTCTTATCTGGCTTTTACTTTAGTGTTGATGGTGTCATAATGAATACTTTTGGCGAGTTATTGGTGGAAGTGATAGGTCGGTCGTGAATCGAGGCATATACCACTTTTAAGGCGCCTCATAAAAAGAGAGATCATTCTTTATCTGTTCAACTTTCAGAGCCAATGATTTCCTTGACATTTTCCATCTGTTTAAGATTGTGCAGGTGTCGTGCAACAAAGGCCGTAACAGTAATACAGAGGCTCACTTTTTGGGGAAGACATTGTTTAGATGAAAATACAAAATTGGCTCTAATAAGAGGAACCATTGTTGATGTCACCTCCTCTATCAAGGCTTATTTATTGGCTCTTAATGATAAATCTTTCATAGTTTTTCAAAAAGATCGTTCCAAAAGCACTATCAATTTATGACAATCTTGCTTTCAGAGCCTTATAATTTTTAGTAAAACCCAACACTGCATATTATTTGCAGCAAATCAGATGTGAAAAATTATGGCCCCTCTTGTTCTAATTTTTTTTTAGAACCAACAGAGATATCACACTTTACCTGCCTACTAAAATACAGTTTGTAGTTAATTATAAGTTTACTTCATTCTTATTTCTTTTTTAGTGAAATTCAAAAACAAAGTCTGAACCTTATAAGAAAGATAACTGAGGTCTGTTGTATCTTTTACTGAACTAAAAAGGTTCAAGCGGCCATTTTTATCCTAGTTTGGCTGCTTAGTTTATCTATACAGTTTCTCTCAAGATCCTTTTCAAAATTGTTTTCTTTAAGTAATAAGTGAGCCTACAAAAAAAATCGATTTTTTATTATTAGAAATCGGTTCTTCTTATCTTAAAACAAAATTAAATCTTTTTCTATATTTATGAAAGAGGAAAATTCATATTTTTTCTTCTTCTATTTGACCTCCATATACCCTATCACCTTCACATTTCAAATAACTTACAAAGTTATGATTCAAGTTCAAATTACTACATGTATAACTCTGTTCCAATGGACATGTGTGGATTTATTCTTATGTCTTTTTAACAAGAAACTTGATTTGAAAAACTACTTCAGCTAATGCAGGTATTTGTACACACACACACACACAAAATAAAAAAATCAAAATTATTTGTTTGTCTCTCAAGTAATTATTTTCATCACTTAACTTGAGATTTTTTTTTATCTCTATAACCATGTGAAACAGTTTGAACTGGACTTAACTTTCAAGAATTTGGCAGAGGCAGTGGGTAAATTTTCACACATAAAAAAATGTATTGTTGTGAAAACTTAAATTTTACTATGAATGGTCCCAATTTCAGGTCCTACAATACCAACTCAAATTACACAGGTGAAGCTTCTCCTGCTTTTTTTTACTAGGAAATTAATCATATTGGTTATTTATTTAAAGCATGCACATTGTTATCATTCCAACTAGCTATTTGTACATCCAGTGGCAAGTGTTACTGTGAACAGATGGCGCTAGTTGCCTTTGATGTAATTTGGATTTTCCCATTGAAGATAGCAAGTCATTCAGGGCAATTTGGTAAACCTTTGCTGTAAAATTCCTAGAGTGTAGTGACATTTTAACTCTCAGAGTGGAAAGGAAATGGGTGCCAAAACAAATTTTAGTTTTTTGTTTGATTCCCAGGAGCAAGCCATATTTTTACAGCCACTGCTGAACATTTAACTATCTTTAAGCTATACAATTCTTATTAATTTTTCCTCATTTCTGATTTCAGATTTTTCTTTGTGAGCATATTTTTATTGCACTGAGACACAAATATGCTGTGTTGCATAAAGAGCTCATACTGACTTTAAAAAAAGACTTTAAAAAAAAAGGACTTTTTGATATATTCCACACCACAAAAGTAAAAACAGGAAAAAGCTCAATATCTTTTGTATTTTCAAATTCATTGGTTTATCAAAACAAACTATTATCTATATTACATAAGGCATAAATACAGTCACAAAAAATTATGTGAATTATTTCAACAAAGCATTTTGAAAAACAACGTGTGCAAGCAAACTGCATTTCTGTTTACATAAACTTGTGCCACTAGATCTCATTTCAGATCCAACTTTCATGTCTAACCTTTATATAACTATCTTTCTCTTTATGTCATTTCAATGCATTTGACTTGAATAAACAAAAAAAAAATACAACAGGAAAGATGTTATATGTCGCCCGAAATGAATATTCAGTAAAAAAAAAATCAGGCCTCATACTTTAACGTCAAAGTCTCATCAAAGGACGACTTTTAAACTTTTTTGCATACTGACACAAATCAATTTTGTATGTTTTATCTTCATTGAAGATGTTTTTCAGTCTTTGAGATTACATAGAATTATGCAACATAGCCTTGAAAAGGGTGAGTTTCATTGTGTAAGTACACACGCTTTTTCCAGGGCATGTTTCATCTATATTACCAGGATATTTTCTAAACTTAAAAAGAGTCATCAATTCAAATTAAATTACAATTTACAAACATTAAAATGTTGTACATGTACACTTTAAGGAGGCAAGTGCATTCTGATATTTCAAACATCTTTTCTTTACATTAAAATATCATGAATTTAATTCTAAGCTCAAAGCAGGTGTAATCCATGGGCAAAATGCTGTCAAAACAATGTAATTTTTTGTATGATATTGTACACAAAATAAACAATATATAGTCACTCTTTTATCACTAAGTCACACAAAAACAACAACTTTTCATACAAACCATAATGGCAAAGATAAGACTAAGAGCAAAATCAAAGTTCCAGAAAAAAATGAGAAAATTTCTGCAAATGAATTTTTAGTTCAGGAAAAACAACAATCAACAAATTGAAATGAGACAGTTATTTTGAACAGATTAATAAAAAAAAAAAAAAAAATGTATATATATATATATATAAAGAGCATTATATACATGTGAATAACTTGCTAAAAAATTGCAAGTCATTCTGTCATTCTTTAGCTCTGCCGTAATAAATTTATAACATTACAAAATGGTATTTTTTTTAGTTTGCTATATGTGTCATAAGAATTAAGAAAAATAGCAATAACAATAAATAATTAAAATAAAAATATTAAGAAAAAAAAGAAGAATGATCAAAAAAAAATATGGTAGACTACTAGTAGGACGAAGTTGCCTAAAATAAAGAACAATTTATTCAACTGAAAATTATAAACAAGAAATGGTTGAAATTAGAAGATTACCCTATGGATCAGAAACTTATCAGAGTTCCTCACAAGGAGTGCCCAGTACTTAATTTAACACAAAAACATTGCTGGTCTTGTAATCAAAGCTTTGAAAGTTTCAAAAATATAAAGCAGTCTCGTATTAAAATAGCAGTTACACAATTATATATGCCAGTATTGTTCGTTCTGTGACACTTTTCCACCAGTTTTCCTGAAAATACTCAAAAACTATGATCTTACTTTTTCCGACTACGGAATTTGCAACATCTTAAAGAAGTTAAATTGTTTTAGATCATGGGCTGATTTTTTTATAAAACAGTTAGTCACATTATGCCAGGAATCAATATCAAAGATGAAAACTATTTTTATTGTTCTTGTTATTATGGAAATTCCTACACCTGACAGTGTCAATTATAAAACTGATTAAACAATAAATAAAACTTCTACATTTCTCAGAAAACAATATGTAAAACTAAATCTAGACACTTATTACGTTGTAAGGACAGAGATGTTTTGGAACCTCTTTTTCTTTAAGACATTTCATTTCAGAACAAAATCTCAAGCCATAATTCTTCTAAACAGATGTACTGCTAGATAAAAATCAAGTGAAAGCCTTGGAAAATTAGCTGTAGTATAAAGGGTGAATTCATTGTCATATTTTGCATCCTCAATGCCTTTCAAGAGATTGTTTAATGTTAACTTTTTAAAATCACAATGAAAAACAAACAAGGTTGTCATGGAAAGGCTTACTACATGTATTATAAAATAAGAAACATTGTCCAATCCCCCTCTGGACATCCTTTCAGTCAATAATGCAAATTGAAGGGAGATAAAGAAAAAAAAATAAAGGAGAGAGGGTGGGGAGAAGTCTATAGCTTAAACTATATTCCTACTATTAGAGAGGTGAGAAAGAGCGAGAGAGAGAGAGAGAGAGAGAGAGAGAGAGAGAGAGAGAGAGAGAGAGAGAGAGAGAGAGAGAGAGAGAGAGAGAGAGAGTGTAGCAATTAATATTATCAACATATATATATATATATATATATATATATATATACATATATATATTTTCTTTTTTAACTGCTTGACTAGATCAAGATCTAGATCATGCACCAAGAGCATTGAAACAAACAAAATGTAATTGTGTATCATTTGAGTATTTGTGGTATGGACCACAGGGTGAACTTTTTTTCGGACGACTATTTTAGCTGAGATTGCCTTTTTCCTACATCAAAGCCACTAGACATATCCAGATAATGGAGAAACTAGAAAGTAAGGCGATATTAAACAAATCTACGAATAATGATTATGAAGTAAAAATTATTAGTACTTATTTGGTATTTATGTTATAACTATGTTGATTTATAAATAAAAATAAAGATGTTACTATGGAAATACTCTCTTCTCTACATGTGTGCTACAAAACACTTCATGACTCTATCAATTGGTTGTTTTTTTCCTTATGTCCATCGCACAACATCCTGAGAGTGGGCTTGGAAAAGCTTGTCAGAATTTATTTGTTTTACAGATTTGAAGGTCTATGTCGGGTCTGAGTGGGCTTTCCTTGAACTTATTTGGTCTCGTTTCATTGAAGACAAAATGTCCACAAGCTAATGAAAACAAAAAATGAACTATGACACACTTGATTGGTAAAAACCTGAAAAAGTAACCAAAAGTAGAACTGCTAGATTTGGCAAAAAGCAAAAATAACCAGCTATAAATGCCCTAAGTAATTACAGTTCAGGCAACAAAGAAATGTCTTGAGATCTCACATGGTAATTTACAGATATTAATATTAAACATTTTTTCGCTAGTTCATCACTGCTAAAGAGATTTTTTTAAAATGACACGTTGAAGAAAATTTTAGATGAATGAATTATTTCAAACTTCTAACAAGTCCAATATCTTTCAAACAAATATCATTAGTAAAAGAGGATGGAGTGTGTATTGTTGCAATATCATTCATAGATCTAACATTAAAGCAGATTAAATATATTTTTTTTTAATTATCTTGACTGAATAACTCTCACTCCTTGAATATAAAGACTGGAAGAAGTTTAGTATGAATCAATATCTTCTGGGAGCGTTCTTCTAACACCTCATTCAGGCTGGAATCTGATTTTAAGAAAAATAAATTGCCCTAGCAACAGTGTCAAGTGCAAGTCTTTTGGGAAAATTGCAAAGCAAACAATATTGTGGAAGTATAAATAAGATGAATTCACAAAATATACAAAGAGAATTTACTACAGAGCCAATAATTTACCCATGTCGCATAAGACTTTACAAAGCTCAAAAAAGCCATAATCAAACTCTATGTCCCTATTCAAATTATTTATAATATATGAAAACATCTCAGCAGTTGATCATAAAACATTATTGAAGCCCAAAGCAAAACCAAAAAAAAAGTCAAGACTTCAGTATGGCAGGGAAAAGGCAATTTTGCAGCAAATAAATTTGATTCAGATGGAAAGGATCAGTCCGTTTGTAAGAGAAAAAAAAGTCATGCATAGAGCAGAGACATGTAGTCTTCAAAACATTAATATGGGTAAAGGTTTTGGGTGGAGGAGAAAAAACAGCTATCTTCACCTGTCCACAATTAAAGAAAAACATAGCGTGCAAGTTTTCAAACATTCCTGATACATGAATGAAAGGAAAATCGAGCAGCATATTTAAAAGAAAATTAATAGGCAAGAAAAGTCCATAAAAAGCATGATTTCTAAACCAGCATCATTTTTCTTTAAAAAGAAAAAGCATAATTATACACTTGCACTATACAAGTTCTACTAAATACCTCTAAGGCATAAATTTACTACCAAAATATTGAACAACAATTGCTGGCGGTGCAGATCTGATGTTTCCTCTGACAACAAAACAAAAGATGAAATTGGATTCCTGTTGAATATTTACTATAAGTCTGTGATATGGTAAGGGTGACCTCCAGCCACTGTTTTCTTATGGTTTGATGAAGTGGATGCTGCTGCAGCAGCATAATGAGACAAAGGACGCTGGGGTAAGGGTGGGGGTGGACCGAGCGATGGTGAGGGTGTGTTTCGCTCAACTGGAACATCTGTATATAACTGTCTATGGCTGAGAGAAGGGGGAGGTGGCGGAGCCTGTCTAGAGGAGGCAGGGCTGTAATTGTTATGGACATCATTGTCAAGATAACCTGAATAATGGTGATGTTGGTGATAGGGAGGTGGGCGGTCCTGACCTCTGCCAGGATAGGCTGGACTCCCTACTCTCCCAACACCATTGATGCTGCAATGGGTGGGACTACTTTGGGCACTGTGTTGCATTAGGTGCTGGTAGGCTGGGTTGCCAACGCGATTATGACCATAATGGGCGGGACTACTGTTGGTGCTGCTGCCAGCTCTAGTTCCATTGACCAGAGACATGGCTGGCATGGATGGCGATGGGGGAATTGGTGGAGAGGGAGGAGTGCCTCTGTATAGGCTTTTTATATTAGTCCCCTGTGCAGCCTGGCTATCTGTATAGTGGTGAGATTGAGTGGGCAACGAATGATGTCCACCAATATTATTGTAATGGCCCTGTGAAGATTCTTTGATGGATCCTAAAAGTGTAGTGTGCACAGGACTCCCATGAATGCTACCTTGGCTTCCCCCACTACTGTGGCTACTCCCAACACTACCCCTGCTGCGAAGCAATGAGGGTAAGGCTGAGCTTCCACTGGCTGCACTCATGTTATGGAGATCTCCATATAAATTTTGGCTTTCTCCCATGTCAGAGCCTGTGTACATAGGCCCGGGTACACCTGAAGTTCTTGCTCCTCCTCCTCCAGCTACTGTTGCTGCTGCTGAGATATTCACACTTCCATTGATGCTCTGCCCTACACCACTCTGACTGGACATTCCACTACCGGATCCTCCAATATGACCCACAACCAGAGGTGACATTGTGCTTAGTCCAGCTTGCATAGGAGGAGCTGAGTAAAGAGGAACTCCTGTCGTTTGACCTCCTTCCTCACCATCACTGCCAGCAGCATGGTTGTGAATATTGAATGTGAGAGGGTCCACATAAAAAGTTTCATGTGGGAAACGAGCATGCAGGCGAGCAATGTGGCAGCTGTGACAGTAAAGATGGCCATCCAATGGGTAACAGCGTTTGTCTGTCTCATCTGTCAACTGAAGACCACAATCCTAGAAAAGAGATTGCATGTGATGAGCAGAAAAGTATGTATTCTGGAAGAGGTGGGAAGAGGAAAAGGAAGCATATTGGAAGAAATTTAGAAAAGAAAATGAGATAATATTTTTATTCTGCCTACACTTTTATAAGAAAACCTATGCAACACTAAAAATTGAGAGTCTGTGTAGTAGTACTCAATAACTTTGCACAAATTTAATGTTCTGAAATATAGAGGCAACACGGTTGGCAAGAAAGCATCTATTTCTGCAGCATTCATTACTGATGAAATATGTACAAAGCTGCGGCTAACTTTAATTGATCTGGGGAAAAAAATAAAAAATCTTCCACAATCTTGGAAGGAAAATTTAGACAGAGTTCAAGATTGTGATGGACAAGACAAAAAAGGACACCTCCACCCTGTGATATATTTTTCAATTGTGAACATAAATTGGCAATGAAGAGAGACGATACACAGGTACAGAATGCACATATTACTCATCAATTGCAGTGCTCTAAGTTAAAACCCACACAATACGTACAAACCATTTGTCATAAAAGGGTTTAAAAAAGGTTCGATTAAAAATTTTAGAATAATAAAAAAAACTGTGACGATTTGACAATCTTACATTTTGCTTATGTATGAATTTTTATTTTTCAAGGTGCTTTTATACTATTAACCCACCTCCAAAAATTTTTGTATGTACTAAAGGCAAGTTTGAGTCAAAGGCTCTAATTAACTCATCAGTAGTCTGATAATTGATTTATGCTCAACAAAAAGAAATAAAAGTCTAAATAGGCCTCGGAGAATACAGGTTTTTCTTATTACAAAAAAAGCTCAAGTACATTTATAACAAATATACAAAATAATTGGCTTTTTAAAATTCTAATCACAAAATGTTTTAACCAACATTGTGTTTTCTCTCAATATTTTGATCTTAACCTATGACAGATTTGCAAATTCTGAAGTAAAAATGTTCTATCTATGAGAGTTTTAATATTGATTGCAAAAGTACTTTACTGAAAATCAAAGTGGTTGGCGAATTGCACTTTTGTTAGTTGCCATCATAAAGACTGTATAAGATTTCATCACAAAAGGTCATGTACTTTATTCACAGATGCTTTCATTGTCAAATAAGGAATAGAATGCTATTTAACTGTTTAGGATGGATACTGTGTGCATGCCAAAACAGTTCCTCAGTTGTTAAAGCATATTGTGGCTGTGGAAAGCATTCTCATGATTTTTTAAGGATTTCAATTTCTTTAGGACCTTCAATGAGATAATGTCAGAATAAACTGAGTCATTTTTAATAATCATTTGGACTAACCAGTAACATTTAAAAGTTCAAAGCCTAAGCCTAGGATTGACAATGGGAAGTGGATTAACAGATGGGATGTCTGCATGGTGAGCATTGAGAAAAATTATCTGCGAAGAATTCTGCTGTTGTGGCTACCCTATATTGGTGAGGTTATTCTTTTTAATCAAATATGACTACTTTTACTGCTCTAAACTTCAAGTAAGTGTTTTTCGTTTTTTAATTCTGAATTGTTGAAAAATGGAGATTATTTGCCAAGATTCTTAGACTTGGAAGTAGTTACATTTCTGTCCACTCTTATTTATAAGACACACTGGAGGTAACAAACAGCTCATAAATTTTTTTTCCCCCATTCAGAAACAAAATGATGACGAAGTTGGATTTTAACCCTCAGCTTAGTATATAGATAACTCCATGACCTAATTTGATAACTGCTTAGGAAATTGCAACAATAGCAAACATTCAAATTGTAAGTAAATATATCACAATATTAGGTGTATCATATGGAACAAATTTAGGTCACTCCTGCTCTATGACAACAAAAGGATAAAGGTTCGGATGAAACATCTCTGTTAAACAGAGGAGGTAAAAGCGATGCAAACACAACAATCGTATGATGCCATTTCTTCCTTAGTAGAAAACAAAATGAACTACATAACTTAAATCAAAGCAAAAGGATGACAAATTTGAGATGGAAGAGGATGCAAGTTACCAATCCAAAGAGAGATATAGCTAAGATAGCCGACCAAAAATGATATGAAAATATATTGAAGAACTGCTACCATCAGACAAAGTTTATGAGCTTTGTGAAGCAAATGCAACGGAATAAAAATTACTAGTACCTCTTATCTCATTTGAAACAAAAAGATCGAATTTGATAAGGATGGTATCCTCCTAATCAGTCTGGATGAATTATGGAGCCCATTATCAGGTTAAAGGATAAACTGGGTAGTAATAATACATTTGTCAATTATGTCAATTGTAAATCCTAGCAGAACAAAATTTGTAACCACTGCAACTTCAAAAGGCAAACATTTATAGGAAATAAGGTGTAATTTGAGATTTTTAACCAATGAGAAAAGTAGCTCTGAACAATTAATACTTCTCAAATAGTCATCTGAGAAGTAAATGATATAATTTAAAAAAAAAAAATAAATGAAGCACTTGTAACTAAACCGAAGTCTGTTAAAAATGTAAAACAAAAAAAAAATAATAAATTAAAAAAGAGTAGCAGTAGCAGTTAGCATGCCAAGATACAGAATGCCAATATGCCCAAATCTCTCTCATTCTTTGGCTTACTCTCCAGGTGATCACTTTTCAGGTCTATCGACTTGCTTTTGTCTGTGGTGAGTTGAGAAGCAGTTACTTTTTTACATATAAGGGACACATTTATTTAATGTCAAAAGTATTTTTTATATTACAAAGTCTCCAATTATATCAGTATTCATAGAGAGTTCACTGATGAAACTGGGTAAGAACAAAAGGAATAGCATTTTCAAAAATGAATAAATGTTATGCGAGGGAGAGAGAGACAAAGAGAGACAGAGACACAGAGACAGACAGAGAGAGAGAGAGACAGACAGACAGACAGACAGACAGACAGACAGACAGACAGATAGACAGAGACTGAGAGACAAACCAGAGTAAAAGATTCAGACAAAAAGGACAGTGGGACTGAGGCACAGAGGGGTATGTAAAGATACTGAAAGACAGAGAGATAAAAAAGAAAGAAAGGAAGAGAGAGAGAGAGAGAGAGAGAGAGACGAACACAGACAGACAGATGGACAGAAATACAGAAAAATAGCAGACAGGGACAGCTAGATACAAAACAGGCATAGAGGAGAGTGAGGAGGTTAAAAAAGAATTGGGAGAAAGGATTAGGAATCAAATAGAGAGAAAGGGTCATTAAAACTGGTAAGTACAAATAACATATGGAAGAGGAAGTGCTATCCACCCTTTAAATAAGTTAAGTTATACGTTTTTGGATGAATTGAGCACTAAGGCTATCTCCATTCATTTAAAAGTAATATAGGACTATTAAACTGATGTTCTGAAAATCCAAATTATTAATAGATCCTTTTAAACAGCCATTATCATGTTGTTTCAAACAAATACTATGACTTCCTTCTAAGCAGGGAACCTCGAAACACTTTTCCAGGAATTCATAACTATGATTATGGGTGCTTAGAGGAATCTTTAAATAGATTAGGAAAGTATAGAATTAGCTGATTTCTAGTGCTTTTCCTTTATCTTTTTCAAAAGGACATCCAACAGAAAAAAAAAAAGATTTTGATTTTGCCAGATCAAGGCTAAACAAATGGCAATAAGAAATATTACTTTAGAGTTTTAGAAAATTGTTTGCACCGCCCCTTCTATATATCAATGATTAAAGTTTAATTATTGCCACAAAGTGTAACCTAGCAAGGCAATATGTGTGTAATCAGATTTCAAGTTGCAAGTGCTTTGCATCACACAAGAATATTTGTCATGTTTATATACCTCACAATGGTAACAGTCTACATGGAAATCCTTGTCCATCGAAACAACACGCACAGTCTCTTCTGTTCCCTGGAATAAAGAAACAAATTATATATATATATATATATATATATATATATTCTTCTGGTTGTCATAACACGCTAAAAAAAATTCCATGAGTTTTATAATCACTGCTTGCTAGCTATTCAATATAAAATTTTGGAATTTGAAAAAGAAAAGAACAGAAAATGTTGTCTTTTCTTATAGTAATAATGTGGCTACCCCATAATGTAATGCATGTTATATGGATCTAGAGGGCAAAAGTGTATTAATATGAATTCTAAAAAAGAAGTACAAAAATTTTCATGTTTGAAAAAAAAAAAACATTCAATATATGGAATGCTATTTTTAATTCCTTTAAAGAAAGCCTCACAACAACTATTTCTAAAGAGTTGAAAAAAGGATCAATTTCATTTTATCATAAAATATCTTAAGACCTATAAAAAAAATCTGTAATATAGGCGTGGGTAAAAAAATAATAATAAAAAAAAAGAAAAGAAAAAGAAAAAAGGCATTATAAAATGAGAAAAATGTTTTTATCATGGGTTCCAAAAAGACAGACTCTTACAAATTCATAATAAATAAGGGGTTTTTGCATTTTTTTTTCGAATATCTATTATTTGCCAACAATATTTCATGCTCAGTCAATAAATGCTTAGTTCAATTTTAGGCAATTTTTTGTTGATATAATTTTTGTATACTACATATTGATTCCTTTATTTTGCTAGAGCCCTAATAGGCTTTGGTTTCTAAATATTCGAATCATTAAAAATAATATCACTAATAATACTTTTGTTTTATCGTGGAAAATTTTTTTTTTTTTTGCATAAAACAAGTAAAAATGAGTTAGGCATTTATAGAATGAGAATGACAATTTTAGAGATGATCACAAATTAAAATTAATTGCTGTGAAAGCAGTATTGAGATCCATGACTATGTTGAAATTCTCTCAGATAAACATCTACAGATAATTATTAACTTTTGTCTATCTGAAACCTTAACACACTCAGACATGTTTTTAAGATTTTCCTTGTCGTAAACTTCTTATGAGCCTGCTTCTTTCCCTGACTTTATCTAGGCATTAAAAATTCTTATCACTCTCTTTTAACCTAGTTGTTTATCTAATAAGGTCATCCAATAACGTTGCTTATATAGAATTCCTTAAAAAAAACTAGTACTCACATCTAACGGGGTTATTGCCTGGCCGCATGCTGCACATTTCGGGGCATACACTCTGTGAGGACAGAAAAGAAAAAAACTATGTCTGATTAATAACCCTACGATTTTTAGAAAAATGGGTCCTGAAAAAAGTACTGTTGACAGGTTTTAAACTAGAAATAGTAGCAGAAGACTTTTTATGAGTTTCTTTTTCTTTTTTGTCTATCAAAAGAAATTACATTTTTGTGAATATTTACATACTGTATGACTTTTAATCAGTTTCATGCTGTAGCACGATATTTCACATTGAAGTTTATCCCTACATCAAATCAGATGATCAAAATAAAACAACTTACAAAAAAAGCAATACTTTATCTTTCCACTTGTGAAAAATATGTGGAATGATAAAAACCGTCATTACTAAATTTTAAACTTCCCAACCAGACCATTCATGGCACTTAAAATATTTTTAATAACACCTACTATCTATTTGTTTGCTGCCAGCCCGTCAGTGTGTCTGTCTCTCTCGATTGTAATTCAATCACAGCATTAAACTAAGAAGTTCTGTCCTTCTTCAACCAAGCTAACTCTAACTAACTAAAAAACTAATCTCTCTTTGTCTCTCTCTCTGTGTCTCTCTGTCTATCTCTCTTTCTCTGTGTTTCTCTCTCCCTTGCTCAATTCCTCTCTCTCTCTCTGTCTGTCTGTTTGTCTCTGTCTCTGTCTCTGTCTCTGTCTCTCTCTCTCTCTCTCTCTCTCTCTCTCTCTCTCTCTCTCTCTCTCTCTCTCTCTCTCTCTCTCTCTCTCTCTCTCTCTCTTCCCTCTCAATTCTCTCTCACCTGTGATAGTCAGAGACACAGTATATTCTGTTATCCACATCTACAGTGAAGGGTACACCATCCAAGCACTCGTTACACACACAACACCTGAAGCAGCCAGGGTGGTAAGATTTGCCCATCGCTTGAAGGATCTGAGAAATACCACAGACCGACAAAGAGAATTTATGCCATTAGCATTATAGGCAGAGCAAAAAGTTTCTTAAAGTTTGCTATGCAAATGAGAGTGTGGTTGGTGGACTGTGTAAGGGTTTTACACTTGGGATTCTGAGGTCCTTGGTTTTGGATCCTAGCAAAAACTATACCTGACCCACTTGTCTCTATCCAAGCAGGAATGCGTATAACCTTAACGAAGCTGGGGTTGATTGGAATGTCGTGAATTCATTAAGAATTATATGTAAAAGCCTGAATGGGCTTCACTTCCAAAGAGATCTATCAATATAAATGAAGCAAAATTTATCTGCACAATCAAATCACAAGAAATGAAAATATACAACAAAGTAAGTATCATTATCATATTTATCATGTTAAAAGCTGCAGGATCAGTAACAATTTCATCATCACACTTGGACTTGATATAAATTTTCACAAAAGCCACTACTATACTTGTATTTATATCAAATAAACGTTACAGTCATAATTATCAATTTCTCATATAAATTTTCACTTGCTTACGGGCAGTTTTTATTTCAAGTGCTGAAAGAAAAAAATGTAACTCACCATTTCCATGATCAAATGACCACACACTACACACTTTTCTGCAGTTTGTTGGAATCCAGAGTACTTAAATAAACAAAAATTAAATTTTATAAAGCAGGAAATATAGATTAAATTATACATACAGTAATTTATGACAAAATATGTTTTGTAAACTCCTCTAGATCATATCTATAATTATATGTAAAAAAATATATGAAACTATGACAAACTTGAACATATGAAAGTATGTGTAAGTCCCACACCTTTTTTCTCTTAATTTTGAATCTTTTGCATTGATAAAACTTTTCAGCATTTTCTGGAAACGAGAAGAAGAGTTTGCTGGTCAACGCGTAGTGTGTTTTTAGGCAAAGTTATAACTTTTGTGGCTTTTTGGAGTACGTAATATTATTTTTTTTACTGGTTTCTTTCATGAAATACTTTCTTTGACTAGCTTTCACCCAGTGTCTGGTTGCAATTCCGCCCAATCCTTTTCAATGAATTTAAGCCTTTGTATATATTAATTGGGATTAAAAAGTTATAAGAATATTTATTATGTTGATCCTCAAGCTTTCTTTCTATGTTTATTGAAAGAGCAAGGCGGCACATTTCACATCTCAGAAGTCTTGCCCGAGAGCCGGACAGTTTTCAAGTGATATGTATCGAACTCCCGAATTTCGTTACTAATATACTCACCAAATAATCCTCTTCGCAGTATACCCGTCCGTGCACGTTGTAGAAAGCTTTCCCTCGCAAAGTTCGACCTAGCAAAAGAGGTATAAAAAGACATTTCAGAAAATAAGAAAAAGCTGAAATCCGCAAAGTTTGAATCACAAAAGGCGATGACGATTAAAAGAGCGTGTGGAAAAAAAAAACGAGCGCTTAGAAAAGGGTTTAAAGAGAGACGGGGTTAGAAAAAAAAAAAAAAGGGGGGGGGGGGAGACGGACAGACAGACAGACAGAGAGAGGAGTAGTCAGACAGGCAGAGGCAGAAAAACCGATATATAGACAGAAACAGAGAGAGGCAGAGAGAAAGATAAACATAGAAAAAAAATTAGATAAAAAAAATCACAAAATTAGCCACCCACAAAAAAACAAAAGATCGCCTGTTCAGGATTGGAATTTTTGCACAATATTACTGAACACCTAGAGTAAATTAATTCAAAATGGATTTTTAATAATAATACTGACTTTAAGATTGGTGATACTCTCAACAAAAACAACCAAATTCTATCACTGTGATAGATAAAGGAATGACCATGAACGCAAATACTTCTAAAGACTTGTCCTCTGTTAGCGACATGCTTTAGAACCAATATCGTCCCACTTGAGACCCCGTCCTTATTCCATTCAGGAAAACCTCAAACACTTAACAGTTTCAACAGGCTGCAGGGTCAAGGGTAACATCCTCGGAATAGCAGGTGCAAAATCTGACGGTTGACCGGCTAGTTACACTTAACAGACAACAGAGTTTCCCCATTGAAAAATGTGTATTGTACTTGGTCGAAAATGAGATCA
>JAWDGP010005302.1:1467500-1485000 GCA_033675545.1 Elysia crispata | reverse complement strand
TGCAAATTCTACGATAAAGTTATCATAGGATTGAACTGAGAAGCTTTGCCCTTTTCGATCAAGTTAATACTCTCTATCTATCTATTTGGCTTTTTATCTCCATATCCCCCGTATTCTTTCGCGGATTCTAGACCCTAGCTTTATGTGACTTTTTTTTTTAGTAAAATTTTAAATGACGTGAAGGATAGATAATGATGTAGCTATTCAATAGCTAGTTGAGAAGTTGCGATATACATCGCATGACCTTTTCTGCGTCATTCACGAAACAAACACACGAAACTTGCAAGGCTGAGATTGTGCAACAGTCGGTGCGATGCAAGATTTAACCCACTACTTATCATTGTTC
This sequence comes from Elysia crispata, assembly GCA_033675545.1. NCBI lineage: Eukaryota > Metazoa > Mollusca > Gastropoda > Plakobranchidae > Elysia > Elysia crispata. The sequence goes on along the minus strand of JAWDGP010005302.1, from coordinate 1,484,654 downwards.
GTTCTATATGGGGACTCAATAGTTTGAATCACTCTTCGATGGATAAAAAGCGAGTCGAATTTAGAAAATAGAACATAGTACGTTAGTTGTCCTTGAGATGAATAAGTTTCCCTTAACCTAGGCCTAGACTTAGATTTTGTTTAAAAATTGAGATCAATATCTAGACAAAGTTAGAAAGACCACAATTCCCGGTTTATCAGCATCATAATTTGTTGAAAGCTGCAATGAGTAAAATTTATTTTCGCAGAAAGAGACCTTTCCCCTTGAAAGAAGGCGAGACTTATTTATGTTATTTAAAAAGAAACATCTTTTTATTGCTTTGGCTTTGCGAGATTCGACAGATTCTTACCAGTTTTACTAGATTGGACATTATTTCATTACTTTTCTTTCATTTGCCTAGTTGCAACGACTCTATTAAAAAAAAAAAATGAACTCCGCCTTCTGGTATTAGCGAATGACAAGGCCTCGTCCTAAACATACTTTGTTTACGATAAAAGAATTTTTTTCAATGAAATGTATATTCAATCTTGAAGGGAAAAAAAAAGAAACTTATAGATATAAGTTGGTTATAAATGCACTTAGTATTGTTTGTATTAAAAGGATAAAAAGAAACACTTCTTTCACATTCTGTATCAAAGTGGACAAAGGACATAATAAGTAGGTCACTTTTTCCCCGTTATATTATTTTGCTGTGCTCTTTTTTACGCACTGATGATCTTGCCGAAACTTAACAGCGGCATCCTTCATTTGCAAAACACATCGAATCACGTTAATACAAAAAAAACTATAAGAGAAGTTTCAACGTGTTTTGAAACATGCCCAGACCTATTTTCTCTGCATCGTTGTGAAACTGGACATAAGAGACACCCGGACACCTTATCAGCAAGAGGAAAACAAGAGATTAGTGAGAGCAGGGGATACCAAACAATAGGTCTAGCAAGTCTGTAAGAGCTCCACTTGAGATTATTTCAAGATGGCAACTTGGCACATCTTTCTCTCTTGTGGTTGTACCATCAACAAAGGAGGACTCTACAGCGGCAAAAGATAAAGAAGCTAGACAAGCTGTAGCGCTGAGGCCCCTCTTTCAAAATTGACTTGAACCAATCAGAAGGAAAAAGTATCTGTTTTTAATCCAACAGGTAATTTTAAAGACATTGCAATATGTCAACATATACCGATCTAGTTAGGGTAGACAAGTGCTCGGAAATTTCAACTACGGCACAATATCTAAATCTGTATTAAAAGGAAAGAAATAAATACGTTATGACAACAAAGTTCCGCTCGTCTTAGAAGATTATAATTATCAGCTGTGACTTCAAAAGTAATGAAATAAACCTTAGTCTTTAAATTGAACAGTTACATTTCCGTTTCAGAGATGCCACTTGATACATGCAATGAAAAAAAAAACCAAACAACTCAACTTTATAAAACAGCTTAGTAGCTCGATACAACAAGTAATTTTTTTAGCTTGGCATTATGATAAACACAGATTCAAGCCTTATAATACTTGCCCTGAAGTCACAGTAGGCGGTGCATACATAATGCCTAGCATGCAAGAAATCATGGTCTAGAAATGCGATGTCAGAATTTTTTTTTTTTAATCTCGGCAATATTCATAATGTTAATGCATCTGAACATTTTTTAGCTCTACAGCCACTTGTGTAGACAGACGCTGACAATCTTTTGTCTTTCTTCGCTTGGGGCGAGATGGGGATTCCCATCCAGATCTATTCCACTATGTTGGAGAGGAGAATAGACAATGGGGACAAGTGCATGGAGGACCACTTGGGACTCTATCAATGGAAAAACCAAATAAGATATCGCTGGAGCGACGATATGCCATAGTAATGACGCCACGCGTTCGAATACAAATTCCATTCTATAAATATCAAGAAAGTATTCTTACATTAAGATAATGTCTCTGCAAAAAAGTTGTACCCATTAACTTTGTATTTTTTTATTTATTTATTTTTTTTTGGTTAACCGCGCTGAGTAAGGGGGGAAACCGCTAGTAAGGAAGATATTGAAATAAAATTTTTCAAAAAAAATGAATACTGCAAAAACTTTTTGAAATAAGAATATCGCGATGGTCTTTCTATTTTTCTAAAAATGCTCGAGCAGCTACTCCCACAAAATAAAGTTATAAGAAGACAGCCCGCGTTGATTTCTCAACCACAATCTGGACACTTATCTGGACAGTCTGGTTTGGTCCAGCCCCTGAGATGTGAATATCAGAGTGGCATGTGCTAGGTTTAGGAAGTGACAGAAGGAGAAGGGGTTTGTGAACGATCAGATTACAACATGCCAAAATAATGTGAACGGTCACAACTGTAAAATTAGCAGATGGTCACCACGCCTATGTGTTTATCTTGTTGAGTCGAACAGAAGAATGTTTGCAAAGGACATTCCAGCTTCTGTAAGGGTCACCGCGCATTCATGACGGTAAAAATTTGCGATGTTTCTCGATGGTCCTGGAGAATTTTAACCAAGTGCGATGTGTATATCTGGGGGGAAATGTGGAGAGAGAGAGAGAGAGAGAGAGAGAGAGAGAGAGAGAGAGAGAGAGAGAGAGAGAGAGAGAAAGAGAGAGAGTCAGGAAGAGAGACAAAGAGAGATAGAGACAGATTAAGATATGGACATAAAGAGGGAAAAGTAGGATTGATAATCTTGACAATCCTACAAGTAGAACTATAGAAATTATCAGAATTTCGATCAGGAAAAATTTCAACTAAATGCAGTTTCTATTTTGACGAGGAGTCTCGTTTGCGGTAGTTGCAGTTATCAATATCGTGATCTTTAAAATAAAGGTGAAAAATCTAGCGGTGCCAAAAGCAATGTTTTAATTAAGGAGAATTTGATGATTGAAAAAGAAATTAAAAAAAAAATTGTGACACGGGTACCACTTTTCCTTTCTCTATTATTTGTGTTGGTCTTGCCTTTTTATGGTCCCTTTACTTTAATGAGTTTTTTAGTAGTGGATTTAAAATTAAGATTTTGAGGAGTGAGCTAAGGTAAAGGAGGGCTAGGGGATCGTGACTTCGCTTAAAATCTGGCTGAATGTACAGTTTGTCACTTTACTTAACACGCTCCTTGTTTTACTGCTGAACATTCCTACTGCCATCTCAATCGACGAAGCGGTTTAAAAAAAAAAAAAAAAACATTACATTAACCGTGATATTTAATTGCAATTTTATCGATTCCATGACTAAAGTCAGTCGGTAAGATTAACGGGAAAAAAATGTGCAGCAAAACATCGTTAGATGTAATCTTATAGCAAAAAAGCAAAAGAAAGACTATTACAGAAAGAAAGGATTAAGTGACAGAGACACACACAGACAGACATACACAGAGAAAGAAAGAGAGAGAGAGAGAGAGAGAGAGAGAGAGAGAGAGAGAGAGAGAGAGAGAGAGAGAGAGAGACAGACAGACAGACAGAGAGACAGACAGACAGACAGACAGACAGGCAGACAATAGGCAGACAGACAGGCAGACACACAGACACACAGACAGAGATTGGGAGAGCGGACATAAAATTCAATTTAATTTGCTAAAGAGACAAAAAAAAAAAAAAAAACCGAACTATGAAAGCGTTACTTTTTTTTTCTTCTTCATTTTAGAATTCGAAAAAGCTAAGTTCATATGGTGCTAGACTCAAGTTCAAGTGCTGCTTCGATAAGAAGAAAATTATATTGGAATAATAAATAAGGTGACTGTTTCGGTGTAAGCCTGGTGTACGGTAGGGTCGAACGGAGAGAGACTTAATCAATCATGCTAGATCGACAAGTCAGCAACGTGAGGATTAATGATTATCGACTGCAAATCTCACAGCACACCACTCTAATGATGGATTCTACACAGAACATTTCTTTGAAGACTTAGGAAACACGAATATAACCTTTTGATGTATTCTTCCTACCACTTCTACGTACCCTTTCTTTTTTTTTTTTTTTTTCTAGGTTAGTTTTTTTGTTTTGTTTTTTTTTATTTAAAGCTGTCGATAAGGAACAAGGTGAGCTAAATAACTAAACACAGGCAAAGAAGAGACAGATATACAAGTACCATTTAATCAGAGACTATTTATGTCATTATTAAAGCATGCTACAAGAATTGAAAAAGATCTTGGGCGATCTAAGCAAATAGATGATAATACTGAATCCATTCTTACAATTATTACAAACGTGGACAAACTTAAACTCAGACTTAAAGATTTATATTTGATAATTTTTTTTTAAACTTCATCTGAAGGTGTAACATTGTATCAATTTACTTCAACTAAAAAAGTATCATACATCTGCCAACAAAATTAAAACGTAAATGAAGTTCGATCAACCATAACGTCATCATTCAAAGAATTCGCAGAATGCAGCATGATTTTGACAAGACTTTAATATCAGTAACAAAGGAGTGCCATTCGTATTTCACGGATGAGGAAATCGACATTTGTATTTGACATTGGTTTGTTAAATGAAAATTATCATGTACCACTGAAACAATAGCCGACAAAATAAACTTAAAGTGTGAAAGGCTCTCGGTTGGTATGATAATGATGTCAATGTTATACATTTCACGCAATATTCATTTGCTAAATATATTTTTATATTTATGTACCGTGCAATTTATACAACTTTCAAGCCCGGCACTGAGAAGGAAATACTAGAAAAGACAAGCACGTGTAGGGTGCCCAGAACAAATTAATGAGTCATATAGATACTCGCTGATTCTCCACACTACTCTTGTTACTCAATGCCAGTGCTCAATGCAAGCTCTTTAATCTGTCCACTACCAAGTTTCCAATTGCTCACGGTTTATTTTCTTTTTTACCCAAATGGTGAATTGGAAATAAGACACAATAATATTCTTTGTGCCAACCCAACCTTGTTTGGGTACAGAGTAATAATGATGCATTCAATTTATCATAATTTGAAACATTTTTCGAGAGCATAAATGTTTTTTTTCTGTTTTGTTTTGTTTTTGTTTTTTGTTTTTGTTGTTTTTTTTTACTAAAGATCTTTCTAACTTCGCAGTCGCTTTAGGACCTCGATAGATTCATGTCACATATTTATGGAGGCTCAATCTTCCAACGAGGATCGGCGAACGCTGAAAGGAATGCAGATAGGGAAGTGGAGATCGTGTCAATTAAATTAGGACTTCCCCGGAATCTACTTTTAAAAGTCTTGACATACTCAAGCCCTCTTGATCGGTGAAATTCAATTACAGTCCTATTCACGGCCCAACGCATTATAAGGTCAGGTGCTTTTGTAGTAGAGTTTTGTGGCTAAAGCGCTAAGTTAAAGCGACATATTTTCCCCCCTTCGGCAACAATGGCGTGAATAAAACATATATTGTTATATTCTTCTCATTATTTTCTGATGCCTTGACAAGAATACAAAGGAGCCGTCTACATTACACTAAAAATTTTACGGTTTTTTTTTATATTTAGATTAACAGACAGTCTAAAATTTAGGACACTTTTTGTAATGTTGCGTACATAAGTAGATTAAGAAAAATTCTTTTAGAATTCTTTCTTATAGAAAAAAGAAGATTCCAATTGACATTCTTCAACAATATGCGCATTAGTGTGACAAATAAGAGAAAATATTCGTGTTCAAACTAAATTAAGTTCAAAGAGAATTTAAAAAGGTGAATACAAATAATAATAATAATAATAATAATAATAATAATAATAATAATAATAATAATAATAATAATAATAATAATAATAATAATAACAAAACAAACAAAAAACAACCATCCCACAGTTTTTCGTGTGAACGGCTTTAAATCGAATTTCATACTTTGTATTGCTGTCTATGATAAAAGCGGATGCCTTAACAACAAAACAAAAACAACAACAACAACGCAAATAATAGAAGCAATTAAAATGATGAAGATGATGATGATGTTAATAATAATAATAACAATAGTTTGCCCGTGAGCACCAGATAAAAGCATACTTTTCCTATTTATTCCTTACGGCTACAAGGTCAGCGCGAACCGCTGTTCGTAAGATACGTTGCTCTCAGGAAACCTCGTAGGGTCTTTCACCTGGGTTAGCTTTTTATCTTTTTTTTTTTCTTTTTCCAAGGAAGCGGAAGAGCTTACTCTTAACAAGAAATCGGAAGGCCGCATGACGAGATTATAACAGACTGCCATTTGCGGCCAGTCAAGCATCTAGCTGCAAGCATTCATACCGGCATACATAACATTATTATAGTTATGTTTGTTGTTTATTTTCATTTTTTTCCCACTCCCTCCACACGTTTTTCCTTGCTCCGATTGAAATCTTACCCAACTTTTCACACTCCGTTTTGATATATTTCTTTCTTTTTTTTTATCTATTCAATTGTTTTTCCCTTTTCCTTTCCTTAATTTTTTCTTAGCATTCTCCCCTTCAAAATATTTGTTTTTTTTGTACTTTTGTCAAACCTTTCATTCTCGAGATCTCGTTCCTGCCTACTTTTAGCTAGCTCTTTTCATCCTTACGGACTATAACATCACATTTTCCCTTTAAAATGGGGAGAAATGACTTTTTTTTTTTTTTTTTTTTGGGGGGGGGGGGGGGGGGGGGTAAAGAGACTGCGCCATACAATCGTGAGCCGGGAGGAAACACAAGCAGATGCTGTCATGACAATTTAATTTTCCCTTGCTCTAGTTTGACATTAATGGTCTCTCTCTCTCTCTCTCTATCTATCTCTCTCTCTCTTACTTTCTCTCTCCCTCTCTCACACACACACTATCTCTTTCTCTCTCACTCAATCTTACTCTCTTCTCTATCTCTGCCTCTTATCTCATAAACGTCTCGATATTTTTCCATTCTCTATTTTACAAACTTGCTCAGAGGTAAAAAGCATGTGGAAGAATATGTGTGTTTGAGTATATATCGAGTCCATATTTTATTAAAGTCGGAGCACAGAACTCTATATCAGTATCAAGCTGGCCTGTGTTTCTCCAAAGCATTCACCCAGGAAGAGAAATGTCTAAAATTAATGTTCAAAGAGCAGAACAAACATTGTGGTATGACATTTTTTAATCTTCACATGTCCATGTTTATTGCCTCTTCCAACGATGTATTCCTTCTCCTCTCTTGCCTTCTTACTTCGTGGTATAATTCTCTGTTTCTATTTGTCTCTCTCTTTTATCCAATGCTATCTTTCCATCTATCTATTTATCTATTTGTGTATCTAATTAGGTATGTATGTATGCATGTATTTATGCATGTGTATATACGAGGGCATATTGATAAGTTTTGCCTCCAAGTCCATAACTTTGGAAATAATGAAGACAAACAAATGATACTTACACCAAATGAAAGGTCATTTTATTTAGCACCAGATGACATATCATTTTTCAACATAATCACCGTCCCGTTCGATACAGAGCCGCCACCGACGGACGACCTGTTGGATGCCGTCAGCGAAGAAGTCAGCAGTCTTGTCTCTGCACCAAGAAAGAACAGCATTCTTCACATCTTCGTCTGTCTCGTAACGGTTGCCCTTGAGGTAATCCTTGAGTTTTGGAAAAAGGAAGAAATCGCTCGGAGCAAGATCTGGGCTATAAGGCGGGTGCGGTAATGTCCGGAGGCCTAAACGATCTAAAGCCGTGCGAGTTTCCAAACTTGTGTGAGGGCGAGCGTTGTCGTGATGGATGATGGAAACTTTCTCACTCCTTACCCGTCGCAACCTCGCTTTCAGTTTCTCCAGTGTGTTCACAAATTTCGTAGAATTCACGGTGTTGCCTTGTTCCAAAAATTCTGTGTGAACCACACCCTCAATGTCCCAAAAGATCGTGAGAAGCACCATCATCCATCACGACAACGCTCGCCCTCACACAAGTTTGGAAACTCGCACGGCTTTAGATCGTTTAGGCCTCCGGACATTACCGCACCCGCCTTATAGCCCAGATCTTGCTCCGAGCGATTTCTTCCTTTTTCCAAAACTCAAGGATTACCTCAAGGGCAACCGTTACGAGACAGACGAAGATGTGAAGAATGCTGTTCTTTCTTGGTGCAGAGACAAGACTGCTGACTTCTTCGCTGACGGCATCCAACAGGTCGTCCGTCGGTGGCGGCTCTGTATCGAACGGGACGGTGATTATGTTGAAAAATGATATGTCATCTGGTGCTAAATAAAATGACCTTTCATTTGGTGTAAGTATCATTTGTTTGTCTTCATTATTTCCAAAGTTATGGACTTGGAGGCAAAACTTATCAATATATATATATATATATATATATATATATATATATATATATATATATATATATATATATATATTATATACGTGTATAATTATGTGCACCTATTTAACTCTCTCTTTCTAACGGGTACATTTCATAAATGCACCAGATTTAGGTGCTAGTAAAATAGCATCTAAACGAGTGCAGGTACAAAAACTTTAAAACCATGATATCGTGAAAAAATTAATTCTGTATCATCGACAAGTCAGTTGTATCAATCAGTCCTCAGATATATAACATATATATTTATAAATACACACACACACACACACATATATATATATATATATATATATATATATATATATATATATATAGAGAGAGAGAGAGAGAGAGAGAGAGAGAGAGAGAGAGAGAGAGATACAATTGATGTCATGACTGATATAAAAAGACAGGTAAAAGGATGAAAAAAAAAAGAAGGAAAAAAGGCAGGTGATAGATACAGACTGACTGATAGAAATACGTTTTGGTTGAAGTCACAAAGTTTTGAAGGAAATCCTTCATCTATTCCTTTGTTCATTAAAAGGAAGAGGGGGGATTCAAGTGATTATTTACCATGGGGATTCAAGTGATTATTTACCATGAAGCATGTTTAAGACTAGACGTGGAGGTGCCGAAGCAAGTACTCTTACTAGATGTTCTGATTTTTTTTTATTCTTCTATTCCACTATCGCCAAGTCTCTGTGGCCCTGCACCATACCAACTGTTGGGAACTCACCCACAGAACCGATTACCTATCCTCAACACATCACAATGTTACCTTGTTCTAGGCCGACACACGCAGGACACAGCAGTTACTGGGTAGTAATAGTGAAGGTGGGAAGGCTAAAAGTGAATCGGAATGATCTTGGTATCCAGCCATGTTCCTATGGAATAACAACGGTAGCCTTCCTCGCGGGACTCTCTATGCTTCAGAATCATGTGGGGTGAAAGTCGACGCTTTCTTTTTTTACTTCCTTTTTTCTTTAGAACATCTCCCAAAAATATTAGACATGGGCGTTTATCTTCTCACCCCCCCCCCCCCAAAAAAAAAAGAAAGAAAAGAGAAAAAGTAAAGCATGAAATCAACTGAACAAAGCAAAACCGTATCTCCTTTATATTTTCTTGAGGTCAGCATTGTGCATGATTGTGTTATCCAATCCAATATCTCCATTAAAAATTATTATGGGTAGAGAGATAATCTCCATCCGTTTTTTTTTTTATTTAGTTATCCTCATTTCCATTTGTGTCTTAAATCTAACCGATGAAATAAAATGAATGCTCTTTGAAAGGTAATACTGTCCACATAAAAAATTATTATCAATCATATGCGTTTAAAAAAATAGCCATAGATAATACAACATGGAAAAAGCCGCTGGCAGCAGCCTACAGAAATTTTTAAACAGATCTGATCCTAATAAGCCTAGAAGTTAAGGGCCAAAAATCAAGGTTCGATACAACTGAAGTCTACCGCAGCCATGGGCCAAACCCGCCTAAAATCTAGTAATTGAGACAGGAAAGCAACAGGAAATTATATATGGCAGCATAACGCGACGGCCCTATTTGGCGTTTTAGAGAGAGAGAGAGAGAGAGAGAGAGAGAGAGAGAGAGAGAGAGAGAGAGAGAGAGAGAGAGAGAGAGAGAGAGAGAGAGAGAGAGAGAGAGAGAGAGAGAGAGGCAGACAGACAGACAGACGGTCATATGGATAGAGACGGAGGGAAGACATATTTTATATAGAATGACAGATTGAGAGACAGACAGACAGACAGACAGACAGGCAGAGAGACAGACAGACAGGCAGCGAGACAGGCAGACGACAGACAGAGAAAGAATACACGAGGTTAAAAGGAGGAACAGGAGGAATGATTTGGATTGGTCCTGGAATAGCGTTCAGCTCAGGGCAAGTATAACTATAAAATTTGTGGAAAATTGTTCGAAATGAAAACAAAATGATTATAATAATATTTAAAAAAAAAAAAAACCAAAAAGCTATCAAGACCTGGTAAAAAATCTTCGAACCGGAAGAAAAAAAAAGGGAATGGGCTCACTCTATATATAATACAGTTCATCTTAGAGGTAAGGGCTGATGAGAGAGATGGAAGTCTAACACACCCGCACCGACGTAAAGGGTATGGCAGGATGGTGGCCTCATTTCAGAAGCAATGCTGCTCCTCGTGCTAGTCTGTGCTGATCGTAAATAGACCTGGTACAATACTATCGTTTACATTCCGAAGGTACGGTGATAAATAAAGGCCTCTCGTTACGTTCAGGCAAACGTCGGGCACTTGGTGCAGGCTCTGGAAACATGTCGACATCAAGATTTTAATGCCAGCCGGATGCAATGCAAAACATAAAGCATCCTGATTCTGCGAGTTTGCACATTCACTTCTTCTTCCTCCTCCTCTTTTTCCTCTTGTTTTTTCTCTTCGTCTGGGAAAATTGCATTTTACAGTTCCATGGCAGTTAAGTGCTTGAACCTCGACAAAGAAAAAGGAGAGGGAGAGAGAGAGAGAGAGAGAGAGAGAGAGAGAGAGAGAGAGAGAGAGAGAGAGAGAGAGAGAGAGAGAGAGAGAGAGAGAGAGAGAGAGACAGAGTGAAAGAAATGGTTACAAGAGCATGCGTTAAAATACAGACAAAGGAAGTATGCTGAGACAAAGAATCGACATTAAATCTACCTGCTACTTCTTTATGATCAATAATGCTAGGGATGCTCAAACTAATGAATACCTATAGAGAAACCATTGAAGGCGTCTGTGCGGATTGTGAATTAGAACGGTTTATTACCCACAAAATGCATCACGCGTAGGAAAGAAAAATAATTCTAAATATTGAGTAAATTATTGTGTTCATAGATTAATTGCTTCTTACAATGATCTAAGTATTCAATCCACTATTTTGTTTCCACTTGCCATTAAGAGAAATAAGGTCCGTGCTTTTATCACACTGGTATATGTAAACAAATTGCTATTTTGCTGAGAACATTAAACAATAAAATGAATTCCCTCATCAGATTAGCAGATCACAAAATTTACCATACGAAGAAGTGGCACAGACCGAACTATCATGGTGCAGAGAACTAAAACAAAACTACTAGAAGGATGATGGGCACAAGCCCTGCGACTGTAACGATATTTTTTTAAAGGAAGGGTTGGGGGTGGGGGGGAGGTGGTGGTGGTGGTAGTAGTAGTGGTAGTGGTGGTAGTAGTAGTAGTAGTAGTAGTAGTAGTAGTAGTAGTAGTAGTAGTAGTAGTAGTGGTAGTGGTGGTAGTGGTGGTAGTAGTAGTAGTAGTAGTAGTAGTAGTAGTAGTAGTAGTAGTAGGAGTAGTAGTAGTAGTAGTAGTAGTCGTAGTAGTAGTAGTAGCAGTAGTAGCAGTAGCAGCAGCAGCAGCAGCAGCAGCAGTAGTAGTAGTAGTAGTAGTAGTAGCAGCAGCAGCAGCAGCAGTGGTAGTAATTGTAATGGTAGTGTTGGTGCTAGTAGTAGTAGTAGTAGTAGCAGCAGCAGCAGCAGCAGTAGTAGTAGTAGTAGTAGTAGTAGAAATAGTAGTAGTAGAAGTAGTAGTAGTAGTAGTAGTAGTAGTAGTAGTAGTAGTAGTAGTAGTAGTAGAAGCAACAGCAGCAAGCGCTTGAGCTTTTATTTTCGTTTTTTTCTTTGGATTGCCATGACACTGTAGTAGCAAATGATAAACAGTGTATTTTGATCCTTAAGGATTTTCTGATATTTCGAACTCTTGAGTTTTTGTGAAGGGAAAGTAAGCACTCTTCTTGAAAGGACACTTTCCGGTTCGCTTCTCTTTACAAGATGTTGGAGACGTAGGCAGGGTAAACAAAACAAACAAACGAGGTCTTCAGTCCTGGAGGTCTGGTGTTTGCTTAGCAATTCTTTAAATACCTACCGCAAGATGAGCATCCTGAACTGTACGCTTCATCCACAGGATGTGCACAAAAGCAGGTTTCTCCTCCTTCTTCTTCTTTGCTAAAAACAGACTCCATAACCTACGATTCAGTCTTTCAGGCAAACAACTATTATAATGCCTCCCAAGCCATCCGAATTGATGCCTACAAGCTGGCCCTCTTAAAGCTCAAAGAGGTCCTTTTTTTTCTGTTCTTTCTTCTTTTCGTTTGAAATTTTTGCCCATTGTTAGCTATTCTATTGATTTCCATGGAATATAATTATTTCTTACCAATCTCATTTTTTTTTCTTCGTTTTTTTTTTTAAAAGACTCTTTTTTCTCATTACTTAAACTCATCCTTTTCCCCACCCTTTCTCATTAGTTTTCTGCTACTTTCCTTCTATAAGAGCAACGTTTCAATAAACTAAAGTTTTCAAAATAAACAACAAACAAAGAACTAACAAATTACACATTCCCTTCCCCCCCCCCCCCCACTCTCTCTCTCTCTCTCTCTCTCTCTCTCTCTCTCTCTCTCTCTCTCTCTCTCTCTCTCTCTCTCTCTCTCTCTCTCTCTCTCTCTCTCTCTCTCTCTCTCTCTCTCTCTCTCTCTCCCTTTGTCTTTCTCTCTCTTCCTCTATCACAACATTATTCTTTGAAAAAAAAATTCAACCAAACAATGGAAATTTTGAATATGGCACTAGATTATGCTCGGTCATAAAAAAATGTCATGGGGGACCACTATTCAATATTGGACAGATAACATTTTTTTAAAAAAAGTTTAGATGTACCTCTTAGGAGAGCTGACAGACTTCTTCTCGAGAAGTTACTAAGAACAAGTCTTTTTCTATTCCTTTAATTTGATACGAATAAGCATTATTATTATTATAGCAGAACATTTCAGAGCAAAAGAGCGTGCTGACTTAAAGAAGAGATTAGTAAATATAGACTCGATGGTACATGTATAAGTCTTACATTTCGCCATTACAGAAAGATGGTGAAGCTAACCCTTGGTGTTGTTGCCAAGCAGCAGAGGCTTGCAGCTGGTGAAAAAGTGTCTTGTGTTAAGTCTACAATTTTCCAAATGAGACAAGATAATGATGCCCAAACTGCTCTTCTTTTAAAAAGATAGCCTCAAAGCACTCCTTTTATTTGAAAAGAGCGGAGGTATTCGAAATTGGGCCAATTTTACATAGACAGGAAGGGAAAATATCACTTGACCTTTCCACACAGGCATTAGAGAAAATTGATCATGATTTATATATCACGCTGTTTTCCCCTTTACTTCACAGCAGCTAACAACGCTACCCTTTTGACCTATAATTGAGCTTTAAACAAAAACTTGTTTTGTCGTTCGCGACTATGTTCAAAGGAAGTAAAATTTATTAAAATAAATTACCATTTTATTTCTTTACAGAATGAGAAAAAGTTTAAAGTGTCCTTTTTGTTCTTTCTCAGGCGGGTGAAAATTTTGCGGTTGTGGTGATTCACAACATGGATTATATCGCATGGCTTATATCAACGAAAGCATATTGGAATCGCATTTCGATCTTTTTCCCTATTATTTGATATTTTGTAAATAAGGGTCATAGATGAATTGTAATTTATATAGTATTCTTAACTCGATGAGGTTTCGGCTTACACTAGATAGGAGGCTTCTCAAGCCGTGATATGAGTTACCACTCCCGTCAGAGCAAGAGTCGATCGCAAAAAGATCGAATTTCCAGTTCAATGTTATAATCACTGAGGAATCCATGCGCGCTTAACAACAAACAAAACAATTCAATTGTCTTCAAATAATAACTTAGAGCCTAGAGTATGAAATACGCGTGTAAAGCAAGCTTTGCATCGATTCATCATAGATCATAAAGTAAAGAAGAAGCAGCCAAGATAATACTGTAAGATTTATTTAAAAGCATGTTACATTAATATCGTCCATCCAATGGTCGCTATGATAAACTTGAGGAATGCAATATTTGATGTAACGAAAGCAGCAACAGCTGATAACCTATTCCTTGTTGACGAGTTATTTTTAGCTTTTATGAGTTAACCTCAGAGCTACAAAGCTAACGATATCATTCCACTTGTTTTTATACGAGGGACGTATATAGAAAGATATTCAACATTGAGAATATACATGTATCTGCGTCTCTAGAGCGCTAAGGCGGACAAAAGGATGTCATGGGTTCGATCTTCGGCTGAGACGTCAGATAGCTGGGCCAGATCTTATCTAATAAGCGATTTTCCTTAGCTTGGCGGACTAAAGTCATTCCGGGATACGATCCTTCCGAAAGCTTAGGGGAAATAAAAATAATCAAAGGGATAATTTGGTCATCGTGGAAAGGTAGAAATTTTGCATCAAGCCTGACGATAAAGTTTATTTTATTGTGTATCATGTTGGTACCTTAGATGGTTTCATTTTGAATATCGATATGACTAGGTTCTCTCTGGTTTTCTAGCGCTATGGCTACACTTGAATTTTTAACTGACTTTGATACGTTTTGGCCTGTATTCATAACATATTTAGATTTAAACGATAAAAAATCTCGGTGTGCTAATATATACCGTAGATACAATATTTGTGCCTCTTTCTATGCCTCTCATGACTACCGGTACTAAGATTAAAAAAAAAAACTTTGATTGGTCGAAAAAAAGAAGACCACGACTTTTTCTTCAGTTTTGTAAGAAGAAAAAAAAGACACTCAAATATTTCAGCAGAGTACTAGTTCATTTAGTTGGATAATTACTGAATGCAATAGATATTTATTAAAAATAGCATCACAATTCATTATAATAGCAACAAAAATAAACGGCAATCGGAATCAAAGAGTATTACAAATAGGAAATACAAATGTACTTATCTAGCTAGTTAAAAAAAGTTTCAAACGGAGAAGGGTGGGGTAAACAGAGTGAGTAAGTGAAAGATGAAGGGAATAGAGTGAAGAGAGCTGAGGGAGAAAGGGAGCGTGTGTGAGTGAGTGAGAGAGAGAGAGAGAGAGAGAGAGAGAGAGAGAGAGAGAGAGAGAGAGAGAGAGTAAAACGATGCAGAATAATACTTAAATGAATTAAACTATTATATTGTTTTAGTGCAACAGGGGAGAAAGTGTGGTGCAGAAAAAAACAAAACAAAAACAACTAAAATTCAATACTGGTGTCGAGTAATCTAAGTAGCAAAAAAGTAGTAGCATGTTTCATTTGGCCGAGAGCGCAAATCCGACTTAAGATTTGACTCAACGATTTCTTCTCAGATCAGTTCAGACGAAAGATTTTACAGTCGAAATACCTTTTTCTTTTCTCTGTTTCGCGCCTTTCTCCAGCGGTGTGACACAGCCATGAGTCAGATCGGAAACATTGGACGTGAGAGGGTGGGGTCAGCATGACTTGAAGAACAGCTAGAAGGCCATTGTGTATCGAGTTGCTAGTCGGAGTTTTAAAATAACATTTGCTAAGAGATCAACATTGGGAGAGGAGGAAGAGAGGGCGAATGTGAGGGAGATAGAGAGAGGAGAGATAGAGACAGCGAGATCCGGGAGATAGAAAGAGAGGAGAGAGAGAGTGATTAAACTGTGAATAGAATCTTGGTTGTTCAGGACAATAAATTTTCATAGAATTTGCTTCTTTATCTTTGACTGCGTGCCTTGCTCAGAAATGACTAAGCTTTCATGTTTAGACTGTCATCAAATAGAAAAAGGCCGTAAAAAGCTGTATTGAAGTTTGTCTTCAAAGGTCGAGAGGCTCCGATCTAAGTAATTTGCTGATTTCAATCGGTCTTCGATAAGCACAACAGTTCTTGGTGTAAACCGCTAGACTGATTGGTTGATTGATGCAGTCGTTGACTAATTGATGAAGGTTTACTTTTTTGAGTAGCCCTTAACTGCAAGGAGATCAATATTTTGAGGTGCACATTTGAAAAGCCTCAGGCAGGATCATAGTCGGTAAAGCATTGTGAAAGAAAAAGTAAGACTTGCCAGCTGATAAATTTTGAAGATAAATCCATACGCGTAAAAAGAAGTTTATGAAAAAAAGACCATCAGAGACGAAGAAAGAGAGAGAGAGAGAGAGAGAGAGAGAGAGAGAGAAGAAAAGGTGACAGGGAAGAGAGAGAGAGAGAGAGAGAGAGAGAGAGAGAGAGAAAGAGAGTGGATGAAATAGAGATTAATTGACTAGCTGACCAACGGCTGCTACAAAAGCAAGACAAAGGCTCAAGAGTATTTGGAAATGAATGGCTGAAATTTCAACATTAAAGAAAGGTCAGGAGAAAACTCCCCTGTCAAACTTAGCTAGCCTTGTCTGCACAATTTATTCCACCACCAAAGCTCAAAGCTTTGTCTCTTGAAGCAAAGATATTGATTACATTGCTATGCAGCTGAACTGTATCACAGTTGAAATGTCGAAAAAAAAAAAAATCGGTATTAATCATTTCGACAACAAATTCTGTTATCCACAGAAGAACAAGGAAGCGGTTTACATGTATTTTATTTTTAGTTCATAGAAAAAAAAATGGCGATGTAAAATAATCTCCACATAGGACCAGTTTGGTGGTTGTTTATTTATTTTTTTTTTTTTGTTCTTGTTGCTTT
The DNA here is from genome assembly GCA_033675545.1 of Elysia crispata. Lineage (NCBI taxonomy): Eukaryota > Metazoa > Mollusca > Gastropoda > Plakobranchidae > Elysia > Elysia crispata. The sequence continues at coordinate 1,467,972 of JAWDGP010005302.1, read as the reverse complement.
TGTTTTTGTTTTTAATTAAGGGCTGTCCCAACACAGCTCTTCCTATATCTCAGACACAATTGAAACTCCAAATTTGGCTTGAATAACTTCATTATATAGGTACATGAAGGATAAAATGCACGGTACAAATTATGGGACGAGAGGGACTAACTAAGAGAGGTCACCACCTGCTATTGGCTTTTTGGTTTCACTTAAGACGAAAAAAAAAAAAAAGTGAAGGAGAAAGAATCAACGTGCTTTTAATTTATGCTTTAAGCGGCGGCAGCCAACAGTGCTTGACATGATGGTCAACCAGTCATGGCCCAGGAGACAAGGCAGTGATAAGGGAATGGATGGGGGGAAAGGGAGGGGTGAGGGGAGAGACTGTGTTGACATGTTGGCACCCCGGGGAATGAGCAGTACCAAGGAAACAATCTGTGGCATGTGTTAAATACCACTGCTAAGGGGTTCGGTGATGGGGAAAAGATATGAA
>JAWDGP010005302.1:1187500-1462500 GCA_033675545.1 Elysia crispata | reverse complement strand
CTCTCTCTCTCTCTCTCTCTCTCTCTCTCTCTCTCTCTCTCTCTCTCTCTCTCTCTCTCTCTCTCTCTCTCTCTCTCTCTCTCTCTCTCTCTCTCTCTCTCTCTCTCTCTCTCTCTCTCTCTCTCTCTCTCTCTCTCTCTCTCTCTTTATGTCTCCCCGTCTCTATCTCCCTCTCCCTCTGTCTATCTCCAGGTCTGTGTCTTTCTCGCTTTCTCTCTTATTCTCCTTCTTACGACTCTTCTCTAACTTCTCTATATTTATCTCCTCTTTTTTTCGCTGCTCACTATTCCCTGCCGACCACCATTCTTCCATTTTTAATGAAGAAAAAAAACCACCACAAAATAGGCAATATAAATAGGTTAAATTCAAACAGCCTCTTTCATTCAATACGTTGAAAATTTTTTGCCCATTTTGTTACACAATTTGATCGCGCTTTTCTTTATTTTTTGTTGTTGTTGTTGTTCTTCATCAAAGCCTAATATACCAGAATTTTTAGTGATGTAATTATACTGATATCAAGTTCATTCTTCTGCAAATGTGTGCATCCCATGATGATTTTCATGTGAGTTTGGGTCTCTCATACTATCTTTGGATAAAGAAGGTAGATCTATAAATAATAATGATCTTTAAAACGGTTGTGTATAATTTAGATCTGCCTACATCAGTACAACGGAGAGCAATAACTGTATACGTGTAAACTCATTCATCAAAGAGAGCGTTATCTGCAGCTTTATCTCGCCACTTAAGTTTTATCTTTATTGTCACATTCCTATTGTGTTGTTCCTGGTTATCAATGTTTTAATATTTAAAGGGACAGCTACAATTGCACAATCCATAAGCTTCAAAAGGCTGGTGATTTGTAGGGAATCTAAAATTTGACGCAATATCAGGCAAATGCAGATCTACATGATTTTTTTTTCTTCGAATAGATACTTCAAAACGTCCTTTGTAGAGAATGTGACAAAAGATTTGTGATCTTTGGCTGAGAGTAAGATTTTTAGACTGTTGCAGTAAAAATGTTCGTCTCAGTTTTGTTGTTGTTGGTTTTTTTTTAAACAAATTTTCTCTCTGAATATACTATGTACACCAAATGGGTTATGCCAAAGAATTTGGTAAAATGGAAGAGGAAGCGTACCTTACATTTTACTCATAGTTTGGTTTGGCGAAAAAATTTCAATGAGTTTATTAGCTCGTCATAAATAAAGGTCGAAACTTTAATTAATGGCTTTGTTTTTGAATACCTGATACTCTCTTATTTTATAGATGTACATAATGGGTTATTAAATTATGTTGCAAGAAAATGAGGAACTTTTGCCTACAGGAGTCTATAAATTTACGAGTAAAAAAAATATTTGCCCCCGAGCGAGCTTAAAAAAACAAAGAAGTTGGTAACATGAATGAGCGTAACATATTTAAGTGCTTGTACACTCTTTATCTTCATGTAGTTCATTCATTAAATATTTAAAATTTTTTGCACATGCAACGAAATTCCATAATTTATTTAGACCGCCAGTTACTTTGGTCTTAAGTCTCTTTATCACTATCAGCGACTTTTTCTTTATTATAAATAACAGTAATATATAATGTATAGTCTAAATCACTTGACAATTGAAACATTATAGGAATGCCTGTGGTTAGGTTACTTACATCACCAAAGAGTTTCAGTTTTTTGTTTTTTGTTGGTTTGTTTTTTGTTTTTTTTTTAATTGTTTTTCTTTTTCTTAATTTGGACCGTAAGAAATAAATTATCAATACATGTATATGTACCTACTGGGTAAAACTACATTTTATTTTTCTGTAGCGCTCCACATCGAAAAGAAATAATAAATCAATGTTTCAAATGAGGGATCAATCAATTTCCAGATCTTTCCCCATTCTCTGAGTTGTCATTTTATTCCAAGCTGACACAGCTAATGGAATATGAATTATGATAAAGATCCATCAAGCAGGTAATCTCGAATAGACAAAACTACATTAGTTGAAGTCAAGTGTGGGTGCTTGATTGGAATGCATTGACCGAACTTATTATTAGAAACTTATGTAATCTATTTAATAAGCATGCCACGGCTTTAAATTGTCACAAAACGATCGGTAGCTGATTATAATCAATAGAATTAGAAGGAAGAGGAGGAGGAGGAGGAGGAGGAGGAAGAAGAAGAAGAAGAAGAAGAAGAAGAAGAAGAAGAAGAAGAAGAAGAAGAAGAAGAAGAAGAAGAAGAAGAAGAAGAAGAAGAAGAAGAAGAAGAAGAAGAAGAAGAAGAAACAACTGGGCCTTCGTAGATCACTGATCAGAATCAATCAAACAATTACTCACAACTAATCAATTTATGAATGTAAACGAACAAAGATATTTACAGTCTAGCGGCCAGCTAAGAGAAAAAAAGAAAGACAGAGAAAGAGTCACATGACAGACAGACAGAGAGGAGAGAGACTGTCTGATAGAGGCAGAGTGAGAGGTAGGAAAACGGACAAACAGACTGACAGCCAGCAGACAAATAATCAGAGAAAAGAGATGGGAATAGGGAGAATAGAAAGTGGCTGAAAAAACTAAAAGCTAGAGAGAGAGAGAGAGAGAGGGGAGAGAGAGAGAGAGAGAGAGAGAGAGAGAGAGAGAGAGAGAGAGAGAGAGAGAGAATGAGAGACGGAGAGGCAACAAAAAAGGCAGGCAAATAAAGGCACAGGGAGTAAAAAAGTGAGAGAGAGAGAGAGAGAGAGAGAGAGAGAGAGAGAGAGAGAGAGAGAGAGAGAGAGAGAGAGAGAGAGAGAGAGAGCTAGGCAGATAGAGAGATTGTGCGTTGGTGTCAGGTATGTATAAAGATGGAAAAAATCATATGTCAACAACCGTTATGGTAGAGGCGATAACGAGAGATAACTTAATAAAAAAAAACAAAAAAAAACATGAGCTTAACAAATTAGCGAAGTTTATGAATAGACAGCATATGAAGAAACGTCCATCATGTGTTCCTTCATGGAGGAATCTGAGGTAATCTGCTCAGAAGAGTCAGTGGTAAACTTTGGAACTTGAACTGACATTAATTTAAAGGTTATAAAAGGGTAAATTTCTACCGGTTCGCTAATCTTCAGGGATTATCGCATGAAATCCTTGAAATCTTGAAAGTCTAAACAGACAAAAATACGCAGAACTTTTAAGGGGTTTTATGATCAAAGAGAGCAAAGAAGGGCAACACACACAAACGTTTCGGCCATAAAAAGTCCAGTGTTTTGTGACTGACACTGTTGAGGTTGTTTAAAACACTTTTGCTTGAGCAGCTGGAGGCTGAGGCCTTTCGTCAAACCATGGAATATCTTTTTTTTTTTTTTTAGGTCATCCTACTCTGAAAGTAAAAAAAAAAAAAGAAAAAAAAAAAAATTCGCGCAGAGCAAGGATTTGAACTCAAGTAAATGAGTTTTTTTTTAAATCTACTTCTCCAATCCCCAAAAATTCGCATAGTAACTACTAAATAATACAAAAGGCTTTCTTCATAATACGTTAACAGGATTCTTGCTCCACTTGCCTCCCTCCGTTATACATCGGAAGACTCCTGCTTTAGTTCATCAAAGTTCCCATTATAAATCTTTAAATCATAATAAACTAGTTGAAATTCGAGTCCTTACACATAACACTTTTTAAGAGTCCTGATATTTTGATATTTTGCATACCTCCACATCTACCCAATGAAAAAATCACAAAGATGCTTTGTGTCTTAAAATCCTCATTAAATTTCATTTCAATGCACGCTGCGAAAAGAAGGTTCATTACGGTCTAAGCTGGTTCCAAAAACGTACTAAAAACCAACGTTTATTTTCTAGGACATCGTTTAATTTGCTAGTTAGAAGCTGAGAGAGACACATTCTGATTCTATTAGGCAATCAACAAATGTTTCCGTGATTTAGTGTCGTTTGGAAGGATTGCAATTGGTGGGCTAAATATCACGAGAAGGCTACATGATAATATTTATAATGCTGGTGTAAATGTGATGAATCTTTAACATGATATTCCTGCATTGCTCCACAATAATCGTAGTCCATGTAGCATTCGTGGGCGCATCATTACGAAGCAAAAGCAGTGTGCTGCATGCTAAATTCCTTTGTAGTTAAGCAGCTTAATTGGCATTATATTTATAATACTTTATAATATGGTTTGCACTTCGCCGGCACTTTTGAATATGATTTTGTTAAGCTGTATCAAATAATGACGCCAAGACAGAGGTCGCAACCAGTCCACATAAATGATCTTTAAAGCATGAGACAAGCTGACCGATGATTTTTATAACGACGTTTCTGTTACTCTGAAGCCACACCTGCGGGGCTGACCATTACCTCTACTTTGGAGTTATGCCCTTCCCAGTGGTCACCAGGAAAAAAAAGCGTGTGTGGCAGGCAAGTTTGTGTTCGAAGGCATAACTAGAGAAGCTGAGGTAAATCTAGTTTCGACTTTTACCTCTCAATAGTGTAAGACTCTAAGTGATTAAGTGAGTAATATTAAGATTTCGGAACTTGCAAAACGACGAGACGAGGCGCTAAGCAGGGAAAAAGAGGTGTGGTATGATTAGTCTATGTGTGTTAGCTACCTCAGTTCAAGAGCTTAAAAACTTCCGCTCAGTGTAGGTTTTAAGACTTGAACCAGTTCTTTCGGTAAAAAGTAGTCCGCTACATTGTAGGGATTATCTAACTTACATCTCCTACAAAAAATAATGATAATTCCGAAATGTTTTCAATGAATTCATGCTTCATGCTCGGCAAAGCAGGCTGGGGAAAAACAAACAAGATTCTTTAAAATCAAGTACAAAAAGGTTAAAAAAAAAACAAGAAAATACGAGTGGGAGGTAATGCGTGGAACGGCAGGAAAGGGTTAAATGGTTTTAAAGAAAATAATCTACCAAGTAAGGTTAATGCGCTATATGTAGCCTGTGCACCGCTAATTTCATGCACACTGGTGCAAAGCTTTACCTTGCCTGAATGAAACCCGTGTGTCATACTACTTTCAGGTTTTAAACCAGAGCAATGATTTTATGACAAGCTGCAAAATAATGCGCATTTCAAAAGTGTCTGCATTAACTCGTAAATTTACACATTTAAAGGCTCTCAGTTATTCAATTCCGTTAAAGGAAAAAAAACAACATTCTATTGAAAAATTATCTTAGATGAATTCTCAGTTTGATCAATTTAACGTATGTACGTAAAAAAAATTTTCAATTCGTCAAAAATATTACTGTTATTTGAATAGGAGAAACTCTTCTAACTTAATGGTGAAAAGATAAGTATCTATTAACCAATGTTATAAGCAATCCTGAGTTAATATTTCATCTCTCTCTCTTTGCGTCCAAACCTGAAAAATGTGTTTCTCCTATCTCTAGCGTTCTTTAGTTGATAATTGTAAATGTAATGTAAACCTTAAAAATATCAGTTGACGCATCTTACAATGAATGATAGCTTCTTTAAAAATAAATGCAATCTGATGGATGAAAAAACACGATGAATTCATAATCATAGCTTACATTTATACGCTACTGAACCACAATCATTAAATGTTTGTGACTCATGTGACAAATTTCTCATTTTCAGTACCAGCATGCGTTGGTTGAATAATTTACACCCCCCCCCACACACACACACACCCAAAAAAAATCACCTCAGGTATTTTAGAAAAATATATGGTGAAGTCAACTGACTTTTTGTTTACTGAACGTGAGCACTAAAGTGACCATTATAATTGATGCATTATTTTATAGCAGGCTAAGAATCTATCAGCAGTCTTAATTGATTGGCTAATTATAGAAAGAAATACATGTAGAATAATGTCGTTACTGGTTTTTGAACAGTCTGATTATCACAGGGGACCATCCTTTCTCACCTATGATTCTCAATAGGTTAAGAACGTTTGTAAGTTTTATTATGCGAATTCATATGTATACATGCAATTAGAGCAAGATGTTTTCATAGCAAAGGTCTTAGTTTGTGATAAGCATGGAGTTGGGGACGACGGACGATAAATTGCATCGAGCCAGTTATTAAATGAGGTAACATGGCTTTTTTCCTCCTCAAAACAGTCAGTGAAAGTTCTCAAGTAAATGTACTTTTAAGTATTTTTTCCAGTAGAGTACTCTGCGATTCTCAAATACATACGTAAAGCTATATTATTAGAAATAAAACCAAACATAAGCCCTGTGTGGTAAGATGATTACATGTATCTTTTTATACAATATATTCGTCGCTGTAGTGATGGAAAATTTTGTTTCGCATTTCACACAATATCAGCAGTTTTCTAATTATAAATTCTAGCGAAGAAATTTTTCACAGAAAGGCGCGTTTGAAAGCAGGTATCAAAGCAATGTTTTTTTTAATGTTATCAATGATGTAATTATGTGCTTGGATTCTCAGTATGGAACATTTAAATCCTTGTATCATGATGTTCTTTCTTGAGACGCTGTTAGTTTTAGTCTTATCAAAAGAAAACAAAAACTCACCGAAATAATCCCCGGAGGTTTGTTCCATCTCGTCTTCTAATTGTTGCGTCAGCGCTGCCAATTTCCTTTCGGCATCAGAAGGTCCACCAGTTTTCGGAGGCGTTACCTGGAAAGCTAGCTGAGACTTGAGTCCTCCGGGTGAGACGTTGCTCCCTCTGGACTGCTGGGACCTAGCAGCACCAAGGGATGTTGGAGGTTGGATTTGGATGCCTTGAACAGGGGCGACAAGGCGAACACTAGGCTTGCCTGACTGGGTGGTGGGCCCGGAATTCTGTGTCTGGTTAGGGGTCACCACAGTATGTTTCACAGAGGTCTGCACGTCATGGGGGCCGTGGTATGGCGGCGGCGGCTCCGACGGCGAAGGTTCGGGTAGTGACTTTTTACCGCCAAATGACAAAGTCATATCCCGCTCCAGCTGCTGCGTCAGAGCAGCGACAGTCATCTCCGCATCTGCCTCGCCCTGGCGGTTCAGCATGTGCTGCTGAGCGACGTTCCTGTAATTTAAGGGAACCCTAGCAGGCAGTACCGGTGGCGGTGATGGTGCGGGTACTGTATTTGATGTGGATTGGGGTGAAGCTGCTGAGTGCTGCATGCTAGGCGAAACGCTAGCCCCATTTTGCAAACTATTGGCGCTTCGGGTTTCCAGGATTGTGTTATGGGTACCCGCATTACTGCTGCCTGAGGCGCGGGCCGAAGTGTTCACGCTGACGGCTGTTTGTGCCTGGGCTGGAAGTGTTCTTTGACGTGGGTCTGTGTAGATGTGAGGAGGAGGAGGTGGTGGAGCCGGTTCACCAAACCGCTTGTCTGAAAGCAACTGCAAATGTGCGTTGTTGTTTCTGGTTCCCATGCTTATCATGGCGGGCTGTTGTTGAGACGAGATGGATAGTGATGAAGACGTAAGACGTGGGTCGTGAGGACTCCCGCTCATTTGCCTTGAAGACGTTGCCTCCACCATTTGAACTGTCCAGCCCGAACGATTAGGGACAGCCGGGTTGGCTAGGGCCAGGCTAGAGCGAGGACTGCCCCCAAATCGTCTCTTCTCATACAACGCAGCAGCGTTTGCAAGACTAGAGCGAGGGCTCGAAGCAATTGAGTTGCCCTGGGAGTCTCCTCCACCGCTGCCGATGCTAGAGCGAGGACTGGAGTATCCTGATGGCCCAGATGACTGGTAAACACTCTGGTACTGCACGCTGACCTGATGGGACTGCCCAGACGTGTTGGTGAACGGAGCATTAGGGGCTGGATAGCGTTGACCACCAATGATGACATTTCTCTGCTGCTCCGCAGCTGAAGTTGGTGAGGCGTTGACACCGACTGGCGAGGGCAGAACTCTACCTCCAGTGCCATGATGCCAGTAGATCGGAACTCCGCTTACATCGTTCAAGTTGCCGCCATGAACACTGCCCAAAACCGTGGCAGGGATTGGTGGCGGTTTGGCGGCATCTCTCACACTGATGCTGCTCACGTAGGTGGACGAGCGTTGGTCTGTGCTGTGTATTCCCCCACCGTGCATATCGCCGCTATCTGCGGTTCCTGTGCTTTCCTCTGCACAAGCCCTACCTGAGTAAGGCCTAGATTTCGACACGCGAACAGGATTACCTGTGTGCGTAATTTCTACTTCAACTCTAGATCTAGTTATAGCTGTGGGAGGGGGTGATGGGCGGGAGGAAATAGAAAAACCTTGTGATCTTATTTTGGGATCTGGTTCTGATTCTACTCTTGATCTATAATTACCAATACCACTATTAATACAACAGCTTCCAGTAACACTAGATTTAGGTTTAGATAGGCCTACAGACTGGGAGGTGTTAAAAGGGGCGCTGTTGCTATCTGAACTTGCACTGGGTCTAACAGGTGCACATTCTTGATAAACCCCCGATGTATAAATTTTCTGTTTACCTTGAACTTGATTGATGGAATTCGAAGAAGTAAACCTGGCAATACCCCCTTTGTCGCTTCTCGGGTCGGTACGAGGGTCTGGGGAGTCTTGTAAACAAATTGGAATCACTCGGGTAATAGATCTAGATCTAGACCTATTTGATGAAGGTGGTTCTGAAGTGGCTCTGGATCTAGATCTAGACCCAGCTCCAGATCTAGACCCAGGGCTTTCATTCAATGAGGCATTAACAGTTGATCTTGAGTTATCCAAGTTTTGAAAAGAATCATCATCCGAAAGTTTCGAAATCACATTCACAACTGGGATATTTATCCGCCTGGCATTAGGCTTTGAAACTCTTTCAGATTCACTTCGAATTTTTAAATGTACAAGACCATCGTGCACTTGTTTTATAGAATCAGACGAAACACCTTGATTGTGGTTCGCTCCGCCACTCGAGAATGTAGTCACACTAACCGAGTGCTGTCCTCGTTTGATCCAGTTCACATCTTCGTTCGCCGCCGGTCTGTCCATTGACTGCCGATACACACAGCCCGCTACAGCCTTGCCCAAGCCTCAGCCCAACCCAAAAACCTAGGGCACTGCATTGAGCTGATTCAGGGCCAGTAGAAGGTGCGTGTGTCCCCAAGTGTGTATGTGTGAATTCCGCCTATTCGAAGCGCAGTTCAACAGTAGGCTTTTTCACTAGCAGGCGAATGGGAAGATAACTGAATTGGCCTATAGAGAAGCACCTGCTGGCGATCTAACTGAATGGGAGAGGAAAGCTATATACAAGCATATTTAATTCGTCTCTCAGTGTAACTTTAAATCAAAGCATGGGTTTAGAATGTTTTGTGTAAAGTAACAAATAGAAACCTTCAACGAAAGAACACAGTAATTACATAGCGGCGAAAGAAATGACATACTTTGGTATGCAGCCTATCTAAACATTCTGCCTCAAGCCCACTCCTCTCACATCGATGCGGCGTAATAATACACACTTTTTTTTTTCTTCATATTATTCCTTTCGCTCCTGCGGAATCTTATAGCAGAGACTGCATGCAACGGCAGCGCCGCTGCACCATTGGGAAAAAATAGATTGCAGCACACGATATTAGTGATGCGTTGATACATGGTTCGATCATTAAATTAGTTCAATAATTTGTATTGTTAAATTGCAGTTGTTTTTGTTGTTGTAATTGCCTTTGTCGTCGTATTTTTTTTTTTTTTACGTAGTGTTTGTTGTTTTGATAAAGCCCGTCTTTAAATTTAATGCGGCGATCTTAGATTTTTTTTACGCATCAAGTGCCATAGCACAATGGGTAAAGGTCGGTCAAATAAATTTCATCTGGTTAAGCTAATTAACTTATTGGCTTCCCACACTGGTTTCAAAAACAAAATCAACCATAAATTAAACTTAGGGAAAATATAAAGATTTAAATTGGCATTTTAGAAGCAGAACTATATCCTACTTGGCTAAAGGAAAAAGGGGGGGAAAAGGTAGGCGCATCGCCTTTATTCGGTCTCTCTGAGTTTTGTTAATGAGAGGGGGTGGATAAATTGAACATTAAGTTTGTTAACTATTTTTATCCTTCACATCAAATTAAGTGCTGTAATAGCTGTAAAACAATTAGAAAAAAAAGTATTCTCTTATAACCAACACTATCGCTCTGTTTCTCCTTGCAGTGAGATTTCGTATCCAAGCCGTGTGTGAGTCAATGTGTTTGATTGAGATCAAAGAAACTAAACATGCAGGTCTACTGACGGTAGCTGTTTTAAATTGTGGAATGAGCGTGATGCGCGTCATCGTAACCTGGTTTGATTCACCGCGCTCGTTTAAACTCGATGCAATTAATAAATCGATTGGCAAGTGAATGCTGCAAAATAAAAAAAAAGAAGAAGAAGAAGAAAGATGTGGTTTGAAATTTCCTCAGTTTGCCTGCACATCAGCATGAAATGTGAATCTAAATATTGTTTTTGTTTATCATACTGACATTTTATGTTCAGATTTTTTCAGTTTTGGCGATGATTATTTTCTTATTTTACAATGGAACATGATAGCATACAGTCTTTAAAGCAGCCCGTTGATGCCAAAAAGCAAGATTGTCTTCTTTGGAAAAATGTAATTTTCCAGTATGATGGCTCAAGCGCGCCTATTGGTTGGTCCAGTTGAGTAATATTTTTGCTATCTTAATCCGTTTTCCTTCTCAACAAAAAGAGACTCAAAGAATAGTTTACATGGTCGGCTATTCAGAGTAGGCCTACAATATAAATATGAAAAAAATGAAGCAAACAAAACAAAACAACAACAAAAAACAAACAAAAAAACACGAAAACCCCGGTAAAATAGAACATTGGTTTACTCATAATGTGCCTTTTCATTTAAATTTTCATTTCATTCAAGTCCTCTCGATTATCCTAAAGGCTTAAAAGAGTAAGATAAGGTTTGCCACTATGACTCTTTTAAGCGTCTTGCGCTAAATCTACCTTTCTATTTTGGGGCTTTCCAGGAAAAGGGCTGACAACCCTAGCCGAATCAATGTCAGTGAAGCCGTCGAACGGAGCGCGGGAAAAAATAGGGAGCCGTGTGTCGGCAACTGTAGGATCCGGGTAAAAGTTAGTACTCTTCAGTCGGTTTCCTCTCTTTCCTTTATCTTATAATAATGGGTAAACTTCGCCTATTATTCTTTTGCACAATTAGCGATCAACATTTTTGGCGTATATATCTAGAATACAAAGTTAAACAAAGTTTGAATGTACCCTCTGTATTATTAATTTTAAAAGTAAAAAGTTTCTAGTGAAAAACATGACAATATCAACTCCTGTTGGATGAATATTGGATACGCAAAAGGATACTTTAGTCTTTCGAGTTCTAACTGCGAGCTTAAACATCATATGAAATGACGCTTAAACTGCTCTGAACAAATCTAGAGCCAGCTTACATCGACTACTTTATCAGCATCCAATAGTCTACTTGCAGGAAATCTGCTTTCTGTGATGTTCAATATTTATAAGATTCAATTTCATTTTGAAACCAAGCGAGCGGTTATGTCATCAATTATTTCATTGCATTTGTGCCAAACTAAATTGTGGTCGTTTCGGTAACCTGAGAGTATTCAGGATAGAACGCAGTACTGTAATGTTGTTTTTTTTCTTCTTCACCTTTTCTATGAAATTACCGGATGGACATGCTAAGATAGCAGGCAAAGCGAGTTTACAGAATATAATTATAGAATAAAAAAAAAAAAACGCGTTAAAATCTGCTTCTCGTTTTCTTATATATTCTTTGTTCTTTCAAATAACCCACAATCTTAACGAGGTTACGACTTCTGAAAATTTTGAAGAAGTAGTTTGCCTTACATGGGTAAAAAAAAAAAAAGAAAGAAAAAAGAAAGACATTAACGATAATGCTTGAGAGTGACACTATCTACCATCATAACTATTTGCATTTACATGTTTAGGTTGTTTCTAAATTTGAAAATCTCGATGGATGTTTCCTAATCTAGAACAAAAGAAATAGAATTTCGAAAAGCAGAACAGTGATCAAAGTGTTTAGAAAATGGATGCAAGCAGATTGTCACTCCCAGAGTCCATTATCCGAATACCCTTTACATGTGAAACATAAACAACGCATAACCGAGAAAGAGTATGAGACTTCTTGAAAATATTGCACTATGGTATTTCTATCAGCATAATTTTCATAATGAAACGTGACTTTTAGATCATTACTTTTGTTGTCCAACGTGAACCGTAAAGAGGTCCAAGGGTCTTATGCCTGATTTGGACAGGTTATGTAAATTATTTTCTTTTTGTATTACAGACTTGTGGTAAGTATACGAATCGAAATAGATCTAGATCTAGATGAGGCAGATCTAGAAATTAAACAGCCTACACAGATTCTAGGTCCTTAAATTTAAATGTATACTCTTAAGAAATTGCTCTACAGTTCAAGATCGGAATCTATAAATTTATCTAAATGTAGATCTCTATTTTGGAGAGCTTTGAATGGGTTCAGCTCATTTATTATGCTAAAAAGGGTTTCCTCTCATTGAGCTATAAAAAAGATTGGGCTTGGTTTTTTGTAGCCTATGGGTAATAAAGAAGAAAGAAATTTAACTGTGTAAGAAAGTTAGTAGCATCATATATCCTAAATCATATCTTATTATATTAAACCAACGTAGATCTACCTTTTTGGAAATTCTTACCCTATCTAGACTCTAGATCTAAATCGGATATATTTACAAGTACTCTCTTGGTGTAATATTAATTAAGGTAAACTATCAATCGTATTATCAATCTAAGGGCTCGTTGGTAACTTGAAGAGTTCACAGATTTTTTTTTAAAAAATAGATTGATCAAGCCTTTGGATCTCGGGCAGGTTAAATAAGGTCCTAGACTCTCTATACCAGATCTAGAATCAAGAGCAATCCAGGATTTAAACATAGTACCAGTATATTGGTTTAGAATCTATGTCTGACCTGAAATTTGCCGTTATCCAAGAAATAACATGTGCTCTCATAAGAGTCAAAAGTTGGTACATTTATGAAGAATATGATTCTCTGGGTCTGAATGATGGGAGCTATCTAACAGTTCTCATGTAAGCGTATTCTGCCTCTCTTCAGTTCTTCTTTGCTCTAGATGTTTGGATTTGATCAAGTTCAAGCAAGTCTGAATATGTGAAATTGATAAACATTTTTCCTGGTCTACTTATGATGATCTTAGCATTTTGAAAAGATTTCATATCATTATCACAAGGTAAATTATTATGGACATGGCCAACTTGTAAAGGGAATGTTAACACTTGGGTTCTTCTATATCAACATTTCAAACATAACATAGGGGTAGAATTTATCCTTTCACCTCGTATCTGCTGGTTGTTAAGTCATACACTGCATATAGGGGTAATTTGCTGTTTAATATTCTAATTTTAGTTTATTTGCTTATAGGTTATAGTTATACAGAACTCGTGGACATGTAGTATAATGTATATTTTTTTATTATTCTAATTGCTTTATGTTGAGTTGTTGTTTTTTTCAATTTAGATAAAAATTATTGCTGATTTGGAATTGCAAGAGAAGGTGTTCTCTTTTTATGTCTTATAAAAATATTGGAAGTCTTTTAGACAGCAAAAAGGGCAGTGTAAACAGCCCAAGGAATATTTGAAATGTTTTATTAACAAGCACTCTCTTTTTTTTTTTTTTTTTTTTTTTTTTATTTTATCAGAAATCATGAAATGTGAGTCTCTATAAAGAAGATGATTAGCAAAGAAGATCTTTAAGGTCGAAAATTGTTGTTTAATTAGAATTACGACTCATAAAATTATTAGAATAAATTACACAATAGAAACAAAAAAAAAATGGTCGAGGCTGGTAAGAAAAACTACCAGAATCCTAATCAAAACAGAAAGTGAAAAATAATCTCGTTTTTTTTTTTAAAGTTGTATACATGTCATTATTTTCTTGTTTTTTTCTCTTTTTACAGAATACTGTGAATTAAAAAAAATTATGGTAATCAACATTGCTGTAATTGGGGCTGGTGCTGTAGGCTTATCAGCAGCTACTGCGGTACAACAAAAAATACAAAATGTCAAAATCACCATTATTGCAGACAGATTTGATGAGGGGACCACAAGCTGGGGGGCAGGTGGATTGTTCCGTCTGGACTTAGAGTCATGCCATACTGAGGAGGAAGACAGTTTTAGGTAAAGATTCATACAGAACCTTACAATCATTTTAGTGTATCATTTTTTCCCCCATCAAAACATTCTATGAAAAAAAAAAAAAAAACCTCTCCCCCCAAAAAAAAAAAACAACAAAAAACAAAACAATATGCCATGTAACATTTTTGTATCCTTTACAGAATCATTTGATTTACAAACTGTTAAAGAATATTTTACTTCTGCATTACTCAGGGTGACTATCTTGGTATGAAATTGTACTGAAAGATCAGAGTCAAGAATGCTTACAAAAAAATGAATTGCTTGACTGATTGTTCACCTGAAGTGGATTTATTTGCTCTGACAAAGTGTCTGGAGATGAAAATGGCCAGTAATGGCAACTGTTTGAGAGCCAAAGAGTACAAGAAATTAAAATGAATCAGAATAACAACATTGATAATAACGATGACTATCCTGACTTTATTGCCTAACCAGTAACTTTCTGTTATAACCAAATAGTTATCAGTCAATCAGGTCTGTGCTCTTTAGCCTGGGCGATCATGACCTTTCACGGATCTCTATCTCTCATTGTGTTTAGTACATCTGTCACTCATCCTATTTTAAGCCACTTTGTTGGTCCATCCAACATCTTTTTACACTGTTTTCCCATGCTCCCAGTTGCCACAAGATGTTCTAGTTTCTCTCTTCTCATCACATGGCCAAAAAAGGTTGCTTGATATTTTCTAATTTTATTTATGAGTGATCTTTTTGTGTCGGCCTCTTATGACACTGTTTTATTTGATTTCTTTGCAGTCCGTAAGATTCATAGCATTCTCCAGGGGGAATACATTTCTGTTGCCTCCAGTTTCTTTTGTAACTGTTATGAAATTGTCCATCACTTGACATTAAAGTACCTAAGTATATTTGACTTGATCCCTTTGGTTGAGTTTATTTCCATAAATAAAAATGTTGATCTATGGATGGTCATACTTCTGTCTTTTGCTACTCAATCCCAAACCTTTCTGTCTGCTTTCTTCTTCAGCAATGTGTAAAAATTATTGCTAATTTTTTATTTATTTTTCTGCAATTAATACAGTGTCATCAGTTTATCTCAAGTTTTTTTACTTTGTGTCCTCCTACTTTTATTCCAGGGTATCCATCTAGGTTTCGCATAAGAATTTCACTGTAGATAAGAGGAAAGGTCTGGGGAAAGCACACATCCTTGTCTGACAATAAGCTTTATTTAATTTAAATGAGCTGATTTCCCCATCAACTCGCATTGCTTCTCTCTGTTTCCTGTACATGTTTTTGATCACCTATAGATGTTGATTGCAGCTTGACTGTCAGTCGTCTGCTTACTTAATTTTCTCAACTAGTGTGAAAGAATTCACATTTTTTGCAACTTGCTTGTGGTTTTATAGGTTAGAAACAAAGAGGCATTCATTTTTTCTGGAGGAAAAACTTAATCACAGCTATAGACACTTACACAGTTACAGATAATGGTTTAAAATTTTGCTTAAACATTTTTTTCCCCTTTGTAAGGACTTGTTGTTTTTTTTTCATCTCTATCTTCCTGACTATGATCACTCTGATTTTCTTATTAATTTTCATTTTTTTATCTCTTGGATGTTTTTATAAGAAGAGTTTTTCTTCCAAAACAAGTATTTTGACGTTGTGAAAAATTGCATTGTTTTCTGTTGTTGTTTTTTCCCACTTTATACTAGGCAATGGGGCTCTGAGTCATGGAAGTTATACAATGATCTAGCTAGCTCTGAGCAGGCACAGACGTGTGGTTTGACCTTCACTTCAGGATTGCTGCTACAGAAAACTTCAAAGGTTATTTTCCAAGTTCCATCATGATGTGTTAACTTCTTGTGATATTTGTAAAAAAAAAAAATTTACTATTTTCACTTGACTTTTTATCTGTTTCTGACATTTTGTGTGAAATACAAAGAAGAGGGATCACTTCATTAAAGTTGGATACAATTTCAATGCTGTAAGCATAAAGTTAATGCAGCTTATTTTGAAATGCATTTTAAATAATAAATATTATTACAATTTAATATACATGTATACGTTTTAGCTAAATGGATGTCTGTGATATATTACTCTTAAACCTGCTCATTTTGGTCATGTGATCCTGAAGTAGGTTACATTACTCTGCTGTTGGCAAGGCAAGTTTATTTTTTAAACAGTGCAAGTGACGAGCAATATGTAAGCCCAATGATGGAGAATTTCCTTTTTCCCAGTTTCATTTTAACGCTTAAAAGTCTGCTCAGGTAAAGTGCTAACTGATTTGCCAGTCTGAGGGTACTGAGTGGTGACAGTTGCAAGAGTGTATGCTTGATGCACTAATGGGTCTAGTCATGTGAAAATAAAACATCTAGTGTAGAAATGCTGTTTTTAGGCTCAAACGTTTAAAGATACCTTCAAAAGTATACAAAAGTATATTTTTAAACTTAACTGTTTTCCCAATCGTTGTTTGTTATTTTTATTTATTTCATTAAGGGCATTGAGGATAAATGCCTCACATAAAAGAGTGTTGAGGAGGATAGATTATTAGGTTTTAGTGGTAATAACTTAGAAACAATATTGATTTGTCCACAACAAATTTTAAAGCGCACCTGGATTTGTGAGGTGAGTGATGAAAAGCTAAAAAAATCGTCACATTGATATATGGGTTTCAAACCAAGGCCCCAACTCATTCTAAGAAACTGATGCAATACACGCTAACACACGGCCCTTGCCACTTTGCACCTCACCGAGTGACTCTTTATATTGAATTTGAAGTTGACTGAAACATCATTAGTTTAAAATCTGAAACAAACACTATGTAGGGGTTATCATGTCAATTTTTGGCTCCTTCCTACGATAGGTTTATTACTTAGATTTATTGAGAATTCACAATGTACTCTCATGGAAAGATCCAAGATCACACAAACGTAAATCAGCCAATGACGACCATTATGTCTTAGCCTTATATCTTAATTTCCTGTTGCCCTGATTGGTCGCTTTAGATTATTCACCAGACTGGTCAAGTTCCAAGTCCCTGACTCAGACTGTACCCTAAATGTAGATGCCATAGTATAATGTTTACTTGTTCATAGCTTGGCTACATTTAAAGCTAGGACTTTCTAATAAAATGCAAAGTTACGGGCTATTATCGCAACATCACATTAATTTACTAATTACCGCTGCATTGCAAGTAGAGCAGGAAACATCTGATTCTGATGATCAATAAATCCAAGCTCATAATTTATTAATAACTCTGCTTCCTGTGAAGCTAGAAACTTCAAATAAAGTGCAAGATTATTGGATTTTATTGCAAAATCACATCACAAATGTCAGTTTTAATATGAATGGCTCAGTAAAATTTTTTTCTTATAAAAACAGAGACATAGATCATGGTGATAATCTGCAACCTCAAACCAGTGGCAAAAATATAGTCAGGCGTAGTGGTTTTTTTTACATCTTCATAACTTTACTATCTGTAAAGCTATAAACTTTAAAAAAAAATGAAAAATTACTTGCTACTGTTGCAGAATCACTTAAGACCAATAAATAAGGCCCCATTCTAGACCCCTTAAGAATTTTTTAGAATAAAAGTGATCCATGTTCAGTGTCACATATATAAAACTGTCGCCTTACTCAGAGGAGCAGGAAGGTGAAACACCTCAGATACTCTTCAATTGTTGCTTCACTTGATTCTTCCAATACCATTGAATCTCATAGCTCCTCATTTTCTGCATGTATATTCTCTTAGGCATATTTTGAAGATAGCATAAAGACCTTGAAAAGTGGACCACACCTTTGGAATTCCATAAGAAATATGGGAATAAATGGAAAAATCTTCTCATTTGGGAAGAAGAGATAAGATAACATGAATATTGCGTTGCCTCAACGAATCACAAAAATAAATGAATTACAGAACAGAACTGGCAAAGAACTGATTGTAGGAAGAGAAGATGGAGATTTAACTGGACTTTAATGAGAATGATCTGCGCAGCAGATTCTTTTATATAATTTTTCATGCTAGCAAAACATTTTTCACTGAAAAAAAATAATTATTTGGAAGTAGCGGTATATTTCAAGTCTTTCTGACCTGATTTAAACAATAATCAATATTCAAACAGACATGAGTGTGCCGGAAATGCCCTTAATATCAGACAGGCTTTGTTATAGGTCAGTACTGCACTATCACTCTTAAGACATTATCTGAGCATACTTAGAGGAACAATGCATAGAATATACTATCAAAATACATTATTAAAAACCGCTGTTTCAAGATAATAGATAACCTTAATTAACTAGAAAGACTGATTTTCATATTTTCCAAGTTTCATCTTTGAATCACACCTTGCTCTCAAAGATGAGACAAGGCTACTGTATTAGAATAGGCGTGCATTATGAACACATTATAATGGTTTAAGTAATAAAGTTTTATCTGAATTCCAAACCAATTAATCACCTTTAAAAGCATTGTTATTTCTTTGGATATTCCATGACAAATAGTAAAATGTAAGTATTTTTACTATGGCTCAGAGTTTAACCATAGTGACTTAGCAAGAGTGGCTGCCGAATCCTTTAACAACAAACTTCTACCCCTCATAACATCAGAACAAATACATGTAAATAGATTAGATATTTGGTACAGAGAACAGAGGACTTTCTAACGAATATTTTAATGCAGATTTGATGAAAATCTATCGTTTCAAACTTTGTTTTTTTTCAGTTCATTGATTCCTTTTAAATTAACGCCTAACTCCTATTTAGGGACTTTTTAAATTTGTATATCTTTTGAACCATTAAACCTAAAGGCATCTTTTTTTTTTCCAAAATCCAGTTTTACTGTTCATGCTCTTATTTTCAATTGGGAAATAATGCATGGGAATAATTTGTCAATTTACGAGTTACCTAAATCAAGGCAGATGCCTCAGTTATATCAGGCAGCGGTCAAGTAAAAAGACCTTTCGTGCTGAGATAATATGCTCACGGCTGCACTAGCCTTTTGGAGCACAGTATGCACATAAATCTCTTTGTTGTTAAGTTTACACACTTAGTCATTTGCATATACAGATACCACTCCCACACAAGCTTAGACAAATCCTCAAACAGTAAGCACCCAAGGTCCATGGTTTCAGGATAGCCACTGTTTCACACAACAGATTGCTGTGATGGTAAAGTGCACCCTATCATTCCATTACTTCCTGATAACTTTGTCTAGCCTTGATGGAAAGGTCAAAAACTGCTTTGTGTTTAACTTCCTAAAGGTGAATGTTTCAGGAATAGCAGATTAGTTACTTATATAGGTATTGCTGTCTTCAGGGCCCAAATTTTATCTAATACCACGGCTGTGCTTAATACCAGTACTACTGAGGGTCAACAAGAGGTGGCCTCAGGTTCTCAAAATGCTTTCTACGGAATAATTGATTCAAACTAAGTGCTTTGCAGCTTTGGCAACAATACTATGACCAACAGAGAAGGGTTAAAAGCTGTCATTACTGTCATTTCATGAGAGCAATACTTGTGTTGTTAATTTCATCTTTGTCAAAAAACAAAACAAAATGAACTTCTCTGCCATCTAATATTTTAATTTGAGTTTTATTCATGTCTACTTTATGTGGGAATAAAGTACTACTAAAAAAAATTCATACACAGCATTTACTATCTCTCAAAGGATAAAGGATACAGTCTCTTGTCTGAACTGGCTTATGACTTCCAAAAATTGGATGAAATGCAGATGAAGAAATTGAATTTACCGCATAAATACAAGTAGGTATTGAATTTAAATGATGGATGTTTTTGGGATTTTTTTTTTTGGCATTATTCCATGGCTAATTTTGCATTTTTTTTAAAGTTAGATTTGTTCCTTTAGTTCCCCATTAGATTCTTCACTTCATAATAATAATATAATAAAATAATACACCTACAGAATATTTCGCTCTTACAAGGGGGAATTACTTTGACTAATTCCTGCCTGTTCTTCTTTTTTTACGTACATGGAAGTGCATGTTGCATTCATTCATAATACTATGATAGACATTTTAATTTACTTCAGTTATATTCACTGTTGTTGGTTTTTTTTTTAATATATATTTTTTTGTAAACTTCTTCTGTCAGACATGTGTACGATTACACAACTGTCATCACACATGTACCAACATATCTTCGATGGATGATGGAAAGGTAAGAGTTGATTGTCTGTTCTTTTGCAAAGTAGGAAATGGTAATTGCTGATTAGACCAGTTTTTAATTGATCTGCTTAGTTCAAGACATGTCTGCCCCTGAACTATTTTCACCTCTTCAAGGTCCCTGTTTTTGTTTCTTTTTAATGGATGTTGACTTTGAGTGACATATCCTGATATAATTTTCAAGTCAAGTATAATATTTAAAAAATAATACTTTGAAGGTTTGAATGAAAAAAAATTAATGAAGTTTACAAGGCGTTTTGAAATGCAAAGGACTGGTTCATATTGTCTCTTCAGTGCCCTCAGCATTTCAAAGAAGTGAAGATCTCACTTTTTACACAAATCAATCCTCTCAAGCCACTCATCTGTGTGTTGTTTTGCATGCAGTCTGTAGATTTTAATAGTTCTCAGAAATGTTTGTACTTCATTCAATCGATTTTAAAATTTTTTCATCATCACTCTTTTGTGTTAATAAAGAGTATGAGGAATTCAAAATCTTGTACTTGCAGCATATAAATGGGTTTTTTTTTTTGTGTGTGTGTGTTTTGCTGTTTTTTTTTAAATATTTGGAGAGTTTGTACGTGGTGATGAAAATAACCCAATTGATCATGGATCAGAGGAGTAACCAGGGATCAGAAATATCAATAACTATTGCATTTGTCAATATATTAAGTTATGCATTTAGTATTTTTATATATATAATTGTAATGGATCTTACCTTTAAGTCAAATGGCCTTTCATGCTATACAAGTCTTTCGAACAGAAGTCAAGTAATTTCGGTGGTCATGACAGAATGATGGCTCTTCTCATGCCTGAAGAGAACAGAGAACAACACCTTTCAAACCCATTCCAAAGAGTTGTGTAGCATAACTGGTCGTTAAGCTTCAACTTAAGATCTATTACTGTAATTAAAAGAGTGCTTCCAGGGTTTAGCACTCTACTTATTTGTTCAAATTTATCTTCAATTATGTATATATATATATATATGAGATAGGAAATTTTCTGTTGAATAGAAACACTTTTTACAGATGCTCTTAGAAATATCACCAATATGAATTGACAATATTAGCTAATAAAGTACAATTCCATTGCAGTTATTTTGAAATGTAAGGTTATTTCAATATTGTGCCTCAAAAATGATGCACGGTAAAGCTATTGTGGGCTGTTACTATACATGAGCAAAATTATACATTTTGCTTTGCTAATTTTTCCCTAAGAATTATAATGTTAAAGAGTATTTTGGGTTTTTTTTTCTTTTTTTTTTTATAAAAAATGCAAAACATAGATGTTTATTAGGAAAGTTCAGTCACACTTCTTAAATTTATTTGATTTTTTTTTAGTACTTCCTTTTTTTCTTTCTGTCCATGTTTGATTCAGAGTCATACCATAATTTTTATTTCACTCAGGAAGCATAAATCAATTTTGATGTTTCAACTTTCTTTTAGCATTAATCCTGTTTCTCAGATATAATTTTTTTTTGTTTGTGACTGATGCATGAATTTCTTTTATAGAGAAGTTCTATTTCATGTCTTGCGCAAATCCATATTTGCACTAATAGCTGATAAATTAAGTAAACAGTAATTAATTTTATGTAAAATAAATTTACCTAGCTTGCACATAAATAAAAAATCCAAGGATATCTCGCATTAAATGAAGAGGAAAAGGGCTACTAAGACTAGAAGTGGTGTATGGATGACGTGAAAAGGAAGGCTTTTAGGTCAAGTCAGGTTATGAAATTCAATGATTGAATAATTTATTTCTAAGCTTCAATTTTTTTTTAAACTTGAAGGATAAAAAAATGCCATACCAAATTAATCATCAGAAAAATATCTCACGTTGAATGGAACTATACTTCATTAATCTTTTTTTTTTCTTGCATTTTTCTTTGACATTGGCAAGTTGCTGGGCCTGTCTTTGCGTTTGTGTATAGAATACAGCTCTTTATTTCTGATTATTATTAGCAAATTTGATCACTCATTAATAGTTGTGAGATTCTTTTTTTGTTTGTTTTTTGTAATGAAATCTATTTCTCCATCGTGATAAGCATAAAAACTTTACAGGTCTTTGCCATAAGGAAAATTCCTGAAAATTTGTTTTTAAATCATGAAACCAAACATTTCATATCCATTAAAGAAATTTTTGAAAGTTCAAAAAATGATATTTGAAATGGAAATTATCTTGATAAATACACAATACTTTTGAATCATTGTCAATATGAGGCTTATTTATTTTCTTGCTGGTGTTTGTGTGAGTTATGGAATTAAGCTTTAACCCATTTAGGGAATGTGATCAGCAAAAAGAACAAGAGCGCAATTCCTTTAAACCTATTCAAAATGTTGAAAAGTACTTAAACTTCCCAAAAATGCTGTAAAAGGGAAAAAAAAGACAACTTACTTCAAAATTTAACACTGGATGTATTATTGCATTTTGTGAATGGACAGATTTCATCTGAATTAATGATGTCATGTAACTCTTTTTCAAGTCTAATTCCCTGTGATAAGAAAGGGTCCTTACAATTTTAACTTGATTATTAGTGTGTATAAGAAATTTTTAATACATTTCTGCACACAAGGCTTGAATATAAGTGCTGAATTTTTTTTTCTTTCTTTTCTCTTCTCTGTGTTATCTTAGAGCTTGGTGGAACTCTGTAGCATAAGGTTGTGACAAATATCAAAAGTCAAACACCAAAATTATAGATTTTTATGCTTGATCCTTAATTGGAGATCACTGAAAAGTGCAACAAAGGCTATGCACTTCTGCATAAGACTCAGGTAAGGAAACAAGAGCATGGCTTTTGAAATGAAGGAATTAAAGTATGTTCACAAGCTAAAGAAAACTGAGCCAAAGTACAGCAAGAGCAATTAAATTCAAAAATAAAAACTGTGGAACCAGGTGCTTGAAAATGTAAAAAAAAAGAAAATTTTTAGGTCTTATCAGCAACTTTTAAGGCTGTTTCAATAAATTACTACAAAACCATAATTAAGAGCTAAAGAATCAACAGTTTTAGCAGGACGTTATAATTAAAACACAACTGGTAGGCCTCATTACGTTACAAAAAAATTAGACTTTACACATTAATTCTAAATTGTTTAAGCTCCCTAAAGTCTTGTTAAGGATCGGAAAAGAGGTTTACATTAACTACAAAGTTGCCTCTCTTTGTGCTTAGGCTCAGGACCATTGCGGAACTTTAGCGGCACACTGATCCTGCTCAGTTATACAAAAGCATATTGTTTGTTCCCTATTAATGTCCCTACCGTCTACTCATCTCACCCTCCTTGGCTGGGAGGACAGCAGGTATAGAGTTTCTTTTGAGACTGATGAAGGGAAAACTGTCACAACCATGTGGTGCATTTTTAACAGATCAACAAATTCTCTGGTAAGTTCTTTTCATATATCTATTTACTTTTACTATTGGTTTAACACAATTGTCAAGTAGCTGGGCTGCGATGTACTGAGGGCAAGACTTAACAACACACATTATGATTTGCCTGCACGCTTCTTTTGTTTTTCAAAAACAAATCATAAGCATCATGAGAGTTTCAGGTATTGAATAGGCTAGGAGGTCTCGATAAGAATTTTATTTGTCTAAATGTCAGGAGTCATTCATTTATACCTGGATGAGAATGGAAATCCACCAGTAAAGTAAGTCATTAAATTAATGTTTACAGAATCTGTTCCCAGAACAAGTTTTATGAGGAGATAATAAAAGCTTTTTTTTTGTAGGATTAAAGTTATCACCTTCAAAAAAAAAGACCAGTAAATGCTTGTTGGGATTGCAGTAAAAGCAGTGTTATAAAATTCTGTGTTTAAGGGACCAAATAGAGAGCAAGTAAGAAAACCGTGTTGTGTGAGCTTTGAAGTCATTTTAGATAGACAGTGTAATTTGCACTGGCTTAACACTTTTCACCTTGTGGTCTGGTTGGACATAATCGTGTTAATTTTCATTTCATGTTGTTTGAGCTAAGAGCTTTCCATGTATTAGAGTTTTGAGATGTTTAAAAAAGAGCAGTTGAAAATGACTCATAAATCAGGCTTTAGCCTGTGTTTTATTTTGGGAATATTCTTATTTTCTTTTTATGTTAAACTAAAAATAAAAATGAATACCTTTTTATTTATATTTTTTGTCCACTCTGCCATTAAGCTTTTTACCTTGCATCCTACATTTTTGGTTGGAGTGTCTAATTACTTCGAAAGAAATTAAAAGGAAATAATTTTGCATGTGATATAATTTGGTTCCTTGTTCTGAAAAGTTGTATGATTTTGCAAATATACATATATAGGTCTGGAGAGCATTTCGAGCTTAATATGAAATTATTTGGAGCTTTCGTAAGATTTGTTTTAACTTTTTATGTATTTCGTTTTGCAGTGCTTTGCTTCTGTCCCACCAAACATAATTATGTCTGGTGTGGTGTAATTTTTTTTGCCAATATATTTACTATTACATTTTTTTACAACTAACTGAAGTGTAAATGGACACATTAATAAACTCACATCATGCAGTTCTTTGATGAAATTCGTTGTAGTTCTTTTTTATTTTCAAGGGATCAAATTCCCATCTGCTTTGAATTGGCAACTAGGAAAAATTGTTCAATTTGTTAAAGTTATGTACAAAATTTGATTTTATTCAGGATGCTATTAAAAAGTAGGGGTTCAAGTTTTTTCTTTGTTCTATTTCGGCACACATTATCCTTTTTTAAATGAGGTTTATCTGTCCTACATGTAAAATAAACCCTTTTTAGATGTTTTATAGGAAGAGGCACATTATGATTTCAATACTAAATAGTTTGCTGCTTTCCCTAGCAAAGCTGAGTTGATTATTTGGGGAATGACATTTTTATTTTTACAGGATTATCAAGTTAGTAAATTTTTAATAGTTGCATTCTGTGACTTGATGAGCTTAGAGTCAGTAGGTTGAAAGTGTATCAATGATATTGTTTTATTTATGAAAAGAAATCAACACCAAAAAAATAACAAAAAAAAACAGTTATTTGTGGTGTAGTTTTGAATTGTTTATGGGGCAAAACAGTTGACAACCCCAGAGAAACAAATTGTTGCAGTGAAATAGTGTGATGTATAATTTTTAATGCACAAGCCATCTTAAAATTCATATTGGTTGTTTTTGGTACTGTCGAAAATAGTTATAGGTTTCCTGCATACGTGTGATTTGTAAGGCTTTCTTGTAAAGCTTATGGGTAAGTAACCATGGTTTATATCAGATAACTGGTATATTTTAAAGGATAGTTTCTTTAGTAACTTTTTTAAAGCATGTATGAGCTTTGTTCTGTGTGTTTTCTTACAATATTTTGTATCAGCAGTATTGTGCATAACCCAACTTTTATTTTGGAAACTAATATCTTGGTTCACTGCTGTGAGCATTATTTCCTTCTTTTTTTCTTTTTAGTCAAAATGGGGTTAGTCAATAAAGATAAAAACTTCAGAGACAATATTCTTTGAAAGGAGGGGAGGGGGACGGAGAAGAGTGTAAGTGAATAATAAGGACAAAAAAAATGAAGACCTTAAACCTAATCATGGTAAGTAAATTCAAGTTTTAGCATGTATCAGCCTGTTAATATCTTTCAGTTCTTGTATTTTCATCTTTTGCCGACAGATCTAAAATAAAATAAGTCTTGTTTATACTAACCCACCTACTTTTCTATATCTGTTAATTTTCAGACTTGACTTGTGTGTTTTTCAGCACAGAAATATATGTCAAGCTTAGGAAACACTTTCTTTTACTTGCAGAAAAGAAAAACAAGTGCTTTTGCTTTTATGGTATATTTATTTTCAGGTACTTTTAATGAGTTTAAATCCTAAGAATTACCCTCTGATAATTTAACATTTACTCTTTTTCTACTTGTTTGTTGTGAACCATTTAACGTTTAAGATTTTATACTTTCCAAAAATCATTTGAAGAAAACACAAAAAAACTTGATGTGAAAGATATGGTTTATTTTGATCAGACTGAAAATCTACTACACAAAACTACCTCATGTTTAGATATGATTGTTACATTGTAATTGGAGTCCCATAGTGTTAAAAAAAAATAGCATAGAGGCCTGATATATTGATGTGATGATCTTCCAAGCCCAGCTGTATAACATATAAATCTAGAACTTGTGAGACTATTGCTATGTACATATGTATTTGTTCTGTTTTTGTTTTTTATTTCTGTTCTCACTAACAACATTTCCCTCTTGCACGTGTATGAACAAAAATGCAAAGTTCTATTTACTAATAATCTTTTTTGCATGTATTTCATTCACCGTTTGCTCACCCAGGCGTTAGCAATTAATTTTCTATCATGCTCTTGCATATCAGATCATTAGACTACATAATGTTGACTATATTTTATTCCCTTCTCATTTTTCTTAATTTTGTTTATCTTTTCTATTTTTTTTCTTCAAAATGATCGATGCATGTAAAAGACATGATATAATTTTAAATGCCACTGATCCACCCTACAATTTACCTATGAAATTCAGGAGCATAGTCTATATTTTTTTTTAATAAAGTGTTGGAGTGGGAGGTTCATCTAGAGATTGGCAGACATTATGTTCTGCTGGTTCATATTCAATGCTGTGAAAGGAAAGCATAAGTGTTTCATCTTTTGTTATCTGCTCTCTTCAACAGGTTATTAGGGCTTTATTTTGATGTTCTTAAAAGACCTAAGATAATCATATTTTTAATAGGCTTTCTCAGACTTCGTTTTGTCCTTGCTACTTTTTTTTTATTAACTTGTTTTTCAATTTTCTTTGAGTTAAATCAATTTCTGTCTGTATCTTATAATACCTCTTTTACTTTCATATTTAACGCATTATTTTTCCCCTCCCTCCATCTCTCTCCCTCTCCCCTCTCTCTGTCTCTGTCTTTCTCTGTCACTCACAAAATATAAATTAACTTAAATTATATAAAAATCACCTGCTCATTATTATCCTCTTTTTTTTTACCTTTTTGATTTAAAGCATTTGCATATTAGGTATTCAATATAGAGGTAATCAAGTTTTAAAATTTATGAGCTGTATTTCAATTAGGATGTTTTATACTACTCTTAAATTCCCCTAAAATTATCAGAAAAATGTTTATCCTTTGTATAGAGAAGGTTTGAGCAGGTGAAAGAGGGGTTGTTTTTTGTTTTATCCATGCATTGAGAATACAGTTGTGGAGTTAAAAATTTCATGGTTTTTTTCTTTAATCTGGAAAATTTAAATTTAACTTCCATTTACTTGGACATTTTGAGTAATTTTTTGTTCAAATTGGTACAGATTATTTACATATTAAATTGCTTTTTTATTAATTAAAATTTGTTAGCACATAAGGTTATGAACCATGCATTCATGGTTTCATATTTTCGAGTGCATCTCATATTTTGGCAAGGTTTAATGTAATTTCAGGTATTTATAAATTTCTTTAAAAATGTAAGCTTTAATGTCCTACAATATGTACATTTTATGTAAATCAACATTAATTTTTTTTTTTTTAACCACCCTCTTTTTGGATATTTCAGAAATATGTTATATATAGTTCATTTTTTACAGGTTCCGTGGAAGTGGTGGAATAGTTGAATGTTGGAAAGTATCAAAGCTTTCTCAGGTTTGTATAACCATACTAAACACTATACTGTTTTTCAAAGCCAACCATGAATAATTGTGTGATGAAACATATGTCAGTGATTATGCATTATGAAAGAATAATGTACTTGCATGATATTAGGAGGACGCCATAAGTGTAAAGATATATTAGCAGTTTGGAGCATTTTGCTTTTGATCTATTATGGAACCAGAGTAATGAAATTAGAGTTAATCTGCGAAAGTTTCAAAGCATTGACGTTTTATTGTATTAGTTTGAGCTGCTAACGAAATAAGTATTCATGATTGTTTTAGACTTTCACTTACTGATTTTCTTTATTCCTTTGAATAAAAGTAATTTTTAAACCTTTTTTTTTCCAACCTTTTTTAAACCAGCTGAATACATTTAAGCGTTATTTGGTGAAAGGCAATTCTTAATATTTTTCTTTCCCGTTGATAAGAATTTTTATTTTAATCTTTATACATGCAGTTGAGTGATCGCTTTGATATTGTTGTAAACTGCTGTGGATTGAACGCTGTGGATCTCTGCCAAGATAAATTGATGTATCCCATAATGGGACACATAGTTAAGGTAAGAGAGTTATATATAGATCCAAAAAGAATATCTTTACATGTTATTCTTTGCACTGACAAAATAACTCTGAACAATCTTTCTGCCTTCTTCTATTTAGATTTTTTTCAGCATTAACTTCTTGAGAAAAACCACTGTGATAATTGTCCTTGTTAGATGCAATTAATATCATCTTGAAACTGGATAGCTGTCTGAAACTTATGTAGGAAAATTTCATTCCATTATTTTTTGTCCCTCTTCTGTTTAATTAACCACCTTTAAGCTTAAAATTTCCATAACTGGAACTATACCTAATACCTTAACAGTTTGACTTATAAGTGGATATATATTTTACTGAGTCCACTATACAAAATCTTTAGAAAGGTTTTTACACTGCCACTCATTGTGTTCCCAGGAAACATGAAAAACAATTAATTAAGCAACTTTGAAATACAATCCTGCGCATCACAGATGATGATCCATTTACTTCTGAATATCTTCATACACTCTGTTCTTCATCCTGGATACTTGTAATATTCCCCCTTTAGGATCACAATAAATTTAGAGACAAACTGACTAAACTTTTTTAAAACAAAGGAGAAGTAGAGTCTGTTGAAATTTTCTTATGCTCTTCCTATTGAAAAATGCTGGAAAGGGCGTATTAGTTTGCAATTTTTTTAAAACAAGAATTCTAGATGAAATAAGAATGTGGCTTTGATTATAAATTATATTTTAGACCAGCAGCGGTTTTTTGGCAAAAATATTTTAAAATATCCTTGATGTCGATATGAGTTTGTTTCTTTCCTCTGCAGCCTTTGTGTGCAGAAAAGCATAATTTTCCTTTTATGCAGTTGAGCTTTAATTAACTCAATTTAATCACAGCTAGTTTGAATGACAAATTCAAAAACAATGGGAGGTCTTTAGCAATGATTATTACTAATCATATCAACTTCAAATTCTTGGTAAATGGTTACTATTGAGTGGTATCCAACCTGGCATTAGTAAAAGTTCATATGGCATGTTAGACTTATGTTTCTTTAGGAAAATCTGTAATGCCAGATTGTTTGTTTCAATGATAGAATATTGATTTTAATTGCAGGTCAAGGCTCCATGGTTCAAAAAGTTTGTCTATAGTGATGATCTCTATGTTATCCCTCAGTAAGACCATTTTTTTTTCTCAAAGTGTTTTCATCTTTTTCTGTATTATTTTAGCTATTCATCATTGTTATATGGGAATTCATTGATGAAATCTTTATTCACTTTTTTGATTGTATATAAAGTAATCGGCACAAAAATGGCAAAATACCTTATTTTGAGTTAGCATTTCACAATTGGTTTATGGGCTACTCCAATCCTTTATTGACTCACAGATTTACCTCACCTTTATGTTACAATGTTTTTATGAATTCTAAACATTAATTTTTATGGTGGAGCAAGAGGGTGAAATAATAAGTTACTTAACATAGAAAGAAAGTAAGGTTTTTGGTATTCACCTTTATCCTAAGGATGTGTAAAGAAATAGAAATGAAAAGATGAAGAAATAAGATAGAAAGGTTGGTGTCCAATAGTGGTGCAAGTTGATCAACATACAGTGGATCATGTATTCCTTAAAGTCATTGGGGAATCTTCAAGAGTTCAAGAAAGGCAAGTTTTAACAATTGAGACGATAATCATATTTGATAAGTTTTATGCATATGCATGTCCCTCCTTATCTGTTATGGCCGCTAATGTAGTCATATATTTACAATTGATGTGCATATGAAAAAAAAATAATTCAAACCCATAGTTTTCATCTTGGGTTTTATTTGTTTTATTGTTTTTAGTAATTAATTTATAAATATCTTTCCTCTCTGAGTTCTTTGGACAAACCATTGAAGGTTTGCCCTTCTAATCCATCTCATACTTGCTCCCATCTCTTACTTCCCGTGTTACATACTTATTAATGCAGTTTCTTCCCTCTGCTTTTCCCCTTCTACTTCTTCTCCTTGCTGAGATCCATTCTATTCCATCCCCTTTACCCTCTTTTATCCTTTTGAAATAGTCTATGATCAGAATTCTTATCTTGCATAGGTGAGACTGGAAGTATTTGTTTGCAATCTTCCCTTACAACTCTAGACGACAGGTAGACTTAGCAGATGCTATCAGATAGTTAGTGCCAAATACATCACACTAAACTAGTGGTTGGCTAGGGGTTACGCTGACAAATTTTATCTACTTAGAAAGGTCAGCATAGCTGATGTTGAACGCATTATCAAAATTTAATTCACAAATGTGGTAACAAGAACATTTTATTAAGCCAAGGGTTATGTGAATGTCATTTCTTAAGAACCTTTTTTTTTCTGATCAAATTAAAGGTGGTTGTTCAACAAATAAGTGTTATACTTTGTACCACTTTGTTAAGAGTCAGCAGGGGAAAACTATGAATTTAACAAGGATTTTAAGGGTTCCATATTCAACCTAATCGAGATCGACGAAGCAAAGTAGGAGTCTGATTGTTCTGATTATTCAAATTTACACTTTCTGGGGTTTCTTTTTTGCTTAGTGGTAAGACATTGATGATAAAGATGTGAATGCACTTAAGATCTAAGAAGAACCTTTTTTTTGTTTTAATTAGGAATGATTATGCTATTGTGGGTGGAATAAAAGATGCTGGCAACTGGAATCAAGCACCAGATCCAGCTAATAGAAATATGATTCTCTCCAGGGCTTATGATGTTTTCCCACATCTCAAGGTAGGTGAAAAAAAAACAGCCTGACCTGGTCAAACTTTTTTTCATTAAATCTGGTTTTTTTTACCCATCAAAAAAAACATCTTCTGCCATAAAGTAAAGTTCTGAATGGTTAACATATGTTTAAGGATATATAAGGTAAAAATTTTTTGAAAACGGTATACACGTGTGTTTTTCTTGAATAATCCTTCAAATTAAACCTGTGAAACCGATAGAATTAGGATCAAGGGTGATTCACTTAGGCTATTTTTGACCTTCCAATGCTTATAAAGGGCCACTATAGGCAATGCACTGACACGTTTTCACAAAAGATGCATAATATATGACTAGTGTCTGCTGTAAAAGTAACCAAAATCTTTGAAAAATGAAAAATTCTCTTTTGTGATATTTGTTTCTTAACGCCTGGACTGTTGGTCTTCATTTTTTTCTTTCCATTCCAACTCTAGGGCTGCTTTTCAAATGAAAAAAATATTCCCATTTTGATGAAGAAATTAGCTGGGCGTTGTTGTGAATTCTAATTAAAACAGCGGAACGCATAAAAACTAATTGGCTTGCCTTAGTGTCAGGTTTTTGTTAAAAGTACAAGCCAATACATGATTTGTCAAATATCAAAACAGGAATCAAGACAAGTTGATTTTTAGTTTACATTCCAATTAAATGTTTAAAAATTGTTCAGATTTTATGTGAAACTTCAGGTATTCCTGTTCACTCAAGTTCATTTTATCCTTACAGCATGCACCAATTGTGGACGAATGGGTCGGTCTAAGACCAGGCAGAGAGAAAATTAGGCTGGAAGTGGAGCACATAAAGTGTGGCAACAAAACACTTCCTGTAAAGAATATAATTTTTTTTTTTTTCCACTCTCTATTTTATTGCATGTTTCAAGCTCATCCTTGCAGAACATTTTTCTTTTCGATTCAAGTTATTAGAAATTTGACTGATGCTTTTTAAAACATGGCAAAGTAATAGTTAGGACTTAAAGGTGGTTTTAGATTTTAATATTATTTAAACCTTTAAGGTCTGAGATACAGGATAGATCTCTAGATGTTTCATACTTTTCTTTATTCTGAGCATACTAAGAAATATTAAGTTCTTTGTGAGTTCTAAAATTATATGCTTTTGGAAGATATGGTAGAATATTTCAAAGTTAATCGTATATGGCTGTCTATATTTCACTGAGGTCTTATTTTTCACTGAAAGAATACATTTTTTAATGAATAAAAATAGTGCATAAGTTTAATGACACAGCATAATGGTGTAGACATAGGCAAATAAAAAGTGTATGGACAATAAGGTGAGTACAGTTTGATGAATCAAAATGTTCAGAAGTAAACTTTTCAATGAATGGAAAAGAAAATTTGGGCTTAAAAAGCTTTTAACTACTTCTTAATTTCACTTTTCAATTTTCACCAGTTTCATATGTCTGACAATCAGCCTCTGTGAGTTGGATATGAAAACTTTTAATTTGAAAGAACATCATTTGAATGTTGATAAATTTCCTCTCTTCTTACTATTTAAAAAAAGTTTAATATCCTCTGACTGGAGAATTTTGATATATTTTATAAGAAATTTTCACCATATAAAAAAGAAGAGAATTCTTTATCATTTTTAAGACCCATGAATTTGATATGAACCACATACTACTCTAATGGAGTGGACTTATGACATATATAGTGTTATTCACACATTGAAATTTGCATTAGTCAATCTGCATGGTGATAGCTGATATAATTCAAATTATCAAATCTGGTCTTCATTGGTCTACACCTTATTGAAAATTACTCATTTCATGCTAACAAATTATGCTTGAATTGTTCCTAAATTCATTCAGCGTTCTCAAGTTTAGTTTATGTGACCTGAACTCTATGTAAGTATACATATGTGATTTATTTACCCTCAGATTATTCATAACTACGGACATGGAGGTCATGGTATAACACTGAGTTGGGGCTGTGCTCTTCATGCCACCAGACTGGTTCAGGAGATTACAAGTAGTCTTCAGGCTAGGCTATGAGTTTGTTTTTGCGGAACAGTCAGAAGCTTCTGCACCTAGTTACTTCTTTTGGGCTGTGAGTCAATCAATTGAAAATGTTCTTTAAGAGTTATTTATACTCAAGTGTCGAGATTTGAGCACTTTTTATATTGATGCTGTTCTCGTAACTTTTTTTTATTGTTCAATATTGATTGCAGATGAAACCAGACTATATAGTCTTGAAACCAGTCCTTATGACGTCTTAAATATGTCTTTAGAACCTAAGTTGAAGTTTTCATTTTTTTTTTTCTTACAGCAAGTTGAAGGAGAGTATTGAAAAATTTTTAAAAAAAAAAAAGATCAAATATTTCAGCTGTAAAATATGAAATTAAAAAAGAAAATTAGAGTTTTTCCACCATCTGATTGATTCTCAAGAACTCTCTGATTATTTGATTTTTAAGCTAATCATAAAACTGATTATTTGCTTCTACTGATGTACGAATAGTCGCAAGGTTTGTTCAGTGCTACTGATACTTTTAAGAAATTATTTTAGCTGGCTGTGAGTTAGCATTATTTTGCTTAGCGTGACACTTGAAACCATGTATATTATTTCCTTATAAATTGCATTTAAAACTGCTGTTTAGTTTGTCTCCAAGACTAACTAATCTTTTGTATTGTTTTTTGTTTTTTTTCTTTCAAATGTTTTGGTTTATCCACATGCTGTTCTTCACTTTGCCATGCTGATTTTACATATTATTATATTTCATCGTGAGGCAAGATACATCTTCTCAGTCACTCCATAAAGGGCAATTAAGCTAACATAAGAAGCCTTGTTTCATTTCTTGGTATAAAATTTACAAGCACAGCCATCTTGCCATCTAAAAAAATGCTCATGAAATATTTTGCTTCTCCTTTTTTTCTTTTAAACAGCTGTTTTCACAGTGCTTTATAAGTGTATGATTTTCATTAAAAATTTCTTTCGAAATTGAAGATAAGTTTTGGATCTAATCTCTGAGTGCTACTGACAAAAATTATCTGAGCATTTTGTCACCATACTACATCTTCCAAAGTTTGTCAACATCGGTTGCCAAAGACGTGATGTTGTTAGGGGGGGTCTCGGGCATGCTTCTTGGTAAAATTTTTAAAAAGTGTTCTTTAATATGCCTTTTTATGACTTCTTTGAACAACTTTTGGGGCAAAAAAGGACTAGTTTTTATGTTCAATTTTCAACAGATTTTATCAGGTTAGTCCTAGAGCCAGATGTGAATGTATAAGAGACATACAGCCAGAATTTCTCTAATCATCCAGTTGGAAGATTTTGAGTAGTTTTATTGTTTTTCCCCAAGTCAGAAAATTTGGAAGGGAATTTTTCACAGCATCAAAACCGTCAAATTTCCAACAACTGTTGGAAATTTTACATCTCTGTCTATAGCCTCAACAATCTAAGACAAAAATTGTATGTATATGTAGATTTATTGTTGCATATCCTTAATTTAAAACCACAAGATTTTACTTTACATGTTTATATATTGTATTTGATTATTCATCATTCTGATGATAATTTTTTTGATAACAATGTCTTACATGTTCAGATTTATTTATATGCTTTCACTTCTACATTTACCCTAACTTCCTTTGATTACATTGCCATATTTTTACATCTCATGTAAATTTAAGGAAATTTATTTACTCGATATTCTAGTTTTTGAAAATGTCTCATATCTGCTTCATAGGGGAGTCTGACCTGTCTTTTTAACAAACACACAGAAGAAGAAGAAGTCATGATGTAAAATAATTAAATATAATTGTATTGTAAGCCAATGAAAGTAGTAAAACAATGAGTTTTTGTGATGAGCATTGTTTTCAGGTTCAAAGACTTAAAGACAACTTTGCAATTCATAGATGATAATGTGCTGGCCATGCCAAACTCAGTTGCTATTCTCAAGTGGTGGAGGAAAGCTACATTCAAAATGTTAATTTGGTCTCTTAAAACTTGGTAATTTAAGTGATAACTGCAACTTAAAATATCTCATTTTATTTGTTAATAAAAAATCCTGCCTTTGAAATTTCAATCAATGATCTATATGCGTCACCATTTTTCATACAGATCAGACTGTTTAATTAAAAATTTGAGGCATTCTATTTGATTCTCCTGAAACTAAATGTATTGAGTCATCTCCATGGCGTACTTACTATTTCTTTTTTATTATGCATCTGAATTAAAGTGCCATCTCCCAAATTTAACATCTTTCAAAGCAACATAAAATTACTTAATATGATTCTGAAATTTGGAAAACTTGGAAAATGCCATACTTTCAGTCATAGTTCCCACTTTTATGCCTTACAACAGTGTGGAATAGCAAAAGTTTGCCTTGAGGCTTATTCATACTTCATCCAGATGAACAAACTGTTCAATGGTTTTGAGACTACAGACTAAATTAAATCGTCTGCCTATAAAGATACTTATCATCCGTATGCCTTATTTTTCTTCTCTTACCTTGACAAGATCCAACTTTGAAATGATTTTTTTTTTCCATTTTAAACCTTGATTTGACAGGTTTTTGTAATAGCCCACTATCTTGAGAATGAGAATTTCAGTTCACTGAAAATTTCCAGTGTTTTTTTAAACTTGCTTCCCTTTTGACAGTGATTGATTCTGCCTAGTTCTCTTTATGCTTCACTGTTCACATTTACGCACAAAATTTAATTTTTTTATGATTCAAAGAGGTTCAAATATTTCATGAAATTTAATTATTTAGATGCATAATTGTAATCTGTTATATATATATATATAAATCAAGATTACACAAATAACGATAACTCTATTTTTTTATTTGAAAGGATTTTCTTTTAAATTTATTCTGTAAAGTGATTGGAATTATTTGTTTGTGAAAATTTGTGAGCTTTTATGATTTCGATAAAAATGGGACTTTTTATTTTGCAATGCAAATCTCAAAGAAGCATAAAAATCAAAATTATTCTCTTGTCAATACTTTCTCAAAACAAAATTCATATTGGATGAGTAAACACTGAGAATTAATTTTCATTATTTCAAACAAACTTGTACTTCTTGAGAAAATATAAATAACAGAAAATGTCTCCAAATCAATCCAAGTGCATATCATTGTCTTTTAAATATTTAAAATGGATACTTTAATTATCAAATTCGAGAAAATTATCAATTGAGGGTTAATTAAATTGGTGGAGGGGAATATGTATAAAAAAACAACGTATAACTAATTTCTTCACTATGCTTTCAAGACAATCAAAACATTTTTCCTATATTTAACTTGTGTACCCACAATCAGTTTTGACTGAAAATGTTATTCATGAAAAACTGAACTGATACATTTATTGATAATACATGTACAGTAATATGAAAATAGTGCAATAAATGAACCCGGTCATATACCTATTTATAGGATCAGAAAGTAATCAAAAATTTTTGTCCTAAATTTTTTACTGCAACCAGAATCATTTATTGATGCCTATAAAAATATCTGTTGTATCCATATTCTTTCAACTTCTTTTGAATTTATAAAAACTCATTTTAAAGCATTATCAGACTTAAAATTTACATTGACATTTTCATTTTTTTTAAAGAATCTTTATATTATTCGTATTTCTAATTTATACAAGAATTACACAATAACATGGAATACAATTTTGGAAAAGTATTTTGGGCGGTAGCTTTAGTTTTATAATGTTTTGAGCAATTTCTTTTGTTTCTGTGTGTGTGAATGCTGAACATTCCTGCAGGTTTACTGATTTGTTATTTTATTACTTAGTGTTTTGATTTTGTTGGGGTTTTTTTTTGTGATATAAAAATTTATAGGAAAGTTAGTCCACAAATTGAGTTAAGTAAATTTTGTACTTATCAAGGTACTTCTATTATTTTTCTAGCTTTTTCGTTTATTAGTATTTTTTATAACCAAACAGGGTAATATTCTTATCAGCATGCCAAAAGTGCTTACTTTTATCAAAAAAGCATCACACATCTTTTTCGAAACCACTTGGTATCCTGTTTAAAATTGTCAGTTAAGGTTAAAATAGAAGTGTCTCCAGCTAGACTTTGGATATTCTATTGGGTGAAAATGACAGACGAATTTTTTTTAAACTTAAAAAGAAATCCATAAAATAATGCATGTAATAAACTAATGTTGCTTTTTTTTTCCACATTTATGAGCATCTATATCTAATGAAATGAGCTTCCTAGAACACCTTAGTGTTTCAGATTTAGGTTGAGATATTGTGTGATCATGCTTTTTATATATCTACAGTATAAATCTTTGTTTATTGCGCTTACCTGAGAATGTGCTTTTTATTTATCAAGCTTTTCAACAGATCTCAAAGAACTTTGATCATTGGTCATACATGAGTTCAGAAGAAAAAATGTATTAATTCGTTACAATAAAATATATTATGATATGTGCCCAGATATATCCAATCTGTACCCAGCTAAGAGAAAAGAACTTTGAAAATGAAACGCCAAGGACAACTTCTATTGTATTTTGAATGTTCACAAGCCAAAACGATTGTTTATATTTTAATCTATCACTTGTCAAATCTTCTTTGAGAATTTCACAAATAAAATGCTTTTTAAACCTGTATTTAGTTTTTGTGTTATTCTATAATAATGTGTCAGATTTGAAGTTGGAATATAAAGTGATTAAAGATCAATAAAGAACTCAGTCTTTGTGTGGAAACCTTAAAATTGCATGACAGGACTTGAAAAAAGTGTAAGTTGTACTTTTAACGTTGGTTTTCCAAAGCAAAGAATGAGGAGCAGTATTATATAGATAAATTTATAAACTTTATTTTTGTCTTGGATAACAAAATAAATATTTCTGTCAAAGTGTGGACACTTATAATTCACCTCTAAACACTTTAAAAAAATGGTAGGCAATTTTATCCCTACATAGACAACCTAATAAATGTTAGCTGAAATTTAAAAAAACTAATTTCAGCCCTTACATACTCGTTTCTCGCCCTACTTTGCCTTTTCAAACTCAATTTTGAGTACTATTGCCTGCAACAGTTTTGTTTTTTTCAAATGCTTTATTTTTCTATAATGCTACCTATAACAATTTCAACGAGATGAAAGTCTGCAATTCAATTTTTTAGATGCTGTGTTTAGAGAATTTGTGTTATACCCTAAAATATATGACATAATTGAGACAAGTATACATTAATTCAAATACCTATCACAGCCAACAGTACACTGATCCCACAATTAACTCTCACAAAGCCAAAGAAAACTCTTGCAAAACTTTTCTTAACCTTGGTGCAATTTTTTTTTCTTCTTTAGATGTTATTAAATCCTCGGCAGATCTTCCTCATAGATTTTAATTGGTAAAATCAGGGGTTGACGTAGGAGAGATTAGAAATCAATTATGCAATAGTGCTTATAAAATTACACTCACCTACATAGTAATAATAATAATCTAGACACATCTTTGCATGATTAAAAAGACCTTGTTTTTAATCTTGATTCTCTATCTTGTGCTAAACTCATTTTCAAAGGAGACATGAAGGATACCTTACAACTTCAAATTCAGCCAGATATATGCATCAGAGATGGAAGATTTCAAAATCAAGTTCACTTTGAGAACAAAAAAAAAAAAAACGGAAAGAAAATTATTTTTCAGAATGTTTACTCAAATGTCCTTTGCTAAAATACAGCTGTGTATGCTTTCTTATCACTTTAAATTTTAATTTGTTCAATTAATTTGAAACAAGCGGATACAAACTTTTTTTTGTGGATAATTCAACTACTTTAAATTCTTATGGTATAGATTATATATTTTTTCCATGAAATTTTGCCTGGAATATATTTTTTTTTTTGGTTGATCCCTTTATTAATGCTTTATATGGTTTGGAAATAATGACATACAAAAACTTTACAAAAGATAAAAGTTTTATGAAATTGTTTCTTTAATACGAAGTTAATGATCAGTATCAAGGAAGATTTTGAAGCACTGATCTGATTTCTTCGAGAGACTGGTGGGTGGTTTCCCTGAAAGACATAGGTTGGGGAAGGCACCGCTGTATAAAAAATAACATTTTTTAATGTAGAACTTGTTTATTGATCCAGTGGCAAAAATCATTACACTGGAACTATTATTCTCTCAGACCATTGGCACTCTGGTACGCATGTGCAAGCAAAACCGTCACCTGGAGGAGTATATGAAGGGTGCTAAGATTATAGCATACCTCATCGAGGTTGACCCTGATCTTCAAATGCGGGCCAGCATTACTGATCACCTGAGGACCACACTGCAACACTATCTGCATTACACTGATGTCAAATAGGTTTCCTCCTGCGATGAAAAGGTCAGTAAATCAGGAATAGTTTCTAAACAGATCTCGAAAGTCATTCTTTTTTTTTTACTTAATTTTCTTCTCTTATCTGGTGTGTAGCACAAGTCACATGGCAATTTTTTGCTCACCTCTGAAGAAAAAAAAAGTTTATAACTTTTTTAATTTGTGAAAGAGAGAGAGAGAGAGAGAGAGAGAGAGAGAGAGAGAGAGAGAGAGAGAGAGAGAGAGAGAGAGAGAGAGAGAGAGAGAGAGAGAGAGAGATGCCAAAGCATCTATAAATCGTTGGTTCTAATCCCACCTATTCAAGCTGTGGTACAGGTATGATCCTCGTAATGCGTGTCAAAAAAGTGTTTTTTCCTCATAAGTGATATACAATGACAAAAAAGTGTTAGTTC
Source organism: Elysia crispata (assembly GCA_033675545.1). Taxonomy (NCBI): domain Eukaryota; kingdom Metazoa; phylum Mollusca; class Gastropoda; family Plakobranchidae; genus Elysia; species Elysia crispata. Next base: position 1,422,760 of record JAWDGP010005302.1, on the reverse strand, counting down.
ACTTGGAAAAAAACATCATTGATACTGCTTGTAGTTAAACTCTATTAATGAATGCACTATTGAGTCTTCAGTTTGTTTCAGGAAATAAAAGTTTAGCATGACTTTATAGATACACATTCACGAAATGAAAAAAAAATCAACATATAAAGTAAATAAATTGAGTTTATTGAATAATTTTTTCCCTCCTAACTTGGTCAGATTGTCATTCTGTGTTTCTGTTAGTGCTGGGGTCTACTCGATATTTCACTACCCGTCGAGCATCGAGTCCTGTGGCTCAGTATGCCCTGGGCATGGCAAGTCCCGATCCGCGGCATGGCACATCCCGATCCACGGCACAGCACATCCCGATCCGTGGCACGGCACATCCTGATCCGTGGAGTGGTAAGCTCCGATCCGAGGGCCTAAAGTTAAATCTAGGGACTCGGTAATAGTACAGGCAACGGCTCTCGAGTCATCGAGTAGCAACAGAAAGGGCGCACTCCTAACACTTCCCAGCACCTTGGTTAACACACACAAACTGCTCGTCCACAGTTTATAGTTTAACCCTTTGGCTTAGTGTCGGTCATATCTAAAAATATAGATTAGACTTCGGCTGCATAGGGTAAAGTGGGAAAAGCTAGCCTGTGGCTTAATGAGTGGGGTTGGGCCTAGATAAAAGCAGTGACAAAAGAATTTTTTTAACACCACAATTAAAATCCAATTTCAAAATAAACTGATTTATGTAAAAATTATATAATTTAAGGAATTAAAACAGAGACTTGTAAGCAGAGCTGATGCAAAACATTAGATTATGCATTTACAAATAATACAATCATGTAATATGAATCTGTTTTTTTTTTTGTTTTTTTTTGTTTTTGTTTTGTTTTTTATGACAATAATAAAAACTATTATCTGAGCGTTGTTGCAACTGAAATCCATTAAGTACAAAAATTCAAAGAACAATTAAAGAGCAGCAGCAACCAGATATTACTGTCTAATTACTGTGAGGATTGTCTATTTTCACCTGTTGATGTTTTTTTTTTTATCATTTCATTACTTCATCCTACTCCTTCCTCTTCCTCTCCAGTCTACTTGTCTGCATGCCGCACACGATGTTATTTTTACGCATAGAATCAGTTTGAAGTCGACGGAATGCATGTGCCGTGAAAAGTTAGCATGGATCCCACGGCATGGTACGGCACAGTACCGATCCTTGCATCTACACAATGTGCCGTGAGTGCCGCTGCGTGCCGCGGGTAGGGTACCGATCCCTGCATCTACTCAATGTGCCGTGAGTGCCGCTGCGTGCCGCGGGTAGGGTACCGATCCCTGCATCTACTCAATTTGCCGTGAGTGCCGCTGCGTGCCGCGGGTAGGGTACCGATCCCTGCATCTACACAATGTGCCGTGAGTTTGCCGCTGCGTGCCGCGGGTAGGGTACCGATCCCTGCATCTGCTCAATGTGCCGTGAGTGCCGCTGCGTATCTATATTATATATATATATATATATATATATATATATATATATATATATATATAAAGAGAGAGAGAGAGAGAGAGAGAGAGAGAGAGAGAGAATCGCACATATAACTTATACTGACAAAATAAATTAAACACATTTGAAGGGCTCAACGAAAAAATAGGCGATGTCACAATGTGGAGACTGTGTTAAAAATCCCTAAACTAAACTGTTGGCAATACATTGGTATACTAAATTCCTTTAATCAAAGAAGAATAGCGTACCGTTTGACTTACATAGAAGTAAAACAAATTTCAAACATATTTTATAGTTAAGACCAAAAAAAAAAAAAGACAAAATTAGGAAATTTTTGTGTGACATCGCCTGTTTTTTCCGTTTGTAAGAGCTTTTTTTTAAAACTGTAGGTTGTAACATAGTATGCATGTACTAAAGAACTAGGGTAGGGAAGAGATTGATGCGCTTAGATCTAGTGTTTTCCGCAGAGCCACGCTGTTCCTCTGCTATTTTTAGTCTGATTTTGTTTCTGGCTTACATAATAATTCTTTAAAATATCTTGGTGATATGACTCAGAAGACTGATGGTTCTATGTAATTCTTCCTCTGTTGCCCCTGGGGTTTTTGGCAATGCTTTAAATATGAATATGGAGATATGTGATGGAATCTGAACTGTGTCCTTGAATTCGTTGAATAATGTTGCGATCCTATCTATTCCAGTCTCCAAATACTTGCAACAGTTCTACTGATATACTGTCTTGGCCCGATGCTTTCTCTTATTATACATATTTCTTTTTGCTGCCCGGATCTGATTTTTTATCATGACAGGTGCCACAGCATCATTGCTCTTCATTACGTTGCAATCCTTTCTATGGTGTTCAAAAAGTTTTTTTTATATATTCTGCCCATCCGCTTTGGATTTTATTTCTTTTTCCATAATGATACATGTTACTACTATTTGCTTTTAGGCATCCTGTGGAAGAGCAGGTTTTCTTCAATGTTTCTGTACTTTGTCATGAGCTATCTAATTCTTGTGGCCAAAACTCCTCAAACTTTGAAGCAGAGGCACTTGCTGTAGAGACCTCCCTCCAACATGTTGGAAATCTATTTACAATAGCTCCAGCAAAATGCATGGACAATGTTATTTTCAGTGATGCTAAATCAGTACTACAATCCCTTCATGGAGCTAAACAGCTCGTATATCAGAAGTCTAGCCAAAACTATCGATTGATTCATCAAAAGCCACGCCGCCGTTGACATCACACTTCAGTGGATTCCAGGACTTAAAAACATTGATGGATACGAGAAAGCAGACATACTAGCTAAAAAAGGACCAACACACCCACAAACCAACAACCTAACTTTAATGAACACAAGACACAAGATTATGACGAGCAACATAAAGGAGGAATGGATGAATGCATGGGCAATGTGAAGTACTGGAAGGGATGTCTTTAAAAACATGACAACACCAATTTATAAGAAAAGATGCAATAAACATGCTAGAAAGAAGAAACCAAATAATCATATTCCCCTTTAGAACACAACACATCCACTCAATAGCTACCTAAACAGATTTAATCCAGAAAGAAAACCAATTTTCCAGCCTTGCTCTCATCCATATGAAACAGTCAACCATTTTCTCTCGAATGTCCCAATTTGGAAAACTTAAGAATCAGCTGAATTCCCTCATATCCAAATATCAACAACATACCTTATGTCGATTCAAGCCATCTCAATCGAGTTCCCAAATTCTTTGTTATGGCATCCAGATAGGGCACAGGCACAGATAGATTGGAAAAGTAAAGATATGTAAATCAATTTGCAACTAGATCAAGTAAAACCTTTATGTGTTGTGATACAATGATGTTGCGAATAATGTGTTACAAGACAACGGATATCCATGTTGCTATGTGCCTTAAAGTTGAAGTATTAGTTTTGTATTTACCGCAAACGAGCTGCATCTTCCATTTTTCAGCCTACACGATCGTTTAGGATGAAATGAATAGCTCTGCCCTCCATCTATCCATGTGGCGATACTAAATTACTATGTCGTCTGTAGCACACCAGATAATAACAAGGGCTGAATACTCGCATGGTTCCTGGGTCCACGTGTTAGACATTGTGGAATACTTTGGACAGAAAAACAAAAGCTCACATTCATAGACAATTAAATCTGTTTGAAAAAAAAAAGCTTGAGCATTATTCTGCTTCTTCTCATTTAATCCACCTATGAGTCGTTGCAGTGACATCGGCAGATTGTGCGGTGTTGTTTTATACCACGGGAGTGTATAAAGTAGCATTTTTTACAGATAAAAAAAATAACCAAAGGTAATAAAGTATTTGTGCAACCAAAGTGGTCGGCAAATTACGAAAACTCTTTCCAAAAAATCCAGACTGTAGAATTGTACCTTATTCATACACTTAATATGAATCTTGAAGTGAATTCCTGGATTATAGTTTTCCGATATGTGTTACTATCTAGATTTTAAAATAAAAATCCATAACAATCTAAAAATCGACGTCAAAGCGAAATGCTAGCTGATGATATTGCGTTTAAAAAAGTAACTGATCTTAATAGGCATGAAACTTTGACATTTAAAAAAGATTATCCGGTGTTGTTTATACCATATCTTTCCGTTCAAATAGTGTTTTTCTTTTATATAAAACGTTGTTAAGAAAATTCTTAACGTTAATGGTAGGTGGTTTGAAAAAGATGTCTAGCTTATAAGATAAATTGATGCACAGGCTTTGCCGAGTTCGGTGGCAGTGTATCTGTTGCGAAATCTTGCAATAAAAACGGCGAAATGTTTTGTTGCTAACAAGCTTGCTAACAAGTTTGTTCACTCTCTCCCTGTCTGATTTCATGCAGAGCCTTTTTTGCTCAGCTTTGCTCTTTTCTAGTATATATACTGAAGTTGAAAGGTTGAGATTGTCAGTAGGCGTGATCATATACCTTCTGAACCCAGTGTTCTGGAGCGTTTCGGCGTTTTGATCCTGGGTGACAGCCCTCATCAGCGTGAAGAGGTGTGTGAGTGTGGCGCTCCCTATGAAGGTATTGATTATCTATTCCATGTTTCCCTTAATCTTTTCTTTTTCTTAATAAATTCCATATGTTCTTTTGCCTCTTGTCATGTCCCATAAACTGTCTTGTGTTTCACGATGCTAGCAAAAGACGATATTAATAAAATGAACATCCATCACAACATTATCGTGATCACCACCATCATCATCATCATCAACATCATCGTCATCATCATCATCATCATTATTATAAATCATAAAATTAAGCTGCAAGTTTAAGGGAACCGTGAAGAAAAAACTTACAAAGCGAATATCGTAAAAACTAAACGTCTTCTATCCACATTATGTGGAATTCCTCTCGATGAAATTGAAAAAAAATTTTGGAGAAAAAGATTAAAATCAAAGAAAATTCGTAATGGACGGTAGGTTTTCTTCATTTTCTCGGATACTCAATTGCTTACTAGCTCATATTAATTTATAAAAATTCGGTAGTCAATACTTACAACTTTAGTTCGACTTAATGAAGCGACACGCTGAAACCTATTCGACTAACCATCCGCTGAACCAAAATGACGTAAAATGTCGTAACCAGGCATCCATGATGAAAGTAATCTAATACTAGCAATAGGTCCTAGCATTTTCGAATTTGCATTTCACAAGAATGTTAACCAAAGTCTATAAAAAAATTAACCTTTTTAAAAAGGACATACATTTACCAAAACTCTGGTAATTTTGGGTAAGGCTTCGCATCGGTAGGTTCAAATTTTTAAGATTGTTTCTGTTCTGCTGCAAGATCCAGAATCTTGATCTAGTTCTAAATTTGAGTATTAGATCATCATGGCAGAAGCGTCTAGTCGCTGATAGCTGTGCAGAGAATGAGACAGAACAAATGTTATTGGATGAAGTTAAGAGATTTGTCCGGTGAATACTCTCAAACAAAACTTTCCTCTTTTTTCTTTGACTTCCATTTTCTAACAGATTTAAAGCATCGTCCACTTCCTCATTGAAGCCCATTTTGTGAACCTGTATGCTCTCTGTATTCACACATCTATTACAATTGTACTTCAATCTTTTGATGAAGATGGAAAAAGGTATTGCGGCCAATCAAACCATCTTACGAGATCTTCAGCAGCTCAAGTAGATTAAGTACCGGTACTATTGAAATAACTGTCTGGACTCCCCGAGAAGTTGCTGAAAATTGGTAAGAAAACATTCTAGTGTCCTTCTTTCAGAAACCAAAACCATACAAAGCAGATATACTTAAGTTTCTATTGTCAAAATTTAAGTAAAGATTATTAATTTTGAAATTTGAGCTAATTCTACATCCTCTTTTTCAAAGAAACCTGCAGCCGTTTCTTTTTTTTTTTTTTACTACCATGTTTGGATAAAAAACGTAGATTCTCAAAAGAAAGATGGTTAGATTGATAGTTTCATAAAAAAGATTAAATAGCCTTTTTTTTTTTTCTCTCTATCTCGAAACTGCAGTAGCAGCTCTATTTTTTTATTTTATGTTTTTATTTATTCACCAGGTGAAGTTAATTTTCACAAGGAGGTCCTCTACAGGGTTGATTCTGGGAATGATTTTGTACTAGGCAGCATCGCTCACACCTATCTACATGACTTACGAGATAAAAAGGGTGCTCTTGACCGTTGACAAAGTAACCACGATCTACACCGAGCTGCACACGAAATCGCTCCAACAAATTGGCAGGCTGTGGTTCATATCCTACTCATTGCCCACTGCTCTGTGCTTCACTACTATCACTGTCGGGACGCTACTCTTGGTGATCAAGCTGAGACAGACTGTGGTGGTCAGGAGCTCTATGGCGCCCGGGTCTCGCTCTTCGGTAGATACAAACAGGGAGACAAAGATAGTTCGTGTCGTCATTATAATTTCTACAATTTACATCTGTTGTTTGTCACCAAGCGTTTCCTTCTATGCAACGTCATTCGGGATTCCTCGCTTGGCTCATATTGATCATCGGTTTGACGATGCAGTCTGTGTCCTGCTCTGTTAATATTTTTATCTACCTCACCCTAAGAAAAAAAATATAAGGAAAAGATAGTAGCACTCTTTACTAGCTAGAAATAATGAACATTTTACCATTCAAAGAAGATGATCTCTCAACATGATACAACTAAAAACTCTTCTGTGAATGCCTATTACCGCTTCTAGCACTGAAGATACGGCTTGAGACACCATGAAGTGTTTGCGAATGCTCTTTTTAGAGCTAATTTTGAGGTTTAATCCCAAATTTATTGTTCTTTTTTAGGCCTGTCACCTTCGAAATAAAAGAGCAGTAATTCGTCAATACAAAGTCGCTGAGTTATTTCCTCTTTTTGTTTTTTTTTTTTCAAAACGCAAATTAACATGTTGATTAAGAAAAATATCCAATTTCTTTTGCTTCAACGTTATTATAATAGCATTTTTCTGATTGGATTTACCATAATTGTTTCGATGGCTTCATGTATTGGAAAAGAGATCACACTAATCCCTAGCTGGGTATAAAAAAAGGAAAAAGAAAAGAGAAAAAAAAAAGACGACAGATTATTTCATCTCACTTCCCGCATCGTTTAATGTTTGAAAATAGTTGGTCATAATTGAAATACTTTGGTAGGTAATAATCAGGAGCTAATATTTCCGAAATCACTTTTCTATCTATTTTTTTCCGACGTTGTGTCGTATAATTATGTACACAACTAGGCATACATGAATTGTATTGCCTAGCAGTGGCTTTTCCTATTTTAGATAGGCTAGAGGAAGATTTTCGAGAACGGTTTTGGTCTCAAAACGTGCTTGACGCCCTGACAACGTGATCATTTCGATGTCCCGGTAGGACGACTGTAGAGTTTGGTGACCAGCCTGCTTTTAGTTGTTTTGTCTTTTTTTCTTCCTGTTTTCTTACCCTTAATACCGCTGCTATGGTGCAGTTTATACCAGTTAGCACGATAGCCCGTTCAAATGAGCAGGTGAGGAAGACTTCTTTGTTGGAGAAAAGCAAATTTTACACCAATATCAGATTTATTTCTCCAGAACAACTTATTTAAAAGTTTTCAATAATATGGTCTCAATATATTATGACATTTGAATTACTCTCATACGGGTCGTTAAGAAGACATTCCAATCAATATTTCAGCTAAAGTAAAGCATTTCTTTGCGCTTTTCTTCTCGCAACCCTCAGATGATTTATCCCTCCATCGAGACTAATGAGTAATTCTGATATGATTCACTGCAGATACAATACAATACAGTGCGCAAGCTGATGTCGTGATAAGCTGGTGGTCTAGAGTGAAACTAAACACAAAACAATTAAAGTATGGATCTAGTGTTTATCATTCATTAACTCAACTTTCCTTAGTTCGCCTCTTCGCCTCTTCGCTGAAGCCGATTACACGCAGCTATCCCGGCTGAGCAAATAGGTCACGTTTGTCTGTCCTTCCGTCAAAAAATTTTCACGCTTCACAACGCACAAAAATGGAGAAACTATGACAGTTATACCTAAACTAGTTGGTTACCCGTTCGATGAACGGAGAGTCAGAGAGAGAGAGAGAGAGAGAGAGAGAGAGAGAGAGAGAGAGAGAGAGAGAGAGAGAGAGAGAGATGCATAGTTAAGATAACAATTCAGAAATTTTCTATTTGGCGAGAGCTTGCAAACTCATATGCACATTTCAGCTCCTTCACGTATTTGTGATTCTGATTCAATGCTTCTTGAATGTCCAACAAAATGCTGTTACAAAGTCCATCGGTGATGGAAGACCTCTGAATTTGTTGGACTCCGTTCATAAAGTAATTTGCAAAAATCTAGCTTGCATTTCATCGGCAGGTTCTAGAGGGCCTATGAGGTGACAAACCAGGCCTGAATTCGGAACTGTGGATTCCATCCATTCATTCTCTCTTCTTTACAGCCAAGAGAAGTCAACTGTAATGCACTGTTGTATTTCCTTATGTCCTGCAGAAAGCGCACAGATTGATCAGTTGTCCCTTCAAACAGGATCGCTAATTGCTGCGGAAGAGGTGGAAATGGTTCTGGATTTACTTTTCCATTACTGCAGCACATGCCTTTAGATTCATCTCTAAACTTCATGGCTTGGCAGTGCTGGCATTGGATCATGTCTCCGATTGAGGTCTCATTTCTAAATTGATCAGTGTTGAAGTGAAGAGCGGTCTGATTTGCATCATTTTCTGTAGCCTGGCGTCTCTCTGTTTGTAGGCCTACATGTTGCACACTTTGAAAAGCTGGCCTAAGTCTCCATATTCTAGATCTTGATCTAGATCTAGCATTCTCTGACTCTGAGTCTGACGTGTCATTCTCACTTGATGACGATCTAGATCTATGTCTCTTTCTATGGTATTTTTGGCTAGGAGTTAACCTTCCTATTGAAAAACCCCCATGTCTTTTACGTGGCATTCTTGATTTAGATCTACCTAGAGCTAGATCTAGATTCTTTGCTAATTTTGAACAGCATCAATCGTTGGGAAGGGTCTGTCCATCATCTGTGTTTTGGCCACAAATCGTACGGATTGAGTCATCGAAAAGTGTGTGAATCGCCGTTCAGTATGCATAGTAGACATCCGTATGGCTTTAAAAAGTTTGACTATGGCGTTTGTGGGCCAATAAAGGGTATTCAAATGAGGAAACAGTAAGATTTCAAACAAACAAACAAAAAAAAAAAAAAAAAAAACTACAGTGACTTCACACTTCTTTTTATAGATGTGCATCCTACCACTATAGATTAGGTATCCTACAAAATTTTAAGTCATTTGGTTCAGTGGTTCAGAAGCCTTTTGCCACAGAAATTTTAAAGTCCACAAATATAGTATAGATTAAGGTCTGAAATCGATGCCTTTACACTATAGACTTAGGCACTAATTTATTATTAAACTGCCATTTTTTATTATTATAATTAAAAAAAGAGGTAACTTAAATTATATGAGACAACAACAAACTTAGTCTATAATTATAAACATATTCAAATACAGGTCTCCATAATTAAAAAATGCACATGGTACATATTCTTTCTATACAGATCTAGGCTTAGCTAGATGTCTAAATGTAAATCTAGATCTAGTAGGCTGCGTCTGTTTAGGTAGTGACTATAAAGCCGTTTGGTTTACTTGAAACGGCTAAAGCTAGATCTAGAGATTTACAAAGTATCTTTTTAAAACTATGAAGCAATATAATTATTTGGCAAAGTCAGCCTAATTAACAACTATGCTGTCCGATGCATTAATGGCACGATGTCGCATAGTCTGTTAATGTAATTTGACTCAAACCTTTTCTAACTTATAAGGAATTTTGAAAAGAAGGATAAAGCTTTACTGTAAGATATAAGAAAAGAAAATTTGTTCAACACCCGGAATTTTTTTCGAAACAAGAAAAAGCGAAAAAAAAAATATATAAAACCAACAAGCATACCTACAATGATCTCTTTCTTATGTATTTTAACCTTTTACAAATTATTTTGCAAATTTTCAAAATGTGCAATTATGTTGAAAATAATTTAATTATCACATTCTTGGAAACTTTTCTAAACAATGTATCATAATTATTAACTTTAATGTATCCAACATTGGACAAAAATAAAATTCATCTCTTTTAACCAAAACAGCTATGGTGTTACTGGAAAAATTACGATTAGTGCCGTTTAATTTTGAATCCTATCTCAGATCGTTTCGTTTTAGGATATGATTTTTCAGCATCAGGCCTTTCACGTATCAAAGTAATTATATCAGAGTCTCGAGTATTTTAGCAACATGACTCCATAATTTTAGTTGTTGAATTTAGGAAGAGGAGTAATCAAATAAAAGAAAACATTTTGCACGATTATATGATAAAATCTAGATTAATGCAAAGAAATATTGAGCCGATTTTTAAATCAAAGATAAACTGCCCTTTTATCAACTTCGTCATCAGTAGAAAGCACATATATGAAAGCAAGGATGAGTGAAAATTAGACTTTCAAAACCGATAGGCAAGGTCTCATTGCAGGTGGTGATGAGTGCTTCAGCCGAGATCATGTAAGTGAGGGACAAAGCGTTGCCGTATGGGTTTCATTACTAGAGAAGGATACTTTTGACGGTTTGTTGCTATACATTAAAAGTTATAGTGCAAAGCAAAAGCATTAACAGAAGAAATCTTGAACTTAAAGATGAGACCATTAAAAATCAATGGCAAATTAAACATAACAGCGACGTGTTTTCCAATAGTTTTGTGGAATCTTAAAGTAGGCTTTATTGGTAAGAGAGGTATAGGCCCTACGAGTTAACAACACAAATTTGCGTTGAACTTTTTAAATTAAATATGAGACTAAAATTAAGAGTGAATTACGATGTGCTAAATAATGCAGAACTTTCCAAAAGCTATGATATTCTTTACAAAATGAATCGCTCTTTTTTATCTACTGTTTACTCTCATCGTACTCCTTCGTTCATTATTAACAATTGAAACTGTCTTTCGAGTAGTAGGCCCTAATTAAGTTGTCTCCCTTATTAATATTATTGTTGTTATTATTATTATTATTATTATTATTATTATTATTATTATTATTATTATTATTATTATTATTATTATTATTATTATTATTCTCTCTCTCTCTCTCTCTCTCTCTCTCTCTCTCCCCTTCTCTTTCTCTCTCTAATCTAGCTATCAATCTCTTTGTCTAACAAAAAGCGTGAACCAAATATAGTAAGACTAATTTTGTTTATTTTATATAAAAATCTGCATCTATTATCAGTGTCAAATAAAGGTCTCTCACCAGTTTCCGACCTGGCAATCGTGTGAAATATAATCAGTATATCCACGTTCGTTGCGATTGATTCTTCACCTTAACAGAACAAAAATGATTATCATTACCCTTTATAAGCTGCTGATAAATCGCTAGTTTCTCAACTTTTCTTTGTTGGTATTAAACAATCTTAGTCTAGGAAAGAGAGGTGTGCCAACACATTGTTTTTGCGTTATTTTAATTCGACAAAAAATAGACCACCACTAATTGTCTTCAGGTCATAGCTTTAGCGAAAATTAATATTGACACTGCTCCAGTTTGATTACTCACCTGACTTCAACACAAGTGTAATCTAGTGTAATTTTTCAAAGAATTCGACAACTGAGCAAATAAAAAATAAATACGTGGGCAGAAATTTAAAAGGTGACTAATTTGCTGATATCCTACGATCGCTATATAACAGATTTGATTCCTATTGCTTGCCCCATTTTGTTCGGATCTACCTGTCGATATCCTCCACAAAGACCACCTTCTTCCTGTTCAGATGTGCACTGTCTAAGGGCCCAGTCGGTACTCTTCAGTCTCGGCAAGTGGAGCGTCACCAGGATAAATAATGACGAATTATGCTCCTTCCGTTTACAAAGCCTTGAACAAGGTACACTGTACCGTTATTGTACTTATTTTTTTTTTTTACCTTTCACAATCAGTTTAGTTGATTCTTGACATCGATGATTTGTTAATTCATTGGCATACAATAATTATTATTTAGTACTCTAATGTTAGTAGGATTCGATTTTCGGTCGATATGATCTCTCTAAAAAAGCCTACACAAAAACGAAATCTCAATCATTAGATCTCAGTACTGTTGTTAACATAATGTTTAAGATTTTACCAAAGTTATGATTTAGGTGAGCTTAGTCTTATTTTGGCTCTTCTTCGTCTTATACGACGCACATTAAACTTTTTTTGGAATTCATGTTCGATCAATGCTTAATTTTTTTAAACTTAGGATTTGTTCGGCAAAATCAAGGAGTCAAGAAAACGAGAGGAATCATTTTTTGTACTAAATATTTTTGAGATACATACATTTCATACCTTACAATATTATATAAGCTATATTTCACTGTTGTTGGTTTTTTTTTGTAAGACTGAATAAACAAAAACAGTCGATATTTAGATAGATAGATTGATAGATAGGCAGATAGATAGATAGAGAGATATAATATCTATGTAGATAATGTTAATAGATTGCTATGTATAAATAAAGAGATGGATGGATGAAAGGTAGATTGTTAGGTAAGAAGAACAGATAAATTAATAGATAAAATGAATAAGATAGACAAGATGGTTATGAGTTGCATTAGCTTAAATATTCAGGAAATTTTAAATATAGTATTAATATTTTGAACTTTACTGATGCTTCCACAGGAAGTGACACTTCTTTACCTGAATCTTGGAAGACAGAAATAAATTTGAATGAGACAGCTGGTAGGCTCTGACTCTATGAACGACATCGGCTTTGAACAGCACTTACAGAAAGCCTGGATCAAATTGAACGCAAGCTGCCCCCTTGACAAGGATAACCCCAGCATGGAGGTGTTCTTTTACTCTGAAGATAGTTACAACACCAATAAACAAAAGTACGAGCTTGTTGAATATTCTATTGCTCTAATCACATTCGATGGAAAGCACCACCGGTACATCTCTTCTTCGCCTGGGAGCCAAGATGCTCTTGTTTCATGTGGCGCAACAGCCTTTATGACTCTTTATTTCCTGACGCCTTGACTGACTTCTTATTACTTGAAATCAACTTTGCAAATAAATGAGCATTACCATTTTTCTTTTTTACTCCTTAGCTCTTGTGGTCCTGTTGATGCATATGTTAGTTTTTGAAAGTTTGCTGCGCCTACCGCCAATTTTCAAAGTTAACTTATGATTCAACATAAATGAGTAACTTTTTGTGTTAGATGAAATTTAAGTGTAACGTTAATTTTGAAAGAAAATTAAAAGAAGCCTTTACTCAAAGTTCTTAGTAGTGCACCTATCAGGTTGGGGATCCTGAATAAAATATCATTTTAGTAGCACTTTTATCAGGTTAGGAATTCTGCATGAAATGTCAAAGATTTACCTTACTCTACCCTAAATTTTTGGTCACTATTTAACTCTATCATTCTCAAAACCATCTACTTTAAGTCTAAAAATTTCCTAAACTGGCTTTGAATAAGAGTGACATTTTAATGTATGCCCGAGATCACCTTAAGATTCAGAGTTATATTGAAGAATCAATAAATAGTAAATTTGATAACGTCTGAATATAACCTGTTGAACATTGATGCTGTGCACTGAAAAAGAGATTTAGATAACATGGGAAGCAGCTGTATGTCAAATAATTTTCAGTTCAAAAGCCTAGTAGAAGTAAGCCTCTTTCCTGTTCATATGCTATTATGATGAAATTGATTTGTTATTTTTTTTTTGCCAAAAAAATGCAATAAAAACTTAAAATTAGGTGACATAATCTAGATTGTTATGTAAGATGAGATTAAAATATTCGAAATGGAATCAAGGATATTCTCGGTTGCTTCATCCAAGCCTTGCTATAATTTGTACTTAAAGCACTTAAAGTGATGACTGTATCAAAAAACTGTGATCCATCAATATTGTATTTGTAATTATCATCATCCTTCTTCCTCTTCTTCCTCCTCTTCTTCTTCTTCTTCCTCCTCTTTCTTCTTCTCCTTCTCCTCCTCCTCCTCTTCCTCCTCCTCTTTCTTCTTCTCCTTCTTCTTCTCCTTCTCCTCCTCCTCCTCTTCCTCCTTCTCTTTCTTCTCCTCCCCTTCCTCTCCTTATCCTTCTCCCCTTCTTCTCCTCCTCCTTCTACTCCTCCTCCTCCTCCTCCTCTTTCTCCTCATCGTCGTTGTCGTTGTTGTTGTTGTTGTTGTTGTTGTTGTTGTTGTTGTTGTTGTTGTTGTTGTTGTTGTTGATGTAGTTGTATTATTATTATTATTATTATTATTATTATTATTATTATTATTATTATTATTATTATTATTATTATTATTATTATTATTATTATTACCATCATCATCATCATTATTATGTCACAATAGTGCGGTATGGTTAAAATAAAAGACGTAAGTCCACCGTAAAATGAGTGTTTTCTTTAAGTTACTGTAAATAATTCCAAGAAATGTAATTCACATGAGCGTTTGATAGAGATGAAGTTCAATACATAGTATTCTCCAAATATTACGAAAGGTAACTTCACAACCAGTAATCAATGTATATATCTTGTATCAAGCACAGTAATATAGAATTTATGGTTAACAGTTCGTGTGTCTAGAACTCGTGCTCTATATGACATTCGGACTCGTGCTCTCTAATGTAAAATCAATGACAACATTTTTGATTAGAAGGAATCACAGCTTTCCACTTTCTTTAAACAAAATTAGAATTGGGATAGACTTTACACAGCTGTGGAAAGTCTATCGTCAGTGATTGTAGATCTCTCGACTGAAAGTTAATTTAGAGTAAGAGTTATACTCTCACAGGAGGGAAATATTATACACCGTTTAGAGCTGAAATTTCCAAAGAGCTATTTCTATGATAAGTCTCATCTCTTTCTAAATCTGCCTGTCTTCTTCGAAAGTTATCCACTGACTAAGTTTTCCCGTCTCAACTTTTCATGATGACTATTGAGTACCTTCTCACCCAGCTTAGCTCGCATTTGATTGACTGCTATCTTCACAACAAATATACAATGAAACTGTGTTCAGTCGTAATATGACTTCAGATTAGAATTCAAATAAGTATCTAGTTCAACAGATTATGTGATTAAACTACAATCTATAAGGTCGTTCTGTATAGATGACTAATGACATATGCTGATCATGACATTGCCCATGCCCCCCCCCCCCTAAACAAATTAATTGTCACAATGATGGGAATTCATTTGTTTATGATAATAGATATGCATTTCATTACAATATGGATAAAATATGGTTCAGATCTTATAGTTTCAAGAAGATATAAGTAGGTCATGTTTAAATAGCATAATCATTCTTCTCTGTTTTCAAATTTATGTGGCATACAAATGACACGAATTATAATATGAACATTATCTTTTATGTTTAACACAGTTTTATACTATCTTTATATATATATATATATATATATATATATATATATATATATAATGCATTGCAGGTAACGGTGACAAAACATTCATCATCACTTTTGCAATCTTTCATACGTGACATAGTACTATGAAATAAGTGTGCTCAGGTTCTACGTCCGTTCTCTCTTAATTACTGGTATGTCCGTAACATGCTTATAGTCTAACTATGCATCGTCAGAGATTCTAGATTAATAGTATTGTTGTGGATACGACTCAGTGTATCGCTCACGACGTTGTTCGCGCCACTTATGTGTTGTACCGTAAATGAAAATTGTTGAATGGACAGTGCCCATCTAATAAGTCTACCGCTCCGACTTTTATTTTTATTCAGGAACGGTAATGGCTTGTGATCAGTCTAAATATAAAAGGGTCGCACAAGGAGGTATTTTGAAAATTTGTGAAATGCAAAAACTATACCCAGAGTTTCTTTCTCTATGATTGCATAATGCATCTCTCTATCCAGCAGACGTCTTGACGCGTAGAAGCAAGGGAGTAATGATCCCTCGTGCTCCCGCAAGAGTACGGCCCCTAATGCTTTGTTTGAGGCGTCGGACTGTCGGACTGAACTACAAATGGTGTAACAAATCGGGCACACGCAGTATCGGTTCTGATATGAGGGCTTCTTTAAGTTTGTCTAACTGTATCTGGCATTCTTGAGTCTATCGTATTTTATTTGGACTGGTCTTCTTGGCCAGCTTTATCAACGGTTGAGTGAGGGAACTAAAGTTTTTGACAAATCGTCTATAATAATTCATCAGTCTCAGTATCGAGCGAACATCTTTTTTCGTTGATGGAACCTTCAGGTTTCTTATCTTTTCGGTTTTAGCAGGGTCGGGTTTTATATGACTTGCACTGATGATGTGCCCGAGAAAGTCGATGCTTGTGCATCCTGCGCATGTTTTTGATGGTCTGACTGTAAATCCTGCGGCTCGCAATGTTTCTAATACTTTTTTAATATGTTGCATATGTTCTTTCCTTGTGTTCCTGAAGATGAGAAACGTCATCGAAATATGAGACTACGCAGTGAGTTCACCAAGCGTGTCTATCATGGCCTTTTGAAATGTGCAGGCGCCTGTCGATAGGCCAAATGGCATGAAATTGAATTCCATAAGTCCTTTTGATGTTTGAAATCCCGTGTACGCTTTGGAATCTTCTGCTAGTGGTATTTGCCAGTACCCTTTTGTAAGGTCGCATTTGGTGAAATATCGGGCTCCGTTTAAATTTGAGACTAATTTATCCAAAGTGGGAATGGGTTCCACGGCGAAAACGGTGGTGCGGTTTAATCTCCTGAAGTCTATGCACAATTTAATGGTGTTATCTTTTTTCATCACTACAGTGATCGGAAAAGCGTATACTATGGTGACGATGATCGTCTTATGATGCCTGAAGAAAGCATATTATCAATTTCAGTATTAATAGAATCAGTATCATGTTCGGGTAGTGGGTATCGTTTGATTCTGAAGGGTTTGAGACATGCCGTTGAATCTTTCCACCATTCCGTTTGACTGTGCATGGTAAGATGTGGACAACCTTCTTTCTATCCCCATCATTTCCATTACTTCCGACACAGCTTTTGAAACAAGTTGTTGGCCGTTGTCAGAAAGAACTTGTTTAGGTAGTCCTAATCTGGAAAAGATATTGAAAAGTGCAGATGCGACGTCTGAAGTGCGTATTTCTCTCAGTGGCACTGCTTCTGGCCATCTGGTTGCAGTATCTACCAATGTCACTACATGTATATAGCGGCACTTGTTTGTGACAGTGAGTAATGTCGGGCCAAGTGAATCTACTGCAGATTCGTTTCTTTTATTCGCCGATTCCCATGTGTCCTGCGATTGGGATGTCATGGCAGCTTTTCAGTATCAATTCCCGCAGAGAAAGCGGCACTACCAGATGATTGGAACTATTGTTTTTCTTGGCGTGCCTGTAAAGGAGGCCCACTTTGATGTAATATGATTCATTAGATCTGAGTGGCTCAAGGGATCGAGCACTTTCTTGTTCAATGCGAAACGTGTGCTTGTCCCATTTACCTAAAGTATCGAGCTTGATTGCAGAGTCGCCTTTCTGTTTCGATTTATGTATACGGGTGTCTTGGTTGCTAACTCTTTCCTAGCTGTCTTTTGTGCTCGCGTCATGGCGTTTGCAACTTTACGTTCTCGATTGTCATCTGGCTCTTGTTCTGATGTTCATATCGTCCGACATTACTTTCTCTCCAAGTAGAGTCGTTGACACCGACGATGTTTCCTATTTCCTAGTATTATATCTGCCACTGGTGATGATAAGACTAGTAACACAACATTGCCTTTGAAAAATGGCATTTCGATATGTGCATGAGCTGCTGGGAGTGTGCATTCCGTACCGTCAAACATTACACATGCTGCTTCGCCCGTAAAGTCTTCTGGGTTGATAAAGCTGGATTATATGCCCACAGTCGAGCTTCCGGTATCTCGTAGTGCCGAGCATGGTACGCTGTTTACGCTGCCAGTTGTATAGGCGAGCAGACTTCGCAACGCCAGAATATGACATTAGTATGGATAAAGCTGAAGCGTATTCCCGGTCTGCAGATCTGTAGTCAATGATTTACCGCATCTAGTGAATCCATGTCGTGCAATATATCTACGTGGGGCTGTCTCGCGATTGCCTCGGTAACCTCTGTGGTATGTGGGTTGGTGCCACTCTTGCATATATCGTGGTGCGTTCGAGGAGTCTCACGAATTCTAGGTGGTTCACATGATTGAGCGTGAAGACTGTCTACGCGTTGATGAAGCCATATGTCTCTCCACTATGCCTTCTGTCTTGTCCATTATGTTAATTTTGTTTGCCTCTTCCTGTTTGTATTTTGTTGACGCCGACATTTGCCAAATTGAATGTTCTGTATTTATCAGCGAGAGAGCGCATTTCTTTAACTGATTTGGGAGATCTTTCTTTGAGTAACATCACAATATCGCTATGTATGGATGTGTAGATCTGGTCTTGCAGAATTACATCTCTTAGCTGTTCATAATTGCCTTTTTCAATTCCTGATAATTCAACCCATCTGTCCAAAACCATTTCTAAACGTGAGATAAATACATCGGCGTCCTCGGGTGGTAAAGGGGTAGCATTCCTGAATTAAGCATTGTAGTCAGAAGCTGTGCACAAAAATTTCTTGAGTAAGGCCTGCTTTAAACAGTTGTAGTTCTGTTGTTCCAGTGAAAATGTCTGCAAAACTCGAAGAGATCCTCCTGTGAAAAGATTTGACAAAACCAAAAATTTTGTGTCATCAGACCAATCATATGATTTTACCAGCATCTCAAAACGAAATATGAATGCGTCCATGGTGTCACCTTTCGACTCAGCGAATGGCGCCATTTTAGGTACTTTTGATAGGAATTCGTGCCACGAATCGTTTAATTTGGGTTTAGTTGCGCGCTACATCTCTATATCTGCATTGATCTTTGCCAATTGAAGCTGACCTTGTCTCTCTTGTTCCTCTGCTTCTTTCTTCAGTCTTCTTTCTTCCCGTTCTCTTTCTTTTTTTTTCTCTCCTTCTCTTTCCCTTTCTCTTTCTTTTTCTTCCCCTTCTCTATCTCTTTCTTCCCTTACGAACATGTGAAGATCTGTTCCACTGTTACCTATGTATCGGCCCAAATTAATAAATCTTTCTGTAAGTTCTGCCATACTGATTCTGATATCCAATGTTCACGTTCAATTAAAATATGCAACGTAAACGAAAAGAAGAAAAGAAAGAAAACAACAAACTCGCACTGCGTAAACGACCTTGTGATTAATGCCGGTTCATTGATTGCCAGCCTCTACTATTGTATACGAATGCAACGTGAGCTCAATTCGACAAAATTTATAATGTGCACACATTATGGGTCAGACGTTTAAATGTATGTACTATCAACCTAAACTGTCAATGTCATCAATCCTAGGGAGCGAAAGTAATGAAAAGAAAATTGCTCTAGCAAGGCAAAACTACCTTTAAAATCGTGTCAAAATAGTCACATATATAGTTAAGACAAATACAAATAAAATAAGAAATGCACTGAGAATATATGTACAGATAGTAAGATGTTGCGTGAAGGAATATAACTTTCGCCTAAAAAGCACTCACCATATAGTAACATTCAGAACTAACCAAAAAAAAAACAAAAAAAAAACAAAAACAAAAAATAAAAACACTTCGCAAAATAAAAGTAAATGGACAAAAGAACTTTGACTCGTATTGCACATTGCTCCTTAAAATATAAATTCACAAAATGTTTATGTTATGGTGCCCCCTCCATGTCACAATGGTACGGTATGGTTGAGATAAAAAAAAGACGTAAGTCCACCGTAAAATCAGTCCTTTCTTTAATATACAATAAATAATTCCAAGAAATGTAATTCGCACGAGCGTTTGATAGAGATGAAGTTCAATACATAGTATTCTCCAAATATTACGAAAAGTAACTTCACAACCAGTAATCAATATATATCTTGAGTCAAGCACAGTAATATAGAATTTATGGTTAACAGTTCGTGTTTCTAGGACTCGTTCTATATATGGCAATGTAGAAACAATAATGACATTTTTGATTAAAAGGAATCATAGCTTTCCACTTTCTTTAAACAAAATTAGAATTGGGATACACTTTACACAGCTGTAGAAAATCTATCGTCAATGATTTTTTAGATCTCTTGACTAGAAGTTATTTTAGAGTAAGATGCTACCTCTCATAGGAGGGAAATATTCTACACAATTTAGAGCTGAAATTGCCAAAGAGCTATTTCTGTGATAAGTCTCCTCTCTTTCTAAATCTGCCTGTCTTCTTCGAAAGTTATAGGCCCACTGACTAAGTTTTCCGTCTCAACTTTTAATGATGACTATTGAGTTACCTTCTCACTCAGCTTAGCTCGCATATGATTGGCTGCTATCTTCACAACAAACATACGAGGAAACAGTGTTCCGTAGTAATATGACTTCGGATTAGAATTCAAATAAGTATCTAGTTCAACAGATTATGTGATTTTAATAGAATCTATAAGACCGTTATGTAAAGATGACTAATGACGAATGCTGACCATGACAATGTTGATGATGATGATGATGATGATGATTATGTGATTTTAATACAATCTATAAGACCGTTATGTAAAGATGACTAATGACGTATGCTGACCATGACAATGATGATGATGATGATGATGATGATGATGATGATGATGATGATGATGATGATGATGATGATGATGATGATGATGATGATAATAATAATAATAATAATAATAATAATAATAATAATAATAATAATAATAATAATAATAATAACGTGGAGAAGAAGAAGAAAAAAAAGAACAAGAAAATTTAAGATACATATTTCAACACCAATATTGATTCATTATAAAATACTCTTGTTTAAAAAAAACAAAACAAACAAACAAACTTTTTTTTAGTAAACGTGAGCCCATATCAACAAATATGACTTATTAAAATAGGGTTGTATAATGATTTGATTAACAGGCTACGCGTGTGATATTGGTTCGACTGGATAAAACCATGGAAACGATGGATAGAATTTTCATAGGCCTACTACATTTTGACTATATTGCCTTTATCATTAAAACTCAATGAATGATGGGAAAGTTTATCCATGTAATCAATATGATTGCATCTCTCTCTCTCTCTCTCTCTCTCTCTCTCTCTCTCTCTCTCTCTCTCTCTCTCTCTCTCTCTCTCTCTCTCTCTCTCTCTCTCTCTCTCTCTCTCTCTCATATATATATATATATATATATATATATATATATATATATATATATATATATATAATAGATCGTACACGTATTATTTAAGGTTGTGACATATACCAGCAGCAAAGACAAGCTTAAGGAGCTATCTACAATTCACATTATTTCTATGAAATCAATGAATAAAAATATTAAGTTCATAAAAGTCATGTTTGCTAATCGAATTTTTTAGCTATAAGATATTCAATGAGGCAAGTTGAGATCATCGATGATTCTTTCCATTTTGTGATTTTTGATTAATGACACGGACGTCTTGCTCTTAATCGGCAACGGTCATCAAATTGTGAATTGAGGGTCAACAGATAGTGCCACTAATTGTGCCAAGCAGGTTTTGCAACAATAAAGCCAGATTTTCTAGAACAAGATATAGACTTAAATGGATCTATTTTTTTTTTGTACGCTGTCTGGTCAAGGCAGGTAATCTCACTTATTTAAGCGTAGGCCAAGCCTATAAATGCCTTTTTGAAATAGACTGAAAGGTCAAAGGTGAATTTGTGAAGGTTGAAGGTCAAACACTGTTTTGGTCTATTGTGTCTACTCAAGCCACAAGATTACTCGATCTTTACAAGGCTATTACAAAATTAAATCACAGTAACGTCACATGTCTCAGGAAAAACCAAGAAGGCGAGTGTCTTTTAATTTAGTTCCAGATTCTTTCAATGGAGCATAGATAGGGAATCTATGAAATATAGATTAGTTTCTAACTATCTTGATTGTCTTGATCTAGATCTAGATATCTATTTAACTGAATTCACCCCATTTGTTGCGCTCATTGTTTACAACCAAGAACAGTTGATTCTAACTAATCAAAAACTACCACACAGAAGCAAGTGTAATTTTTTTACACTTGAGAACTACATGTATTACGGATTCTCAGCCATTGCCACACCAAATCAAACTTCTTTGTAAAACTTGCATCATGCGCGCGAATAGGATTAGTGTTCTACTGCACAAGTATTTCTTTTGCTCAGCCCTTTTTCAATCTCGTAATGCTGTGCCCATGAAAGGTATTTTGTACATCTAGAGATCTAATTTTCTATTTCTGGTAACAAGTTCATATGAATTCAGCTATCTTGCATATTACAGAGAAGCCGGATATTATATAAACTGGACCAATCGTTGCCGGCAAAACATGTCAACTGTCATTTTTGCATTCACAGATCAAATAGTGAACAAACAAAAAAAAAAGTGTAAAAGAGAGTTCGCCAAAAAAAAGTATAAAGCAGCAGCTCTTCACGTCGTCATCAGGTCTTAAATTTTTTTCTCTCTCTCCACATTAGATAAAAATTTATCTAATCCAAATGTAGAAGCCTGAATATATAGGCCTTCTGATCCCATTTCTCGTCACAAACTGGATGGACCTAAACTAAGGTGAAGATTCTCTATGTAACTTTATAACAAAACTTTCAAATTTAAATCAGGATGAGGGTGTTGAAGGCATGTATACCAGGGTACAACACTAACAGACTACCAATGATGGCATTCCAGAAACAATGCTAAAGGTTGTGTGTTCATTTGCTCAAGACCACACTGAAAAAGCCAAGAATTTTTTTTAGCTTTAACCCTGGTAGTGCGCACCCATTATATTTAAGCTTTGCCCTGACAGTAACCTGGGTGCTGCGATGCCATTAAACGCATGGGCTTAGGTTCCGAACTGGGAGCTGCAGCACCATTATTACGTGTATTAATGGTTGACTGGCAAACCTGTTTGAAACGTCATTATCGTCTAAACCCCCATCTCAAAAACTCAGCAGACTTTATATCTTTTCTAAGAAAATCAACCAATGAAAATCAGACAATTTCTCCCTGTTTGAACTACTGGGAGGCGATCGAAAGCCCCTGAGGGGTGAAGAAAAAATTGCAATTTAGGCACTTCTGTCGGATCCATGTCACAAGATGGGAAGTTGATGTTACTGATACATGGGAAACCGGCTTCCTTCGCATGTGGTTGTTATAAAGACCGAAGAGCAAATAAAAGAACTAGACAGCAGTGACTTTACCACATGGCCCTTCCCTTCCCCCTTACTTGCCCCCACCCCGTCCCTAATACAGAGTCCTAACAAAGACTTGGCATGACCACTGCCCCCCCCAGACATCCTCGAATCAAGTGGATTGCATTTAATAGTGGTGTTAGTTATGACGTAACGTGATTGGCCAATTTTTGTAATAGCATTTGACCAAACAAATCTTGTTACCGGTCAATCACACCACAGCCTCTTGTCACTGTAAAGTCGAGTAAGAAAGGGATGAGTTTACTGAGGTGTCAAGAAAGGCATGAGTTGAGAGAGTAGTGTGTGTGTATAGGGTATCAAGCCTTTGCCTTTGTTGTTAGTGAGTTTGATATGTTGTCAGCTGTCACTATGTGTCCAATGGCAGGGAAGTATAGGCTGGCAAACAGATTTTTGGAGGAGTATGAGACAAAGATTATGGGAGCACCTTATTGCTTGGTCCGATTGTCTCCTTTTTCCTTTATTGTCTCATTTATCATCCCCTCCCACCTTCTGTGCTTAGTTGTAATAGAACTACCTGTAATTAGTTGTATAGATCTGTATAGTTACACAGTTTCTTTAACGAAAGGACTACACACTGGCTCTTGTCGCTTTAGCTTAGTTGGAAGACGGAACTAGACCCAAAGGTTTGCTTGTTGTAAATGAGTTATAATCTTTTCTAACTTAGTTCTCATCCCCTCCAACCCCCCTTCTCTTTTTCCTCTTTCTCACACACACACACACTAAATTAATTACGTATGTCGTTAACTTTCAGTGCAAATCCAAGCTTTCAGCAAACGAATTGTTAATCATTGTAAACTGAAACTATCATATCCAATGAACCTCTCTTTGAAAACTTATTTTTCTCCAAGCCTATGTCTGTAACTCGTCCTTTCTTAAAGTCTTAGAGCAATGAAACGTATTTAAATTAAGTTGTCATTGTTGAAAAAAATAAACTTAACTTGTACTTTGTTATGGCAACAAAAGTCTATAGATAGACGCTTTTTTGTGAACTACAAATTCAATACGTATAGTAGAAACACAGGTAATCCGCTCTGCCTCTTGTCCAGTCCAGAAGCTAACTGGCTGTGACAAAAGGTACAGTCTTAGGCCCTATCTGTGGTTACCGCTTCAGCAGGATGAGGGTTAATTAAAGGAGCATGTCGAGAAAATTAAAAGGGGGGAGAGTGATAGACATTACTGAATCGGAGTAACTTACACAGGCTTTTGTCCTGGAGATGATATTCCATTGTCACTTTTTCAGCAGTGAAAAACATGAGTGGAGACAGGAACTCATCTTAATTATTATTTATACAAGAAAAGAAGCAATACATCTAAAGGTTTGTTATCTTAATATGTTTCCTCTACATCAGATCTGCAGATAAACAAAAATTTCACCTTATCGTCAGCCTTTATCAGGTAATGTCAAAATTTCTTTCTTGCCAGAATTCAATATCACTATGGTGCACAGTGTTGCTGTTATAGGGGCTGGAGCTGTAGGCTTATCTGCTGCAGTCAATGTTTTACAGGCTCTTCGTGATGTGAAAGTGACCATAATTGCTGATAAATTTGATGAGAATACGACAAGCTGGGGAGCTGGGGGCATTTTTCGCTTGGACTTGGATTATCACCCAAAGAAAGATCATGAAAGAATCAGGTATAAAGATTAATTTGACCTGAGACTCTCTGTATTTCCTATCTTTAATTTCACCACATTTGAAAAATGTCAGATAACATGTTTGTTTACAATGATTTAGGAATTTGCATATGGTGATCAAATAGAAGGAGCTCTTGAACCACCGGGCAGAGATTTAAACATAAAATCAAGAGAAATGGTCTGGTTTTTTTTCAAGGTATTGATAATTTTAAGTGAAAATCTAAGCTCAATGGTGCTGCAGCTAAAAAATCAATTCCGAGAGACTAGATTATAATCTCAGAATCTTACAAAAGAGGAAATGTAAAAAAAGGGATGTAAATTTAGCTTGGATAAGTTGTGATGTTTTGCAAGCTGAACTTTCTATTTTTTTTTTCTTAGATAGTTTCTGTGGCAATTTTTTTTAATCATCCTGAGGAAATATATTCAACTTCTTAATTTCTAATTATGCATCAAATGCTCTTAAAAAAAAACAAATTATTTTTTCACAAGAATTTCAAAACATCTTTTGAAATGAGTAGAATAACACATAAGTATGAGCAAAAATAGTTGAAAAATGTTCCAGTACAAAATATGCTTAGGACTGTTAGAATATTGATAAAGCAAAATGCTGTAATTTAGTTCAGAATTGAAACCAGCCAAAGTTTTTATTTCCAATATAGTCATTTAAAAATTATGTTCCACATATTCTAAACTAAAATCAGTTGTTGCATCTAAGGAAAATATACTCAGAATCACAAGCTAACATTTATATTATTTTATTTCACACAATGACATGTTTTCACTTCAATCAGTAACTAAGGGATAATACTTTTGCACTTGGAGGCTCTGAATGTGATGTCTCAGAAAAGGCAATTCATAGTATTTTTCTTAATTCTATATGTGAATAGAGGTAAAAAGCATTAGACAGACTAGCATTCTGTCTAGGGCATGAATTTTCTTAAACCAAGTTGAAATCTGGGTAAGTGATGGCTTCTATAGGCCTCTAGGCCGAGGAAGGATCATTTTATAATTTTTTGTAATAGTTTGCACTGCAGGGGACTACATGTAAACATTGCACTTACATGCTCTGCTTGTGTATAACTGCCCATCAGAGATTGGGCAATCAACTCCTGGTATCATTACAGCACACTTGCTCATTCGGACCAGGCTGAGGAGAGTGGCATGTCCTTTGTTGCTGGCACTTTACTCTACAATGTTCCAAAGGTTAGAGCTTTGTTTAGGTCTCAAACAGACTCAAGGTCATTGTGAATAATTATCTTTACAAAGAGCCATGCTTATTTTAAAATTTGAATGTATTCAAACGTTTCTCTTTCAAAGTATTTTGCATAGATGGGACTACATGACAATATGATGACTCCTTTGAAATGCACCAATACTCTAACTCTTTTGAAATGCTTTTTAATATAATTCAGATGTGATCTATTTCATTTTGATATTTCTATATTTGAATCTGTTTATATCATCATTCCCAATATCTAGGAAGAGGCATACTCTGTTATGTCTGAGCTGACGTTTGACTTTCAAAAACTGAGTCAGACTCAGTTAAAGCAGCTGAATCCAAGAGTCTCATATAAGTGGGTTTTAGTTTCTTTAAAATATGTACTTTTGCATGTTTTTTTTATATATATATAGTAAGTGAAAAATCATGTGTATGCTAATTTGTTATCTTATTTTTTTATATTTATCTATTCCATCTCTTTGAATGTAACAAATATGTGATAAAAGAAATGTGAAGTATTGTATTTTCTCAACACTCAAATGGAAATGAATTAAGACCATACAGCAATATGATAATAGATAAATTGAGTATAAGTGTTGTTAAGAAATGTTTGATTGTTACTGTGGTCATTTATGAAACAATCAATAAAGATATCAAAATTGAAACAAATCTAAGATTACTTTTCTTACTGTTGCCATTAACTCATTTTTCATGCTTATCAAAGCTTTTATTTCCTTTACTTTTCTTTTTACTATCTAATCTAACTATTCAAATATTTTACTTTACTTTAGTCACAAAAAACACTCTTTAAAACTAATACATCAAATTATTTTTCTCTAGATATGGTTATAGTTTCACAACACTGCTAACCCATACAGGGACCTATTTGAAATGGCTCATGAAACAGTGAGTTTCGCGTCTCTTGCTCACAACATTACTTTATCAGGATGGTATGGAGGCCTTCATCTGCATTTTTTATCATGAGAATTCAATATTTATGAAGAGCCAGTCATGTGATGAATGCTTTTGCGTGCTTTTCAGCTTACTTCAGTTAAATTATACTACTGTAGGTGAAATTCAGGTCACTATTTACCATAGACAGAGATGAACTGTTAAATTGTATTTTTTTTCACTTTGTTTTTTTATTCTTGTTATTAATTTTTGTCCATTACACAGCCTTTTATTTTTTGAGTTATCTATCACTATTGATCATATACAAATCACTCCAATTTAAGTGATAATGATGTCAGTAGCAATGCAAAGATGATGACTCAAGATTGGAAATCAAATAGGTCTAGAACAGATATTGAAACTCATACGATCATCTTTATGCTTGTGTCAAGATCTCTCTCTCTCTTCTCTCTGTTCGTCTGTCTGACTGTCTGTCTTTCTCTCTCTCTCTCTCTCTCTCTCTCTCTCTCTCTCTCTCTCTCTCTCTCTCTCTCTCTCTCTCTCTCTCTCTCTCTCTCTCTCTCTCTCTCTCTCTCTCCATATTTATCTATGGCTCATTCTTTCTCTTTAAGATAATTTTTCTTTGTCTTATCTCATGCAGATTTCTTTACTGTGGAGGCTCAGTGCAGTGCCGGACACTTTCTAGTATAACAGAGGTCTGTGATTATCCTTTTTTGATGACCTCATCTGTTTCGATAAGAAGTTAATGTAAAAATTTAGAGACAACATAAATAAAAATGTGTATATCACCTTATGTACTAAGTCCATTTGTGGAAAGCTAGTTATTATTTTAATATTATAGCTGGCAGCCTTCAAATGACTTCATATAAGAATGAAATATGCTGTTGTTGTGTTTTCAAATCGGTGTCATGCAGTTTTTTCTCTCCGCTCTAATTTGAATCCTTTTTTTTATCTTCCCTTCATTTTTTTAAACTATTGAGAGCAAATAGTTTACATACATGTATATTGGTACTTATAGACAATGTTACACTTTTCCTGAAATTTGTTTGTCTAAGTAAGTAATCTTTTCATAGTTTACAGTGAACAGTCTAGGTTTTATTAAAGTGGGAAGTAATTGTGACAACACTTTATCACTAGATTCTCTGCCTTATAAAATCTCTAAGTATTTATTAATACATGTGAGCGTCAGCATGTAAATCTTTTTTTTTTTATATAACTTAATTATGAAGACCACTTTCATAAAATGCTGTAACTAAGTGACTCAAAATGTCAGTTTTTAGTTCAATACTGACTGTGTATCAATAGTAAGACAACAATAATCCAAGGTAATCTTAAAGTGAGTGTCTGTTGACACAATTCTGGTGCAAAAGGCACAAAAAATTCAGGTTGAAAAATGACTAAAGTCACATCACAGCCAAATTGCTAGATAAAAGAAGATAGATTTTTTTAAATTTTATTTTTATTTTTATTTTTGATTATAATTAATGATAATTCTTATTTCAATTAATTTAAAGTTTAATTTTTACCCCAAAGACAATGAATAACTTAACCTGTTTTTTTACCGTTTTAATAAAAATTAATTTCTTTCAGTTCCAAGTAGTCTTTTCAACACACTTTAATAAAAAAAATGATTTTGTTTTGATCTGATTTAGTGTCAAAGTTGCTTTTTCCTTCCCTTGATCTGTTGCTATTCTTCATTGTTTATTTCCTCACTAGACTGCAAAAGTTTGTAAGATTCGTTTAAAAGCTCAGCCTTTTTGAAAGCCTAATGTTGTCTCTGATTCAAAGCATTTTTGTCTCATTATAATTGGAAACGTCTGTGGTTTTCAGTTGCAAGATGACTTTGATATTGTGATCAACTGCTGTGGGCTGAATGCTGCACAGCTTTGTCAAGACAAGCATATGTACCCTATCATGGGACATCTTATCAAGGTATTTTAAAGGATAAAGTCTTCATTTGAAAATATGCTCATGTTTCATGAATTCGTCTTAATGCATTAATTTTTTAAAGACTTCTTTGATATATTTACATTTTTAGATTCACAAATCAGATTCAGTGTTTTCTTTCAGGTTTGAAGATAAGATATTGAAAAGCTTCTTTTACTCTCTATGCAAGCAATGACGTAGTCTAGTTCTTTCAATATCTTCTATATCTTTATCCTGCCTGTGCAAGGGCATCCCGACTCAAATTTTCTTAATATTACTTTAACAAAAAAAAATTTGGCACATCATGAAATACATTAAATCAACAAAAAATGATAAATAGGAAAAGGAGCAGTTTATTAACACTACTAAGGTAAAATATAAATCAATTTGGAGATAGAAAAGTACTACATGTATATATTCATTGATTCAAAGCCAAAATGTAATATTTTTTTAAGAATTATCAAACATTTTTATAGTCTGCATACATTCAAAGAGACCAATTACATATATTATATGTAGTTATTATCAGGCAAGGGTTTTTTAATTTTTTTTTGTTTTCATAAGAAAATTTGATTTAAAATGTTTGTAATAAATCAAAAGGAATCAATGTGCTTTACTATTTTAGGCACAAAGCAGTACAAAAATTTATAACGATTTATATTTATTGCTCTCTGTTAGACCAACCCTTTTGGTATTGTTGTGCAAGCAGATAGCCCAGCGCTGATTAGAAGAAGTGTGCAAAATGCTAGTGTTGCAGTAAAATGCAGGCACCACCTTTTTTAAGCGGCTGACAGGGACTTGCATCAAAAAGGGGAGGGTAGAGGCTAAGGATTCTACTCTGTTGCAATACATTTCTTGTAAATAAACCTGGCACTATCCATATTGGGACCAGACAGAGAAAAGGTGCGGTGAAAGCGATTCCACTGTGTCAGGGTATTTACAAGTATCAAAGCTGTAAAGAAAACTTGGCAGATTTTATTTAAATTTCATTTATATGTATTAATATGTGATGCTCATTGACTAGAATACATCATAGATAAAATTCCCTTGCAATGCAAAATAAAAATTTAAAGTAAAGGTTCATGTGAAAACCTGTAAAAAAATTTATCATCGAATTCTGATACAGGCATTATTACATTTGTTGATTACCGGTATCTAAGACAAGTTCCATTGCTCTTACTATGAAGTTAAATGCCACAATTATTTTCCTGAATATGAAATACATTCAGAACAATTTAAAAACAGGTAAACCAGTCCTTTTTGATAATCAACTACAAGATGACCAGCCGGAGGCATAGATTTTGAATAGATTGAAAAGAAAACTGCAGTTTTAGCTATCAAATCCTTTATTAATTTGAGGGACAAGACTGGCTCTAAAATCTGAATGAAGATATTTGGTGTGCTGTTTTAGGATCATTAGTCAATGAAATAATTTCCAACTTCTTCAAGGAAGGTATACCACAAACTACAGACCTTGCAGATCAACAAATAAAACTGTTGATTTTGGATTGTTCATTGTACTATTTCTCATATTATCATTATTATGACAACAGTTATTTCCATAAAAATATCAAAATGGTCACAATGTAAATGATAGCTGAAAACTTATTTAAAACCTCAGTAACTCAAGAATCTAATCTTTGATTTAAGAGTCAAAAACATACATCAAGTAAACTTTTTTTTTTTTTTTGTTTTACAGGTGAAGGCTCCATGGATAAAAAAATTTTTTTGGAGCGAGGAATTTTACATGTTTCCTCAGTAAGTGTTTGTTACTGTTGTAGAATTTATTCATATCTGCTTCATTAATAAGCCTGCAATGGAAAGGGAAGCTAATACTGCCTTTGGTCTTCCAATTCGTAAAACAATATTTAACAACATTGGAGAGGTTATATTAATAGTGCCTGTTGTATAATTTAAAAAGAGGAAGCATTCCTGAAAATCCACTGTCTCTCTGTGTCTGTCTTTCTATTTTTTCATCTCTCAGTTACTTGCAGTCTTCTTTTTCATCTCTCTCTCTCTCTCTCTCTCTCTCTCTCTCTCTCTCTCTCTCTCTCTCTCTCTCTCTCTCTCTCTCTCTCTCTCTCTCTCTCTCTCTCTCTCCCTCCCTCCCTCCCTCTCTCTCTCTCTCTCTCTCTCTCTCTCTCTCTCTCTCTCTCTCTCTCTCTCTCTCTCTCTCTCTCTCTCTCTCTCTCTCTCTCTCTCTCTCTCTCTTCTGTGCATGTGTCTTTCCTGCTTCTTTCAAAACTTTTCCGCCTCTCCCTCTATGTACATATAATTATCTCTTTCTTTTATCTCCGTAATGGAAATTATGCACAATGAAACTTCCACTTCCATTATTATTATTATTATTATTTTTAGTTGTATTAGCAGTAGAAGTAGTAGCAGCAGCAGCAGCAGCAGCAGTGTGTGTGTGTTTGCCCACCTACGTTACAGGCAAGAGTCTGCAATAAGGCTACAATAGAGAAAATGGTTAGGCCCACCCCAACCACCCTGCACACTTGTACAACATTTCTGCTCTGTCATTCACATTTTTTTTAATTGTCTTTCTCTATGTATTCTGATAATTCAAATTTTGGATAATTCGAAGTCCTTTTTTTATCCGAATGACTTTGAAATAAGCGGACTCGACTGCATTATTATCATTGTTATTATTATTATTATTATTATTATTATTATTATTATTATTATTATTATTATTATTATTATTATTACTACTACTATTATTATTATTATTATTATTATTGTTGTTGTTGTTGTTATTATTATTTTGATACCTATTTCAAATCATCCGAATGAAGTGTTAACTTACAAGTAAAATCAAAGAATCATTGTTATCGTTGTTTGCTATCAAACTTCTTTACTACAAAATTTGAAAATTCCATTTGCTCAATTGTAATAGGGCTTGCACAGCAAATCTAACATCTTCCATTCTACCAGTCTATAGAAGTCTTTTAAAATCTAAAAAACAACTATTGTCTTCTCCTCATTTAATTTGGGGTGTTGATCTTTTCATCGTAACTTATTTAGATGGATCAATTTGGAGGACTTCATTATTAGTTGAAGTTCATGGGTGAGAGAAGTATAGAATACTACTTATAATTATTCTTGTAAACTTTCCATCTGCAAAATGTATCTTATTCCTTCGAATTTACAAGAAATTTGTCATACTGAGCTATTATTACAAAGAAGGTTATGTTTGGGCCTGAATATAATGAATATTCATCAATAAAAGTCTTAAAGCTTTTTTAATGATATGCAACCTATTAATCCTGTGGTACTTTTATTAGTTTATGGGTTAATATATGGACGATTCCTTAAATTTTACATTATGTCAACAAATTGTTGAATAGTAACCACTTATACCATTGTTCAAGTACATATCATGTTTGCAATTTGATCTTCTTTTCAAGCCTTTGTGAGTTTTTCATTTACAACCCATTATAATGTAAAATTTACACCACCACAAGTTCAAATCTGGAACATCATTTTGCTTTCTATTAAACTTACTCTGAATCTTTTAAAAAAAATTCTCGGCCTTATTTATAATTCTTTTTACATAAGATTCAAAATCAATTTTAAGCGTTATTCTTCACACTCTTGTTTTCTTGTTTCTTTTTATAAGCTTGTTATTCTTTTGAATGGTCCATTTTTATTGACCTATTTACAAGCCTTAAAGCATTTGGTGATGAAAAGAGAAAACATTAGAAATTGAATGATAAGATCATAAAATAGTTCATAACTTTTATGAATTCCATGTGTGTAATGCTACTTTTTGCAAAAGTACACCCTGATGTCCATTCCAAAAGTAAAGCAATGTCTCCAAGAACAAAGGTTTTTTTGGTACTGATTTCAGCAACAACTACATCTTATTGGGTGGGATCAGAGAGAAAGGTAATTGGAGCACTGTTCCTGACATGGCAGTCCGAGAAACCATACTCAGTCGTGGCAAAAATCTTTTTCCTCATCTTAAGGTTAGTGTATGTAAAATATCTGGGAGAATGTATTTTAGAGCAAATTTAAGTAGGAAGGCATATTGGCAGCTCATAATGATCTAAACCAAAAGGGCAATTATGCATATTAAATACTTGACTAATCAGCTTCACATCTACTGACTATAATGAGGATGAGGGTTGAGATTCTTAGAGAACACTTAGAAAGATTGATAAAACAAGCGTGAGAAAACTCCACAAAAACCTCTTTGTCGTGGCTGCAAGCTTGTTGCACAAGATATAGAATTTTTGTTTAAACATTGGAGGCTGGATGTAGCTTTACCCTGGTAAAATCAATTAAAAAAAAAACTATATATAACCTTCAAATTATTGAAATACTATCTTTCATATTGCTATGGACCTGTTTTCAGCATGCACCAATTATTGACGAGTGGGTTGGTTTGAGGCCAGGGAGACCATCAATCAGGCTTGAACTGGAGGAAGTCAAGTGTAAAAACAAGAAATCTTTACCTGTAAGAATAATACTCTCACATTATCTTGAGATCAGGGAATTTTGATAAGTTATCATCACTATGTATGGAAAAGAAATAAAAAGTATTAATGTGTAAATTGAAGCTGTTATTTATTTTATATTTAAAGTTTTAAAATCTGAACTATACATCAAGCATAATATGCAGCTTCCATTTTGTTTTTGTTTTTTTTTTATTTTTATCTGTTGCATCAAATAAACCCATTGAGTCAATGAATTAAATGTAAACATTATTATTTGTGATCACTTGTAAGGTTGGCTTAGTGCTTACAAAAAAAATAGTATTTTGAATAAACCTAAAAAAACATATGAATATTTTCAGAGCAGATTACACTTTTTTTTTAATGCTCATATTATGCCAAGAAATGTTTGCCTAAATTTTCTTTAAACAAAGCACCCTAGTTATATAAATCTTTGCAGATAGTAAAAAATGGATTCTATTGTTCTCGTTCATTTAGATTTTGTAAGTGGCATTGACATAATATCTGATGTTCAGGTGTCTTTGATACACTTAAAAATATTTCATCTATATATATTTTTAACATCAAGTAGCCATCAAGTGAACTAAGAGTCATTGAACAGATATGACTGAAGTATAATTTTTTTGCTTGCCTTAGTTTTAACGAATTGAAATTGGACAGAGAAAGATCCTCTTTTTAAAAGATTCCTAAATTGACAACTGTGAGTTTGAATGTTAGTAATGTTAAATCAGCTTACTTTACAGCCACCTGTACTTTCTCCTCATCTGAAACATAACTAGTAGTTATTGAAGCCTTCAAAAACTAATTTTACCCAAATGAGCCTTGTCTTTGCTTAATATGAAAGGTAAAATAATTTTCCAGGTTGTACACAACTACGGCCATGCAGGAGATGGTATCACCCTGAGTTGGGATTGTGGTGTTGAAGCTGCCAGACTTGTCAAAGAAGTGCTTACCTTTGCAAAGTCTCATCTGTAGCAAGATATACAGAGGCTTAATACGAACTCCATAGAAGTTGTTTTATTAGATGTCTAGTTTCTTATTAAAAGCACTATACATTTTTATCAGCTGTTTCCTCCACACACAATAAATCTTGTACTATTCTTATTGAAATTATTAAGTGATTAAAAAAAAGTCTATTTTGTATTAAGTTAAATGTTTATTTTACTGGATCAGGTTTTGAAATTCAGAATTTTCATATCAAATGAATTAAAGTACTTTATCAAAAAATGTTTCTCCTTTTTTGGCTTTATCAAACTTAGGTTGTCCAAAGATATTACTGTACAAAAAAACATGATACAGTCTAGTTCTCCTCATATAGGAAGTTTAATTCAGAGTAATTTCTCCAGTGAAAAAATTCTTCAAATTCATAAAATAATGAAAGAATTTTTTTTTGCCTCAAAAAAAAACCACCACTTACTTTGATCTGATGATTTTCATCCTCATTATTCTGCTGTATTTTCTAAAATAGTTGTAGTAGTATCACCAACAGCAGGAGTAGCAGTAGTGGTAGCAGCTACATCTGTGGCAATAGTAATATAGCTTTCTCGGCCTAATATCTTAGTGCTTGAGAAACAGTGCTTATGGTATACTGCTAAACTTGAAAATAGGCAAAGGAACAATGTTATTTGCCCTGATTCATATATAAAAGGACAAGACTCGCACTTTGTCAATTTCATGTAAGTATTTCTAAAGTCATTGCCTTCTTCGTTTCACCTTTGTTTGTTGTTGTTTTTTTTTGCCTCAAAACTGCTTTGAAATCTAAATTTTTGTGCATACGTAAAGGGAAAATTTGAAGAAAAACAAAATATTTAATGATTTATCAATCCCGAAATGGGATGGTGATGAGCAAAGACATAGTTGACAAGGAGAGCAATTAAAACGAAAAAAGCATCTAAAAATTACATTTTGTCCATTTGTTCATTTTCTCCCTCTCATCTGCCTCACATTGCCCTTTTCCTTATTCACCTTTGTCATTAGAATGCAAATAGTGATGCTGTATTGCCTAAGTTATGAATGTTATTAAGTATGCTGATTAGAACTTCTGAAGAAACTCATTAAGTATGGGTGGATCTGATGCAATGTCTGGATACGTGAACCTTATCTTTGTGGCTATCCAAAATGCTCAACTGCCTTATCCAGTTTAGCAAACATAAACGTTTTTATGTTTAAAAATTACTATTGCAGCAAATTAAGGCAAATTGTGACAAAAGTCAATGTTATACCAGGCTGTTATAGTGGTAAAGTAGAGTCTTGCTCAAAGCCAAAGTGATACATAGAATTACAAGCCGTTTTAACTGAGGATCAGAGGATTTCAAAAGCATTTGAAAAAAATGTACATTTAGGCAAAATTCAATCAATCAAAAGTCCAATGGGGAATTGAAATTAAAAAACGTCTTTGCAAAGCACTTTTGGAAAATCTTAGGTTTTAAACATTTTCTTCTGGTTGAAGAAATCCTGGAACTGCATATTTTTTGCCTAGCCAAACCTATCTTAGGGTTTAAAATTTGCCAGAATAAACACCCTTTATAATTTTTCTTACTATATTGGGTGTTTTGATCTCAAAATTATGTTTCAATATAGCACTTCAGGGCTTTCATGTATGGATGGAGATTATTTATTTGTTAATATAGATTTCATTCTTTTAAAACTCTATTTTGCTTGCACTATTCTTGATGCAATTTCAGTGTTGTTGCATCTGTTGCTTGATATTAAAGTACTCAAGTATTTGAATTCATATCTTTGCATGAGTTTATTCCGTTGATGATAACAATTACTTCTGTCTTTTTGCTGTTCAATTTCAATCCTTTCTTTCTGCTTCTTTTTTCAACAATGTCTTATAATCGTCGCAAGTCTTCTTTATTTTCTGCGATTAATACAGTGTCATCAGCGGATCTCAAGTTGTTTGTTGTGCCCTGCTACTTTAATTCCTGGGTATCTATCTAGGTTTTGCATAATTATTTCACTGTAGAGAGAGAAAAGGTCTGGGAAAGCTTAGTGTCCTCCTCGTCTGACACCACGCTTTGGTTGTTTTTTTTTTGAATAAGCTGATTTCCCCCATCTACTAGCATTGCTGCTGTCTGTTCCCAGTTGTTCACTCTAGATCTTTTTCATCTATCTTCAACTGCATTAGTTGTGAGATTATAGCATCATGTTGTTTTCTGTCAAATGCCTTGGTGCAGTCCATGAAGCTCTTGTGGAATACTTGGTATTTACTATTTTTAAATTATATGAAAGAGGACAATTTCAGATGTATGATCATTGAGAAGTTAGTATTTCACCAAAATGTGCAAAAGCAGAAAGCTCTTCAGGGGTGTTTTGATTTAGACATTAAATAATAAAAGAAAGGTGAAAAATTTATAGAAGCCAGATTTTTTTTTAATCAAGCGATTTATGTAAATGCCATTGTCACCTGTGTATTGAGAAATGGCCATTAATTCAGGTTGCAGCCTCAACAGTTTTAAAATATTTGACTAGAGCTCTAAAATTTTAATCCCTAGTCTTGAAATATGTCCCTTCCTATTTTTTTTATTTGTTTTTACGTTGTGTATTGAGTATTTCCTGTATACAGATCTATGTTTTAACTCTTTTAAATGCCATTGGGCAAAATCATTATAATGAAGTTTGTACTAAAGTGACCTTCATTGGCCAATCGTACCTCTTAACTTTATCTGTGTCTCATTCTCTGCACACCTGCCAGTAACTAGACTTGGCCATACCCAGTACTCAAATTTAGATCAGTGTTCTCGATTTTGTTGCAAATTTGTAAATAAGAAAAAGCCTTAAAAATGAGAATGGTTACAAAACTTCCCAAAAAGTTGGTACATAAATTATAATGTTATTGTGTTGAAAAAAAAAAAAGAATCAGATTTTGCAGTCTTTTGATGTAGTTAATTGTGTAATGATTAAGGCATCCTTTACTATCAGCATTGATGCCTAGTTATTACCCATTTTTCTCAAATATTTAACAAATTTTTTTTTATAAAAGTCTATATAGGCATACTTTTTAAGGAAAGACAAATGCTTTTTTGATAATTTCAAGATTTATGAAAATGCAAAAGATCTTGTAATTTTTGTAATATTTGAGGCAGCAAACTGCAGACCCATTTTAGTTCTAGGCCTCACATTATTTTCTTTCTTCAACCAGATGAGACTGAAAAGTCAATAAATAGTTTTTGCTTGATGTATTTGATAGATTGGAATCATGATAAAGATTTAAAGTGTTTTTTTTAAACCAGGCTAAAATCCATTCCTTAGCTTATATGTAGTGTATAAAGATCATGATAAAAGATAAGATTGACGTGCAGGTATGTTAAACATGAGTGAGCTTCCTTTGGCGGCATTGCAAATTGCACCAATTTAAGTTGATTAATGATATTTGTTGTAAATGCACACACACACACACATACATACATACATACATATATATATATATATATATATATATATATATATAGTATATTGTCGTTTTATATAGACCTAAAAGTAATGTAAGCATAAATAACTTATGTGGTGCTAATTGTGCATTAGTTTTATTTGATTAGATGCACTTTATACTATTTTGTGCCTTTATCTGAATTGAAAGATCTGCAAATAAATTTTCCCATACCTTGATAACTTTCAAGAATATTTTATTGTTTCTTTTTTGTTTTAGTTTTAGTTTTGTTTTCTTCCTCACTTATTTTCTTTTCTTAATACAAAAGATGTAACTGGTATTTTTCTTTTTTTTTAATTTCTAAAGTTTAGAATAAGGTGCTCACCTTTACAACTTTCATAAGTTTGTCATTATAAGCCTCAGAGTGTATTTTTAGAGGACAAAATCTGTCCAAGCTTCAGAAAACTGGTAAAGCATTGCTCATATATTAAATCAAGATTTAAAATAAAAATAAAAAACGAACTTCAATCATTACTTTTACATTTGCTGCTAGCTACTACCCTTATCATTCATCCATTTATGCTAGGTTACTGCTGCTGATTTTGCTTAACTACTAGAATTATTACTACTACTATTGCTACTGCTGCTGCTGCTCCTTCTCCTCTTACTACTACTACTGCTGCTCTGCTACTACTACTACCACTACTATATTACTACTACTACTACTACTACTACTACTACTACTACTACTACTACTATTACCAACACCACCAACACAAATACTACTACTACTACTGCTGCTGCTGCTGCTGCTGCTCCTCCTCTTCCTCCTCCTCCTCCTCCTCCTACTACTACTACTACTACTACTACTACTACTACTACTACTATTACAGCTGCCTCTGCTACCGTTGCGTTAGCAGAAGAATATGTTCTCGTCTAGCTTTGCACAGAGTTATTTTTGCCTCAAAATTTATTTTCGAGTGTCGTCACCACCTTATTAATACGTGAGAAAACAAACCAATTACATGTTTTTTTTCCCAAGGTAGCTTGGAACCTTTTCTTAAGATCTAGGTTATTATAGAGATGGCTTGTTTATCTCTTGCCAGACTTCATGTCTTTTCTCCATGGGGTATACTACCACCACCAGCACCACCACCACTACTACTACTACTACTACTACTACTACTACTACTACTACTACTACTACTACTACTACTACTACTACTACTACTACTACTACTACTACTATTTCTACTACTACTACTACTACTACTACTACTACTACTACTACTACTACTACTACTACTACTACTACTACTACTACTACTACTACTACTACTACTACTACTACTACTACTACTACTACTACTACTACTACTACTACTACTACTACTACTACTACTACTCCTACTAAAGCTGAGAAAGAGGATCTTTATACTTTAAAAATAAATTTAGAAAATCTGATCTTTGACGCTCGGTAAACTTTTTATTTTTAATATATGAAGCCGGAAATGTATAGGGAGGTAGGAACATTTAGTTCCAAATTTTCGTCGTACATTATTGACGACTTGCTGTCACAGATGTTCCATCAGTAGGTAAACATTAATTTTTCGCAAGTAGACTTTTTCCCATTGGCAAAACAAAACTAACTTTGGAAAAGCCGTTTTTCTACCTTGTTACCTTAAGGAGAAAAAACTTAACATGCATCTTATGTGATTTTGGGAAAAATGATTTTAAAAATATAGCCTGAGATTTCAATGAGAGTTTTGTCGAAATTCTAATCATGCTTTCAGATGAGATGTGTGTGTATTTTTGTGAGAGAGAGAGAGAGAGAGAGAGAGAGAGAGAGATGGGGAAAACGGAGCCTGTATGTGTCTGTATGGGGGAAGAGGGGGGCATTGCTGCCAAGCTGGAACAAGGGGAAATTGGAAAATTAAATGATCACTGCAGAGAGGCTGATTCAGAGAGAAAACCAAATAGCTACAAAAAGTGATTTGGAAAAGAAAATCTTTCACCGACAATGTTGAAACAAGCTCGCTCCCATTCAGTTTCTTCTTTCAAAGATTTTTTTTTAAAATTCTTTACCATGTGGAAAAAAAAATTATATGCTGTATTATATCTAATAGTAATGCGGTCTTAAATTAGCACTTCAACTGACACGCATGGCAGGCTACCTCAGACGAAAACATGATATTCTATGTCGCTTTCTTCTTATTTTTTTAACAACCAAGTTACTTCCGTGGAGAATAAAATCCAATTAGTTTATCATCGAGGAAACATCAGCATTTGAAAAAACTTGAGAAGCGAAGTTTTTATTCAGTTAAGCTTAAAGTTAAAATTCATGAAGAGATTTGACACCAAAAAATAAGCGTGTTTAGTATCACCAATCTAAGAAAATGCGCTCCCCGTGCTACGCCCTTTAGTAATAAGTAGGCATTGACCTTGTAAATAGAACTATTTCTAGAGGGTTTGCGATGACTTCTGCATCTTTAGAGCTTAAAAGAATGTATTAAAAGGCTTCTTATAGAAAATAAGGTCAGTTATTGCAAGATAGATTTCAAGAGTGAAAACAATCTAATGTTACTAATTATATTTCGAACAGTAAGTTAAACTGATTAATCAAATATTCATATGAACACAAGTCATGCTTGAATCTGAATTGCACTTGTAGGAATCATTAATCAAATATTTTCTGATATACCTCGTTCATTATAATGTGATATAAATGCTTGTTTCAGCCAACCTCGTGCAACGCAGGCTTGAACAGGTGCACCCCAGAACTCATTACCAACCGCAGCAAACGAAACTGGATACCTTCCTGCGAGTATCCGATGGAAAAAAGAGGGCGGGGGGAGGATGAAATGAGTATGCCAAAGAACCCCTTTTGTCCCAAGAAACTACCAAGCAACACAATACCCTCAAATCCATATTGAGGGTAATAATTTGCAACGATGGAAAAGCTAATATCATATTATGCTTGTTGGTTTGGTTATTTGTTGCATACGGGTTTCCCAGTGCCATGTAATATGTCTTTTTTCCTTAATATCATTTTCAGTTCCACCAGGCAGGGCGGAGCCAACGCAAACAAGAAACGTTGTTCGAATTCATCCAGCAGAGCTTTACTTAAAATCTGCGGATCTTAAAGCAAGCAATCTAACCCTTTGTTTAATATGGCTACATTTCAGAGAAACGTCTTTCAGAAAAAATATTATGACTCTATAGCTCTGAATTTATATCGATGGCTCTGTCAAAAGTAATTTGCATTTTCTTTCGCAAGTACCTGCGTGTAGTTTCTGCACGTGAGAGTGCAGATGTTTGTTCACAGTTGTTTTTTTTTTCCAGCCCTGTGAGCACCCAACTCTGGCGCAAACCATACAACGCGCAGCAGATTAGACTTGTTGGGTTCACCAGCTTCGAGGTGTGAGCATGGGAAGGTTTGTGCTCATAAATAGCTCAACACTTCTCCAAGATATAATTATGTGCGGTTGTAAGAAAGCGCATCCTTTCAGTTTTGGTGATTTCAAAACGTGTGTTAGTGAGAATTCTGAAGAAAGAAATCGAGGCGAATTAGCATCACGATCCTTCAAGTTAAGATCTTTCGCCTTTGCTTTCTGTGCTTTAAATCTACCTGTATTTTTATATTAAGAGCTACCCTGTGTAATCGTAAATGTGTAAATGATTGCAAAAGTATCTTCAGAGTAGCGGAAGTGTTTCTAAACGGAGATGTTATAATTTTGTAGTCTGCTCAGGGAAAAGTCATTATGTTGTTTACTGAGAACACGAAGTAGTTTCGACACTTATCTCTAGAGTAAAACTTTTTTTTTATATAATTTAAATATTTTTGGCGCTTTTCTTGTCAGATATACTACAACATATTTCATGCTGTCTTTCTCATCATCTAGATCATACGCTGTCAAAACACCTGCCTGTCTATCTATTTGTTTATCTCTCTCGTTCTATAAATAGTGTTCTCGCTTTTCCATTTTCTTATTCTCTTACTCCTGTTGTAACTGTCTCGCACTCTTCATCCATCTCGTTCATTTTTTTTTTCGTAGAGATGCAAAAGCATCTTGGCATTAAACAATGAATGCTTTGAACTGACCTTTTCTGCTTTACATTTTTTTTAAACCTTGACAAGCCCAATGAAGGAAGAAGGCATTTATTTGCTTTCCTGCTTTTTTAAGTGTGTTGGTAACTTTCAAGCTTTCAAAGTCTCGTTATCTTGACGGGTCCCAAGTCAATTCACAAAATTACATTTGTCATTTATCATTTAAATTCAAATTCAAACGTTTCTAACAATAAAAATATTTTATTTGATGAGGGACATTTCTTTTTAAATTTTCAATAAAAAGATGTATAAAAAAATAAATGGAATCCAGATCTTTCTAATCTAAAATCCTGCCTTCGAGCGTCTCATCGATAGAAAAATCCGGAAGAGATTTTTGATTATTCTGCATCAACAAAAGAATACTTCTTTTAAAAACTGATTAATGTTTGGAAATTCGGTATCCTATGAACTTTAGTGACTTTTGCGAAAGAATAGTAAACTTCTTAAAACAAAACAAAACAATAAAATAACGCGTGTTAGGGATACGGTAGTTATATATTGTAAACTTCAAAATTTACCATTAAAATAGAGAGAAAAAAATGATAGTGATTTTGTGGTTTGCAAAAAAAAATGTTTTCACTTAAATTTGGATATCGGAATGGTCCTTTAACGAGGTGAAATGTTTGAAATTATATTGAGACAAGTAATGAGGTAATTTAAAAAAATTGTAAATCAGATATTGAGATAAAAAAAAAAGGCTCATTTGTCTCAACATGCCGATCAGGGAAAAACAATACAATATTTGTATACAGAGCGGTTGTTTTTATACACTTTTAACATGAAACATTGGCGGTAGACAGTCATGTTTCCTTCCGTTAAATTTAGGTATATCTATAAAAAAAAATTTAGTGTTATGTATGTTGTAAACCTTAACTGAAATACGATGAAATAAAATAAAAATGGCTGTTAGCAAATTAAAACTAAAAAAAAAAAAAAAGAAGAAGGGCCAATTTTTACGCTTACATTTTATTTTCTCACAACGTTAAAAAAATAACCAGTCTTTGTCTTTCTTAAAGTTTTGCATCACGTATTTTGCATTTTCATTTTGAATGTATTTTCAACAGTTTTGATCGCAAAATTAATGTCTATATTTCAAAATTTATTTCATCTATAAAGTATCTTCTTTGCTACTTTGTCTCGTGTTATTAATTCGTTTATCTATCTTTAAATTTGTATCGCAATATCATTGGACAGTTTTGTCGCTTTCTATGTTTTCAGGAGGATTGTTACCCCATGGTATACTCTTTTTTCTGTCTTATGCACGTTTAAAAATGTTCCCGGATGTGTTATTAATGTGCTCTGATTTCTGCTGAAGACAGACGTATACCGTACAGTGTTAGGGACCAACGTATGGCATAATTGAGTTTAATCTAAAGATATGTAGACAATTAAGTGAGAATATCATCTTCTATACAAACTCACATTTTCCCATAACGCGAAGTGCTTAATACTCGCCAGGAACCAAAGTGCTGATACATTCGACTGCAACGCGTAGCCAAAAATTATTCTCCTTGTTTAAAAGTACACACATTTTCCGTGGAAACCATTATTGGTAACCATGGCAACGCCAACACGGGGCAAAAACAGGTAAGTGTAGAACGGTGTAGATGTTCTCTTGAGGATAAACTTAGCTCTAACCTTGTTGCTTTGTACCTGTTGATCTATCTGTAGTGTGTCTGTCGGCAAAACAGTTCCAAACATACGCGAAAGAATAGTAAGACATACGATTTGAGAGTGGTAGGTTTTTTTAGGATCTTCAGTTCACGGGAGAGAGAGAGAGAGAGAGAAGAAGAAGAAGAAGAAGAAGAAGAAGAAGAAGAAGAAGAAGAAGAAGAAGAAGAAGAAGAAGAAGAAGAAGAAGAAGAAGAAGGTGGAGGAGGAGGAGGAGAAGAAGAAAAAGAAGAGGAAAAACTTATGGCTATGATGATCGTGGTGGAGGAGGAGAAAGAAGGTTATGATAATAATGATGATGGTTATGATGATGATTAGAAAGAAGAAAAGAATTGTTTTAATCGAAGTGTAGGAGTAAAATGCCTGGGAAAGTCACAGCGGCTTGATATACCTGCTACTGGTTTGCTATAAGGCAATGATTGTTTTAGATTTGTATTGCATTCCGTCTTCTTATTATGACGGAAATAGGAATGCAACTGGGAAAAATGAAAGGGCAGATAGATGATGAGCTTGATGTGACTTCTAAATATGTGAAAAGAGAAGCCTTCATGCAGTAGAATAGATAATCGGAGGAGATATCAATTTTTAGACCGTTTTTTTTTAAACAGCACAAAACAAATTGTGTGGAATGAAATTCCTTCCTTTTGTCGAAGAAGCTATATGTGTGATGTATGGTGTATATGTTAAATTAGTGAGAAATCGAACCATATTCCAGATATTTTTCTTAAGCTTTGTACTTCAATCCATGAAAAAATGATGCATTTGTAACTTTTTTTTTTTTTTGTAACTTTAACCTTTTCCCTCCTTTTCTATTCATTATTTAAGAAGAAAAGAGTTGGAGGTTCATTAAGAAATAGGTGAAAACAACGAAGAAATCTATGCAAACATTCAGACATGAAGGATATTGCATTGACATTGATAAAAGATTTGATAGCATGTTGAGGCTCATCCATTTGAGACTTTGCAATAAGAACGGAAACATCAGTCCAAGATCGGAACAGATTATTACGATCGTGGTCTTCCTCGGGGATTGGAAGAGAGCCTTAGGGAAAGTACTTCTCCACATAATCACTATTAGCGTATCGGGGTATATACTGTGCGATGACTATGCATGCAGGGTGAGGGGCTTCAAAGAGAACCACAATTATTTGTTACACATTTTCTGTCTTCTCCTTTGCACTATAGGAGAGCTAGATCTTAAGGATTTCGAAGTATGACTAGAAAGTAGTAGATTAGATTAGAGAAATTGCGG
This sequence comes from Elysia crispata, assembly GCA_033675545.1. Lineage (NCBI taxonomy): Eukaryota > Metazoa > Mollusca > Gastropoda > Plakobranchidae > Elysia > Elysia crispata. The sequence continues at coordinate 1,378,050 of JAWDGP010005302.1, read as the reverse complement.
TTACAACTTTTCGTCGCCTGTCTAGTCCTTTTTCCCCATTCACTACCAAAATGGGTGGAACAAACTACACGATCCATGCATTTCATTCAAAATGAATGTGCACGTACGCAGAAATAACCGTTAATCCTTAAGTGCAGGGTGTCGATAACAAAGAACACTAATCGTCATATAGACCGAATTTCGATTCTACAAAGCAACACATACAATCTAATAGCATATTGCATGAAAATTACTGATAAACAAATATAATGTCTGAAGAAGAGAAGGATATAATGAATGCAGAGTGTTATCATTTTGTTACACAAAATTAGTTGCATAATTTTTAGTGCAGCTGGAGATGTTGTTATGCTTGTTTGCTTTTCATCTTTACAAAACTGTTTCATTTTATTTTATTGGCACCCAGTATTGAAAATTTCGATATTAAAAAGTCGTGCCTTAATAACTAACAAGAGTAGCTTTTAAGTAATAACAAAGTATCGTAAGCAAGTTTTAAACATATTGTACGTATTTTTTATTGAAAAAGACTCCAGTGCAAAGAATAGGAAACAAAAAGATGGGCTAACAATTCATCAACATTAATTAAAAAGGACCTAAATGTAACAAGAGCAAAGAGATAACATCAAATGATATTCACACTACTAGTACTAGGAGTATCATGCGGGAATACAGGCCAACCGGTACAGGTCATGCTACAATTGAACAACTGTTTTCAAAGCAAAAGTTATAAGTTATGGAGCAATTTTCACGGCCTCCTTCAAACGAATGGAGAAAAAATATAGTGTGCGCCGTAATATAGTCATGACACGGACGATAAATCGGTGTAGCTTTTTATATATGTATTTATACTTTGCACTCTTTTCAAGTGACTATTGTTGCAAAACTTCAGCTATACAGTAAAAGGAAAATACAACTGCTCATTTTCAGTTTCAACCCAAGAAGCTTTTAAAAAGCACACTGAGACAAGACTTTGAAGCATGATAGATCAGTAAAGTTTGAACATTGTATAATATTTTCGCCACTCATAAATAGAGCTTAAATACATATTTTAAATGAAGAAAATGATAGTTATTTTCCTGATAACGGCAAGCGTCGTAGCATTAGTTTCCTGGTTCAGGATAAGTAGATTACTCAAAGAATTTTCCCAAAAGGCACGAAAGTAATGACATTGTTTAGACACAAAGGGAACCTTAACAACAGAAATGTTATTTCTTTCATAAGTTATACGTCTCCTAACAGTACGAATATCACTGTAAAAAAAACACAAAAATTATTGTGATCTTTGTATTTTATAATACTAAAAATTCTTCATAACACCTCAACAGAGCAACGTTTGAAGACAAAAAATCTTTTATAAATCCTGAAATTAATAATTTCGACGGTGATTGGGTTAATTTTGTGCTTATCTTCAAGACTACAAGGAACAAAAGTCTACTGTTGACACTTGACAAGCTCTTTACAGCAACAAAGCAACAATTATTGCTCACCAGTTGTCATTGATGTTAATACAACCGACAACCTTTAGAGACGTCTCTGGATTATTATTATTATTATTATTAGTAGTAGTAGTAGTAGTAGTAGTAGTAGTAGTAGTAGTAGCAGCAGCAGCAGCAGCAGCAGCAGCAGTAGTAGTAGTAGTAGTAGTAGTAGTAGTAGTAATAGTAGTAGTAGTAGTAGTAGTAGTAGCAGTAGTAGTAGCAGCAGTAGTAAAGTAGCAGTAGTAGTAGTGGTAGTAGTAGTAGTAGTAGTAGTAGTAGTAGTAGTAGTAGTAGTAGTAGTAGTAGTAGTAGTAGTAGCAGTAGTAGCAGCAGCAGTAGTAGTAGTAGTAGTAGTAGTAGTAGTAGTAGTAGTAGTAGTAGTAGTAGTAGTAGTAGTAGTAGTAGTAGTGTAGTAGTGGTAGTAGTAGTAGTAGTAGTAGTAGTAGTAGTAGTAGTAGTAGTAGTAGTAGTAGTAGTAGTAGTAGTAGTAGTAGTAGTAGTAGTAGTAGTAGTAGTAGTAGTAGTAGTAATAGTAGTAGTAATAGTAGTAGCAGTATTGTTGTTGTTGTTCTTCTTCTTCTTCTTGATATTATTATTGTTATTATTATTGTTATTATTATTATTATTATTATTATTATTATTATTATTATTATTATTATTATTATTATTATTATATATCATTCCATGTAAAGCATTCCAGCCAGTTGATTGAATTCTTTTGTCTTTTCACCCGCCAGGGCTACCATAACTGCGAAATTTGCTAATTACTATGGCAACGTGAAATCCTTGTTACTAGGCAACGAGTTGACGGGACGGCGCCAAACATGCGAGGAAAATCCCTTTAATACTGACAGCGAGACTCGGCTGACGGGCTTTAAAGAAAATAAGAAAGGTGAGATAAAGAAATGAGAAGAATGTCCTTTTTGATCATTTTTCATGTTTGATGTAAAAAGAATAAAACCTGTCACTGTCAATTGTTCAGGGTAATCTCTATTACACCCTGCCTGACACTCATCCTTCTGGAGTTCAAAATTTCTGATTCAATAATTTAAATCAAATATTTGATTCATGCATGTCTTCATTCCTTCTCGTATCATCCCATAACTAAGACCGTTCCCTTGTTTTCTTCCCCTATGCTATTTAATTTTTTCTTATCCTGAGATATGTTTTATTTCTTACGGGATCTATGGATTCTATATCACAAAAAGAATTCACACCTTTGTTTTTTACCAGAGCAAATGCTTACCTATTACAAAAAAGATGTTTTACTTTTATTCCCTTCTCACGATGATATAGTTTTTTCCGTTAAAATTTCACGAATCTTTGGAAAAATTAATTACTTCTCTTCCTAATATTGGTAACAAGCATGAATCCCCTTTTAAATGAACAGGTGGGGAATAAACATGTTGAAGAAAAGCAAACCTTACGACAGGAATAAATTAAATATCTCCCTAAGTCATTTATTTAACAGCTTTCAAGTGCAGAGAAGCAAGGGCTGCTAGTGGGGCAATTGGTAATTTTATCCCGCTATGACTGACTATATTGTTAGTCCAGTTTCAGACACCATAACAAAATAACTTAAGTACTTCAAGATAAAATCAATTTTGGCACCAGGGAAATTTCACATACATTTTGATTTTATGGTATCTAGAATTTAAAAATCATTAGAATGCATTGATTTTTCGTATACTTTTGCATTAAGATATTAAAAAAAAACAAGACACAAACCACAAAAATAACAATTTTTATGATATATTAATTTTTTTTCAAAATCTCGCCCACATTTTAGATCTAAAATACAATGATATCCCAGTGATTCATTCGATCTCTTGGTTGAGGTATGATATTATTATTAAATGTAAAACTTCTTTCCGATGATCGAGATATAACTCCTGGAGTATTGATCATTGTGCATCGAAGAAATCCTGCGCAACTAGCTTAGGACAATGACTTATATATATATATATATATATATATATATATACTGAAAAATTGATCTCACTATGAGGAAGTATGTGGTCATTGAAATCTAAGTGAAAATTCGGAAAAGAGCCAAGGAGAAAGTACTAAACAACGAGAAGGGGTTTAAAACACACAATATAAACACCACAACCATCGACATAGATTTTCCAAGCATCTGTACACAGAAGCTTGTGAAGTCCACCTGATTTTACTCTCGACCATCACCTTATTATCGGCTTTGCTTTAGTGAACGGAACTCATCATATAATTGTAATGGCGATATTATTTTGATTGAATTTTTATTATTCGATATTCTCCTAGTCATTGGCGTGTATCATACATGTAGAAATAAAGCATGATCTTGCGGTTTAAAAAGACACTTAACATGCCACTCTTTTTAATTATCAGCATGTCCTTGACGTAGCACAGGGCAATTTTTCATTAATTTTTTTTCATTCTGGTATCCTTGAGTTTCACCGTTTGGTCCATGACTCCTGACTCATTAACAACCTACAAAGTTTCCATATTTTCCTTTTTTTTTTATCTCCTACCTACCTCCGTCCAAAAATCTAACAAATTACCTCTCAGGACTTATCATGTTAGTACCGCCATACAGGTAAACTGTAAACATCTCGGTACTAGCTTTAGCCCTAGCTCTAGATCTGGATACAGTGGAGGCTGGACCACATTGGTCTAGATATAGCATGTAGATGTGCAAATACAAAGAAGATGCTGTTACTTGATATTCTTGAAGGATTGGAACAAAACTTTATTTGATATTAGATAAAGAGTGACGAGCACGTGATAAAAATTATACTGCAGCCGAAAAGAAGTGTTTCTTTGAATGAAGCCGACGCAGAATATTCTCTTTTTACAAACTGACCAAAATCACTGGTTGCTTTTCGTTTTGAAGGTCGACCTCACGGTAACTGTTGATTGTGATAATTCTGAAGATGCATTTTCAAGAGGGTATGTACAGAGTTAGGGAATGTTTTGTGGAAATGGAACAACGTTTAAACATGCACGGCATCTTTATTGAATACAAAATCAGTTTCACCTTTAAAAGTCCCTTGATGATAGTAATAATAATAATAATAATAATAATAATAATAATAATAATAATAATAATAATAATAATAATAATAATAATAATAATAATAATAATAATAACAATAATAATAATAATAATAATAATAATAATAATAATAATAATAATAATAATAATAATAATAATAATAATAATAATAATAATAATAATAATAATAATAATAATAATAATAATAATAATAATAATAATAATAATAATAACAATAGTAGTAGTAGTAGTAGTAGTAGTAGTAGTAGTAGTAGTAGTAGTAGTAGTAGTAGTAGTAGTAGTAGTAGTAGTAGTAGTAGTAGTAGTAGTAGTAGTAGTAGTAGTAGTAGTAGTAGTAGTAGTAGTAGTAGTAGTAGTAGTGGTGGTGGTGGTGGTGGTGGTGGTGGTGATGGTGGTTGTGGTAGTGTTTGCTGTTGTGGTAGTAGTAGTTGTAATGGGAGTAGAAAAAAATGATTTAAAAGATGGTTTATTCAACCATAGAATGGTCATCTCTACGGCACTTTTTGAATGAAAATCTTACCGTGCTTCAAGTTTGCTTGCTTTATTTTGTTTGTTTATTCGTTTTGCTTCGTTTATTTCTTAAAACATCTACCATTCGAGTTGCTCGATAATTCTTATCTATCAAATTTTGTTTAAACAATAATGAAATAAGTCAGAATCTCTATTTCATTTTTTTTTTCTTCCGCTTCTAAAACGTTATCGCTTTTTGAAGGAGACAAGTGTTTATCTCTACCCATAAAACCTCAAGCAAAGAAACGCCAAATGTATGCTCTCTCTCTCTCTCTCTCTCTCTCTCTCTCTCTCTCTCTCTCTCTCTCTCTCTCTCTCTCTCTCTCTCTCTCTCTCTCTCTCTCTCTCTCTCTCTCTCTCTCTCTCTCTCTCTCTTTCTCTCTCTCTCTCTGACTCTAATCAAATCTGAAAGAAATGACCTCCCAAATAGTTGATATTGGAATAGCCTTGACAGTTATGCACAATCAAAAATGGCAGTTATTTTGTGATCAATTTCCTTCCAAGTAAAGTTTGTCATATTATTTTACTGAGGAAGATATTCCAAGTCTTTTTACAAAAATATTTTGTGGAATGACAAAATTATTATTATCGATATATTCCCCTTATATATTCTGTTTTTCCTGATTGATTTTAAATGGGAGAATTTTTATGTTCACACCGTATTAAAAACTCATTAGTATAATTCTAATTCAATAATATTATTTTTAAAACTCTACTAATCTGTTGGGTTTTTTTAGAGTCCGTTTTACTTCTTCAACGTCTTCCCGATGATCTCTCAAATTTAGCAAATCTTTTGCACTGTTTTCTCAGAGAATCACCTCAAGCCTGTGAATGTGGATCTGTGTCGCTCAGAGAACAGAGATGCTCACCACACCTCCGAGTACGAAGTGCCAAACTTGATTGTGAGGCGCGGTCAAACCTTTCTGATCAACGTCGAGTTCAGCCGGGAGTATTTGCTCGATGAAGACTCCATATCTCTCAAATTTGTCACAGGTATGCTTGTTATGTTATTGTTTTGATTTACATTAGCTTTGATTTAACTTTCATGTGGCATCAATGTAACGATAATTCAATATCAACATTGAAATTATGAAGTTGATTAGTACCGCAAGATAAAATTGAAATAGATCTGAGCTACGAAAATTGAAGACATATTTTTATTGAACAATGCGCGAATGCACTGCATAATAGATATCTTACATTCTTGTTCTACAATGTCTAATTGATTTTTAAGCAAACGGCTCATCAGAAGTTCATTTATATTTTACAAATTGAATATACTATGTATAGCAACAATATGCTCTCAAACTATAAAATATCTAGTAAGAAGAATTATCATTCTTAATTATAATTTTGGTATTTTTTTTTAATTCGACAACATGCCCATAATACTATCATTATTATCAAATCGAAAATATAGGTTTTGGATTAATTTTAATTTTTTAGCGCAAGATTCTGATGAAAGCATTTTAATAACGCTTGTAACAGCTTTGACCGTACCACGTAATAAAATTTGTTTCAATGACGTAATACCAGTACAAGTTAGTGTCTGTTGACGTTAAGACAAAAACAACTAACAAAATCTAAAGAAAGGTTATTCTTTACCGAAATAAACTGTGAGCACACTTCTAAAAAAATCCAACTACTCTTGATGAATAAATAGAGGAATTGCTTTATTTATAGCTTAAGGGGAGTGTTAGATGATAACGAAAGCGACTCTGCAATCTGTTCTTAGTATTCTAAACATGATTGTAAAGAAACAGCATTTCCTTAAAATAATGTTTTAAAGATTAGTTTATTTAATCACAGAACCGACCTAACGTTCTATAAAACACAGGACTTAATGAAGTTTATCAAGATTGCAAGCTATGGTTTTGGTAGGGGAAGGTGAACCGATTCAAACTGACCTACCTTTTTTAATGCAAGAGACTAGTTTCTTTTCTAATGGACGATACATCTTTGGAGCATAAAGCAGTAAACCTAGCAAGCTCAGGTACATACTTAGAGTGGCTTACGAAGCCCATGGTGAAAACTGTTTCCAAATTGTTTATACTCTCCCTTAGACTCGTGTTATAAATAGATGGATAGCAAGTGTCTGGAACATGATTTATCGACTTTGTTGCAGCAGTTCAAATCCTGTAATTCGTGTTCAATAACTGTTTATCAAACTATAAAGTATATAAGTAAAGGTCGCAGACTTTTTCTGATGCAACTGCATAAGATTTTCCGCTGCAATTACAGTATTGCTCCTATTTTCTTCTTCATTTGATTTGGCTCCGCCAACTTGAGACACAATATATATGACAATCGATTGCTTTTTTGATATAATGATGGTCTTCGTAAAAATTTTCGGTTTGCGACCGACCGTCTCTCTTTAAGACAACGAATGTCTAGGCCATTCATAATATCCAATTCTTGATTAGGATAACACTCTTTGGCATGATTTTTCAGATACCAGATAAACAACAGATTTACGATCTAATACTCTAATTTACATAAAATAACTTCTTCCCACAACAAGGCTTATTCAGATCTTTCTGCCTCCGCCGTGCATGGTAGAATTAGACTCTTTCTATGTGCCAATTTTTTCTCTATTCTATTGTAATCCACCCATCTTCGTATTTCTCTATAACTGACTCCTCGTAACTATCTAAAAGTCTCTCTTTCTCTTTCTCTCTCTCTCTCTCTCTCTCTCTCTCTCTCTCTCTCTCTCTCTGTCCACTTTTTTATCTCTCTATCTCTCATAAAATATATTGAAAAAAAAATACCAAACACATGTTTATCTACAACTTGTAAGTTTCGTCCAAGTGCCTAGTGACACTCGTCAGATGGTGGTCTTCCCGTCTGCCATTGGACACAAATCTTCGAAGTTGCAGATTATCATGAACTTCGTGGATTTGTTCAATACACTTTGCTCCTTAATTGTCGAGCATACTCTTGTTTGTGTTATTTCAAAGGAAAAAACTATATATATATATATATATATATATATATATATATATATATATATATATATATATATATATATATATATATATATTATAAAACAATTATTATAGCACTCACGCAAACTTTAACTCACATCACCATCTAGTAAATGTAATTGTTTTTGTTTTTGTCTTTTTTCTTTAATCTTGAGCAAATTTAACAATTCATCCTAACACATAAATTCAAATACGATAAAAACTCGAATCGTATTCATCCAATGTTCTATTATCTTGCAACTTGTAGCTGCCCGTGGTGTGACCTTACGGTAATGTGAGTATAGTCTGTTTGTAGCCAGACACTTGTTGGACAGAATTAAAGATAAAAGGAATGCATTACGATACAGAATTAACCTCACAACAATCACTTAACTGTTACCAGTCCACGAATGATTTACCTGTTTCCCTTTTACTTTGCTCGTGACGACTAATGTTTCAGGCTAGTTTACTTTTTTTTTTTTTTTCTGTTTCATTTTTTTGTTGTTTTACTATCCGCATAATATACCCAAGCAATCTTTATGGCGGCTCTGTTATGACGCTGCGAGCGATTTACCTACCTTAGTCTCCATTACAATCTCATGCTGATTAATTTTTTCTCCTTGCACTTGAGTCTACATTTACTCCACCCTGCAGGTAGCCGGCCAGCTCAAAGCCGGGGGAGTGTGATACCAGTTCTCCCTGTGGAACAGGTACAAGAGGGCCAATGGGGCTTCAAGATGTCTGGTCTGAAGGGAAGGTGAGTGCCTACAGAAGGATCACGGGCGAAGTAGATCTATTTCAGGCAACGTCATTAACACTATGGTGGGCTACAATTATTCTCCAGGTTATAATGGTAGCCATAACTATGAAAATGACGGTATTGGCAACGGCAATAAGGACCACAAACTACGGATTTTGAATCTAGGTGCGTTAGCGGGTTTATTACACTAATTAGTATATGTATTACGATGGGTATCATATTTACGGTGGTGATAAGTTACTAATATGATGATGATGATGATGATGATGATGATGATGACGGTAGTGATGAAGTTGGCAATGAGTAATAGACCGGAGCTAATAATGATGGTTTTGCTGTAAAACTTGTCTCAATGTACATGTTAACTCTATAAGAATATAGTTCTTTAAGAATTAGTTTCAGTATTAATGATAATCTGTATAGTCTATTTTTGAGGTTTGTCAAAGTAACAATTGCTTGTGCTGTTTTTCTCACGAAAATGTCATGTTTTGTTTCTTTCAGAAAAAAAAGAAACCTTTCCATTGCTGTTCATTCTTTCGCAGGAGTCTTGTTTCTTATATTATACATGTATTTAAAACAACCAGAACTGCATTGTGTCATTCAAGAATTGTTCGTAAAATATAATAATGAAGACAAAAAAAATGCATTTCAAGGCGTCCAACTTGTTGCAAACATCTACATCTTTTTTTCTTTTTTGCAAAAGTGATGTACTTACTTATGAATAACAAAGATAGCTCTCCAATCCAGTTAGGTACGTAAGTTTTGATTGTGTGATAACCATGCAGGTTGTCTAGCAAAATGAACATTAACGTCCCTTGTGTTCAGTTTCATGACCTTGACAGTGTCCACGGGGAGTGACGCCATTATTGGCAGATATGAACTGTTCATCGACACAACTCACAAGGGCGAGCAAGGCGAAGAACGCTGGAGGCACAAGCATATGGACGACATTTTTGTCCTCTTCAATCCCTGGCACAAAGGTACAGGCATGGTTTTTGTGTGCATAAGGATTTTGTATTATTCATTTAATGTTAAACATATCGTGTGGTTACAGAACAATAGGTCTAAGGACATATACATTTTCATAAGTTTTCAAAGGAAAGAGGGAAGGAGAAATAGAGATAAGAGAGAGGGAGAGAGAGAGAGAGAGAGAGAGAGAGAGAGAGAGAGAGAGAGAGAGTACCCAGTAGGATTATGTGTGTGTGTGTGTGTGTATATATATATATATATATATATATATATATATATATATATATAAATATATATTTCACGAAAATGCATAATCGCTTTGACAGAATCTTTCCAGAAACATTTTAAAAGTTGGAAGAAGACTCACAAGTCTCTCTACCTAGTTACTGTCAGTCTATTAAACAGAAATAGTTTTGAAAAAGATTACCACTATATTACCCACACGATATCCGGCCATTTGGACAAAAACAAAGAAAAAGCCATGATTCCATATTCCCTTTACAAAACTAAGTCACTTGTTCAAAACTATTGCTCATTGTGATATAAGTCACTTGTTCAAAACTATTGCTCATTGTGATATAAGTCACTTGTTCAAAACTATTGCTCATTGTGATATCGTAAGTCACTTGTTCAAAACTATTGCTCATTGTGATATAAGTCACTTGTTCAAAACTATTGCTCATTGTGATATAAGTCACTTGTTCAAAACTATTGCTCATTGTGATATAAATCAAAACGAAACCTGAACAGCCCTAAAAATTCATTTTTCTTGCCGTTTGACATAAGCTTCCAATTACGATGACATATATTGTTTATATGTTAGGGTTATTTGTTTTTGGGCTTGACATCACAAGAACTCAACTTTAACCTTTCATGCAAATAAAGCTATTAAGTCCAAAATGCGTTCAAAGGCATTAAGCGCGCTTTATGTTTAACGTGATCTGATGTACAGTCATAAAAAGGAAATGATTTAAGCAGTTATTTTTCTGTAAGACTTACTTACAGAACTTATTAAAAATGCTCTGAGTTTATTTTAGGAGCTCACATCTACATCGAGATGCTGAAATCGGGAATGGCTGTTTTTCCCAGGAGCTTTATTTGGCTTCCAAGAAACCTTTGACTGTTTCTATTTTTTGCTCAGGTGACGCTGTGCACATGGCTGGAGATCTGGATCGTGCAGAGTACGTGTTGAACGAGACTGGGAGGTTGTGGCTTGGTGCCCTGGAGAAACATTTTGTTCGGCCCTGGTATTTCGGCCAGGTAGTTCTCTTTGTATTTGTTATTAATAATGAGACCAAAGTCTTTTGATTCAAATCTATATGAATTGTGAGGAAATATTAGGATATAGAGTAAATAGTTTGTTCTTTATATCCAAAATTATCTTTGTTGGTACTTCGCCGAAAAAAAAACCATTGTCTGTGATTTATCATCTTGCAACGAAGAAAGATGGAAGCGTTAGCATTTATTCAAGTCTATAAATAATTATTTTAAGTCAAATGAGAGAACTTATCAAAGAAAGTCGACGAACGACTCATAATGTGGATGATTCCTTGATGAAACCTTACCCTCTTTTCAGATAAGTCTTCATATGATCTGGTCCCGTCGACACTATGTGTTCATATACTCAGACAGCGACAGCGCCTGTTTTCAACCCAAAACAAAGAGGTCATGCGAATCTCTAGGCTTATGTTTGCTACGCAACCACCAGTGCTCTTTAAAGATAGATAGTGAAACAGTTAGATAGAAATGTAAGAGATAAGCCGAGGTATTTTTATACACTAAAAGCTGTAGTCCAGCTGTATTCTAAGACTAACATAATTTGTCCTGATTACTATTTTCTTTCCCTGTGTCCATTCTCAGTTCGATTACATCAGCCTGATTGCTGCTATATCAATACTTGACCAATCTGAGATAGCTGATAGAGCCAGAAGCAGCCCGACGACGGTGGCAAGAGCTGTCTGCCGATCGGTAAGTTTAATCTATGTCGCAAAAGAGAATTTAAAACCTCGCAGCACCAGACCAGTTCCATTGCGAGTAATAATGGTGTTACAAAATCGTACCATCACTGACAGAAACGGCATGGAGGCATGGAGGCAAACAAGCAAGATAAGGAGAGTATAATTTCTTTGCCTTATAATGGTTGCCAGGTTGTCAAGCAGGCAAGCCGATCAAAAGCAAGCGTACTCAGTTTCTCTCTTTTGTTTACGCATTGCACAACTATTTCGATGTTTAGAATTTTTCTGTATAACGCGCAATACAATGATACCAGCCTCATGGCTTATCTGAGGTAGTTTGAAGTGTTTTAGAACTAAATCCATTTTTTTTTAATCAGAAATTGTTAGAGACAATTTTCAAACTAAAGTGTCGAGAGAAAAACTTAAAGTTATAATTATACATATATATATATCTATATATATGTATATATATATTTATATATATATATATATATATATATATTTATATATATATATATAAAGTTATAAAATTAGCACATTAATATGGGAATATTTTTCTGAATTAATGATCATATATCTCTAAATATTTTTAATGAAACAAATTTTGACATAAATCACAGATACCGTGATAAAGTAAGAACAGCTGGTAGTTTTATGACTAATTTTCCCTGTATATATGTGAACCTTTTAAAAATTTTCAAAAAGTATTTCATTCCCTCCTAAATCTTTCCATAGTATTTCATCCCAATCTCGTAATTTTGTCTTTGTATATGGTAAATCGGCAATGCGCTTCCTATTGTAAATTCGCAGTCGAAACCCATTCCAAAATTGCTTGATGGGATTCATGTTGGCTACTTTATAAAATTGATTCCATGTTGGTGCAAGAAAATGCACCATGAGAGCTTTAGGCTTGTACTGAAACAAGTGAGGCTGATGTCGTCTTTGCTTTAGAACTTCTATGAGGTGTAAAACGACATTGTTTTAGTTTGCGTATTATTAAGTGCAAGGAAAAACTAATTCAGCTACACGTTATATTATGACACAATGAGTCCATGCTAAGCATAGAGGTGTCTCCATATCTTTGCGATATCCGTCTTCGGCCATCATGGTACTTCATGATAATCACAATAGTTGTTAAGTCTGCGAAAAAAAAAATCACAATCTATATGTAAATACTTTCCAACACTCAACATCTTAAAGGTTTGCAAAAATGGGCAGCTATGAATTTCTGCAGGGCTGTGCATCTTTAGGCACTTCCCGCCTCGGGAAGTATCTTCAAATAGATTAAGAAAGTACAGAATAATTATTTCCCGCACTGCCTTTTATCAGAGTTACATACAGGACTGCTTACCACTCATTTCGCGCATTATTTGTAACTCTGAGCACTTCTGTAGAACTGTATGGGGAATGAAGAAACTGTGGATTTAGTTGTTTTTTGTTTTTTTTTAAATGGAGCCCATGTAATCAAAATTATGTTTTATGCATTTCGTGAACAAATATTGCCTTTATAAAAGAATTCATCAACGCAACGAAATGAATTAAATTTAAGATAAACCCAAATTGCAGTGAGAAATTTTTAAACTTGATCAAGCGCATGAAAATTAGTTAGGGAACAATAAACCAGAAATCTAATATCAGTAATATGTTCCGCCATGCTTGAGTGTTTTATGGGAATAAAGTAAATCAAAGCAAAAATAGCCCAAATAAACGGAAGTGGGCGAGTCTCAGTTTTCATTTTAAATTTACTAAAAGAAAAAGCGCTTATAAATCTTAAAATAATCATCTCCATATTCCTGGCTTTCCATTTTGCCAACAGAATTATATAAATTATGGAAAAATATGAAGTAGAGAACGATAGCAAGAGGAAGAAAAGGATAAAAAGAAGGAAATGGAAACATCAGCGGTATGACAAAAAGGTGAAAATGATAAGTATTGCAATAAAGAGCTGAAGAAGATATAGCAGAATTGGTTGAAAAAAAGTCAACGATTGCCAAGACAAAACAGAAAAAAAAAGAAGACATCCCAATTACGAAAGTAAAAGAAAGATGTCAAAAAGTAAACATCATTTAACTATTGTATGATTATTTGTAGGCTTTTCCTCTAAGCTTACAGCCAGTGAAAGTGAAAGCAAAATCTTAAGTTCGAAGTCTAAACTAGAATACTTACCAAACCCACATCTCCTTTTTTTTTCTTTCACTTGCACAGCAGCATGAATGTCTAACTACACAATGCATGTATAGAAAATGATGGAAATAAAAAAATATCCAAACACTATAACGGATATTTGTTTATGTCTTATTTTTGTTCCTGATGCTGTGATTATTCAAGATGCTGATTATAACCCTGACACTTCTACATTTTTGACTAATGTCTTTGGCCTGGGAAATGGATAGCAAACCGTAAGTCTTAAATGAAGAGAAACAAGAATGAGAGGAAGATGAATTATGGCAAAAATGATACATTTTAGAGAGACAGAGATATAGAGAGATAGAGAGATGGATAGAGAGAGAGAGGGAGGGAGGGAGAGAGAGAGAGAGAGAGAGAGAGAGAGAGAGAGAGAGAGAGAGAGAGAGAGAGACGCGGGGTGGGAAGAAAGGTGTGACGACGAGAGAAAGGGCAAGATGGAAAGATAAAAAGAACTTTAAAAGAAATACAATGAAAAAAAATAAATTAGGAAGCACAAAGAACAAACAAAAAAGTTTAAGAAGTAAATTTTTTGATTATCTTAGACAGATACGGAAAATAATTAGAAAGATCATTGATATTTATACTGAGAAAGAAATATAAACAGAGATTGGGGAAAAAAGAAAAGAAAAGATAGAGACAAAGACAGAGACAGACAGACAGACTCTGATAGACAGAGATATATATCGACGGGCAGAATTACAGTGAAAGAAGATAGATATACCACAGGAAACAAGGAAACAAAATTAAAAGTAATATTAATAACAATAATAATAATAATAATAATAATAATAACAACAACAACAACAACAACAACAACAACAACAACAACAACAATAATAATAATAATAATAATAATAATAATAATAATAATAATAATAATAATAATAATAATAATAATAATAATAATAATAATAATAAACAAAATATATATCTATATATCTTTACTTAAGAGTTAGGAGGGATGTGTTTGTCTTAAGAAAGCATCGTAAAAGGTATGATACTGAAAAATGCGGTTCAAATGGAGTTTATTGTCCACAATTTTTCTAATTTAAAATGAATTATTACAATTATCGGACAGCTCTTATAAAAGCGTTGTGGTTTTAAAACAGGACAAGAGCGAAAAAAATAATCGAATAATGGAGAAAGGCAAAATGTAGCAAAACATATAATGTATGTTATAATTTTATCAGTCTCGTTATTCTAACAAATAGTTTTATACGCTCAACTGATTGAACAGATAGTCTTTAAACAAATGGCATTGAGGTACAATGAGCAAAAAAAAAAAGTTAATGAGATAGGCAGAATAATACTGAAAAGCGGTATTACCGGTAATACAGTTTTTATTATAATTATTATTCCTTTTATTGTGATTTGATTTGCTTCTATTCTTATTTTCTTTTAACCTTATTTATTGCTTATTTAAACGCGCTTTATTTTTTTTATTTTTTCGTTTTTTTTTCTGTTTATCAAGCCCCGAAGAAATTGAAATAACAACATTCTTCTTCTCTGCTTTCTCAACGCATTGCCATTTTCACATTGAATCAACTCATGCAGAATGCTCATCTTTGTTTCACTCGATAGCTGAACCACACAGACAGAGACTGGGGTATCCTCTACGCCAGCTGGTCAGGCAGATATGATGACGCCGTGGCGCCCTATGCATGGGCCGGAAGTCCCTCCATTTTGGAAGAGTTTGTGCGAACTAGAAATGGCGTGAAATACGGTCACTGTTGGACAATGGCGGCAGTGGCCACAACACGTAAGGGATTAATGGTTTTGAACTGCAGATTATTTTGTATAAGGCAAAATGCCTCCCCAAGTACGATAGAATTTCAGTTTTCCAACCCTCGCCCCATCATCACATCCTAATCCTCACTATTATCGCATAGTCCGATTCCGGTACGGACCGCTCCAACAAAGCTCAGACACTGTGAACACGATAATCAGCGCTGGCTTTTTTTGATGTTGTGTAATTAACATAAAACACCAGAAAAATTTGTTTTTCCTGTCTTTATTTTTATTTCAAAATTGAGATAAGAAAAGTATGCATATCTAACTGACCTCTTTTATTTTATATGTTGTTATTGAAGAAGCAAGTATGCATTTTGATCCGATTATTTTTTAACAAGATTTATTATGTAAAAGTTTGAGTGTCACAACATAAATATAAAATGCCAAGGATAAAAAAACAGGGGTCACTGATTTTTCGCTTGTATTAAAGCAAACTGTACATCGAAACTCCAGAATGAAAAACGATACTCGCATAATAATTTAACTTCATGTATCTCGTCATTTTAAATTTTTATAATGTCTTCTTTCTCCTTGAACTTAACATAGATAGTATCTTTATTTGAAAGTTCCAGTGATTTCAATCTAATATCGTAAAATCAATGCCATGTAATTTTAAAGCTTTGTTGATCATTTTTCGTTTCAGTTCTGCGCTCACTTGGGATCCCCGCTCGTTGTGTGACTTGCTATCGTGCAGTGCATGACAGTGATTACAGCGGCCCAATCAGCACGCACTGGTCCATGGACATGCGCCCCAAGACAGAAATGGATGACGCCATTTGGTGAGTTTTCCAAGCAGCGAATGGAGTTTTGAAATGAGATGAGGGTGGACAGAAAGTGGAATTCAAAATCTTCACAACTAAACGGAAGAAAAGAAGAATCCATCAATTCCAAATTGTTTAAATAAACAATTTTTTGTCTGTTCTACGCGCCTCTACTGTTTCAAGTTGTCGCTGTTCATGAACAGCGATGAGCAGAGTGACAAGTGCACACAGTTGTGTACCCGATAATACCAAAAACAAGGATGTCTCCTTGTATGCACAGGTTGAAATTATGTATTTTAGAAGACTATGCGAAAAAAAGCGAAAAAAAATGTGAAAACAAAAAGGTTAAGAATCACTAACTTTGAAGGAAGGGGATTTGGAATATTGGCATACTGTGTTTCGTTGCAAATGAGAATGATGACACAATGTGATCTGCATATTAGTTTGGGTTTTTTTATTACAATTTATAGTTTGGTGTATTATAATTTGAGAACTTTTCTGATTGACAGGACCTGGTTATTTTACCGGATTTTTTTAGTTATATTTTGTTTATGGGTATTTATTTCAATGGTTATAAACATTCCAATGCTTTTTCTGATTCAAAGATTGAATTCTAAATATATATAGTTTTCAATAGGGCACAAGGTTATCATCACTCTTCACGCAGTCAATATGGTCAATGCATCAACTTTGCTGTCTTTTCACGAAGATGGTAAAAATTAAAGACATGCAAACTGGCAACTTTCCTGAATCAGTTTTATATAGAATTGCCAACCCTTAAAAAATCATTCTGTGTATTTTCAGAACAACAAGGTTTACTGTTGATACCAAGTTTTGCATAAAAACTATTCATGATACATGGATTTCGTCTGTTATTTTCTTGAGTGATTATGATTGGGTTGTGATAAGACTAAACCTTTATTACTTTGTGCTGATCGGCAATTTGGATATTGTGAACTTATCATCAGGAATTATCATGTGTGGACAGAGGCCTGGTTCAATCGTTCAGATCTCCCAATTGGATATGGCGGCTGGCAGGCCATTGATCCGACTCCTATGGAATGCTCTGAAGGTATGATATCTTTTTATAGTAGGCATGCAAATCTTGTTTCAGCTTTTTTGAACCTTCGCACTGTACAATTCTGTTGTGAACTTAAATGCAAAGAACTTTTTTTAATATTTTAAACGTTTATTGAGTAAATATCCAGACCCTTTAGGTTTCTTATCACTAGTAGAAAAGATACGGTTGATTCAGTTTGTTAGAAAATGTTCCACTTATCTTTTGAATAATACGTTTAACTATAGTTTTAAATTTTCAAAAACTTAAGGCCATTTTTTTAAATTCAGATTGGAAGTAGCAATCGATGTCAAAGTTCTAATAGAATTGTAAAACAAAGCAAAAAAATTAACAAAATTAACTGGATAATTGACATTCAAGCCTCATTTTGGTATTTTATGATGATGATGGATCTGACAAAAGCTTAGGAGTCATGAGTGCCTTACTTAAAAATATAAGCTCAACAGAACAAGTTAGCCTTGTTAATATGATATAAGGTGGAAACTCATACTCTTTATGCAGAGTGCAAATTATTCCAAAGACTGCCTAAGCTTGGGACAATGTAACAAACTTCAGTCGTTTTCAGAATGGCCTTTACAACAAAGGGGCTCGGAGGCTTTACAACTGAAGTCGCAATTATTTTTGTGTTGCGAGAAACACATTTTGTTTCAACACCCAAATAGATCATTCTATCGTGAGTTCGGATTTCATTCTGTGTCCAAAGCCTGGCAACTGCCTCATATTATTATAGGGCTCTGAGGAAAAACTAAGTGGACGCAAAATTAACCAAAGAACACTTTTTGGGACTTGGATTTGTTTGAAAAAAAAAAGTTGAAAGAACTCCCCGAAAACCAAGCAAAGTCGTTCAAGACTTTCTCAAATTTTCTCCACTAACTTTCTTGGTCTAAATAACTAAACATTTTGAGTTCCGGAACATATTCATACTATTAAATTTTTAATATTCCTTCATGGCAAGAGATTGTCCGACCATGTTATGAAATAATATCAGATCTTTGAAGGTGCCACTAGCTCCCACATCAACTAAAATTTAATTAGGTTTCACAACAAAATCGTTCAAAAAGTTATGAGAAACGTGATTTATCCAGCAAACATCTCGCACATACCTTGGCATAAACCAAATGCGCATTTTTTATTCTATGAATAGCAGGTTTTGGACCTCCAAGAATGGCGGCGTTTTGAACATACAACTTCTTGTTTATTTTTAGGTCAACAATGCGTAAAACATACTTTTTTTTGTTTGGCGCCCATTGCCAAGGCAGTCTTTAATACTGGTACACCTCATTTTAACCAAAAACACCCAGATAGAATTTCTCTCTCGAATGTGGATATTTGTTTCATTTCTAACATCTTCCAGGTGTGATGACTTGTGGCCCTGCCCCTGTGAGCGCTATTCTGAGAGGTGATCTACACATTGGCTACGATACCAAGTACATCTTCGCCGAACTTCACGGTGGGCGTGTCCATTGGCAGGTGGACACGGAGGGTAACATGGAGGCTTTCATTGGGGGCAGGCCTGTGGGCGGAGCAATAAGTACAAAGAAAGTTGGGGCAATAGCTCGTGAGGATGTTACTTCTTCCTACAGATATCCTGAAGGTAGGTGAACAGGAATAGACAGAAGTAACTCAGTCTTTAATAAGAATCAAAATATGCATAAAGGTAATGCTATCATCATTATGATTGTGCTTATAAAGAGCGATAAAATCATATGCCAAATCAGCGTAGAGAGAATGAGGTGTTTTTCTTTTCTTTCACAGTTCCTAAGGAAATGTTTTCTGAAGCCAAAACTGTGCAATGTATCGATATATAAAGCATCGCCAAATTTAAATCACAACCACATTAGCGGCGAGGGGCCTTTATGAAGATAGGAGATCCTGGCCGTTAAATTAACTCATGTATGTGAATTTAACCATCGAAATGCTAATTAGGTCAACAGCTAGCTACCAATAGCAATTATCAAATGACTGAACGATAATTGCATTGTATTGTGTTTACTATCATTAAGATTTCGAGTAAAACCTTATCTTGTACCTCTTAGTTTGTGACTATTCTTTAACGGCATGATCCTGTTCGTTTCAGGAAGCTCTGAACTATTGAAAGTTGTCGAAAGAGCAAATAAGCTGTGCGGCTGGAAATATCCAGACTTGACTGTTACTCCAAAATCAGACGTAGAGTTTAAGTTGGAGGGTGGGCCTGACAAGAGCGGTGATATCCACATCACATTGCGCATGCGTAACACAGTTAGCGAGGGCCGCATAGCTGACGTATACATGGGAGCACTTTCTGTCTTTTACACGGGCGTTACCGCTGAGGAGCTCAAGAGGATTACCACCAACGTTCTTCTTGACCCCAAAACAGGTACGTCAACATGCATAGCTTATTCTGTACAACGATCGTTTGCGTAACAGAAAAACTGTTGAGAGGTTGTCATTAGTGAAATGTCCAAGAGCGTTAAAACTATAGAGAAATTTAAACGAAATCGGGATAAAAGCATATTCATAATAAAGCTCGATCATTAGTTTTGAAAAATTCAATATGATAAATTTTAATAGTTTTGGGCATAGTAATATGCAAAAGAAGAATTGTCAAAAATATGCTTTCTCACAGCATATAATATAACAGCTGTTATAATAGTAGATTCATTTTATGATACATGAAGAATATAGTTGAATCAATTCATTGCAGATAGTTTCAGACTTAATATTAATTGTTTTATATAAAACTGGCTATTCTGTACTTGACTTTGATTTCCTTGAACGTTTAGCAGGCCATTTTGTTCAATGAGTGTTAAATATCATTTGCGAATCTTGAGATGCAAGTCACTCAGTGGCACTTGTGTAAGCCCTACAAAAACAAAAATTATCGATTTGGCAATATTTTAAAGAAAATAAACGAACAAAAACAGAAAAAAAACTAGTTGTTACCATCGCTACGTTTTGGCAATAATGCTTCTCCACAGAAAACACATGCTCACTAGCCTTGAAATGTGCAGACTACATTGATAAAAAGGACTGTGACAGTCACGTGACTGCATACGTGATGGCCAAGATCAGGGAGACGGGCCAAAGATTTGCCACAGTGCAGAGCTATTGCTTGGATCGACCGCAACTTGAGATCAAGGTTATTTGTTGAGGGAGACTCTTGTCTTTCCATCAATAAGCTTTTCCTTTATCCCTTTGGTTCAGTATTAATCTGTGTTTTCTTCAACTCTGTGGAAGTAGAAGAGCAATAGGCTTTATTGACAAATAAGAAGCAGAATAGTTAGGTGGAGTTTAAGTGATTTTTTTTTATTAAAGGGAAAAATTGGTAAATCACCGGAGTACATGAGCATGTCCATTTACATCACGTTCAAGTTGCTAAAGAAATAATCAAATGGTCTTTTTAAGCTCTGAGCCCATAATATCAAAATATCACTAAAAATAGTTTTAGTGAGAATTTTAGAAAAATACGAAAACATTTCAGATGTGCAGTTGGGTATACGTCACGCACAGTAGGAGCCACTATGCTATTATTATATATGACCTACTAAATGTATTAAGTACAGAAAGATTCTTCTAAACATTAAGCAATGTTTAGATTTGTAAAGCTCAGCAGATTGATTTTTAGCGAAAATTCTTCATAATTCTTTTGTTGTTGTTTTTTTTTTTATTTAAATAGATCTGAAGTATTATCTTTGAAGTTCCTGTAGAGCATTTTTATTTCATTTCAACAACATTAAAAGATATGTGGAAACTCTAGATTTCGGCAAACGATTAGAAATGCTCGAGAACTTTCAAACAACAATTTTGTCCACATTATGCACAACACTAAGAGGAATCGAAAGTTCTGATCGTGGGGAATTTTGAATTGTGCAGATGATAAAATCGATAATTCAGGGTCAGGAAGATTTACAAATTATTTTTAGCAAGATTGGTGAAGAGAAATAAGGCATGGCAAAAAAATGGAATATATGATAAAAAATGATTGGTATTTACAAAGAGGAAAAATTATTAAAAATGTACATTTAGAAAATAAAAATAAGAACTCAATGCACGTTAATTATGACGCCTATCTAGGATTGAGTGTTGGAAAGTAGAATGTCCTTGGCAAAAATTTTTCTGGAAAGTAAAACCAATGGTTTAAAAATTGTTAATGAATAATGAATTACTGTTTCAAGTTAGCTGTGAATATTTGACATTTCGTAGAAAAAATCGGGGCGGCTAAAATGTGGTATTTTATAATATATAAAAAAAGTTGTAGAAATCACGGATGGGTTTTAAAAATAGATATAGGCTTTAATAGAAAATTTAGAGGCGTTGGTGAAAAGAATAAGAAAAACGTTGATTGCTGGCTTTCATCATAGGCAACAATGAATTTATAAAGTCAACTTGTGAAAAAAAATGGCCAGAGCTTATGGAACCGATAGTTGAATATTTGGTAATGTTTCTCTAAAACTTAAGACACTGCGGTGTTTTACCTTTTACCTTTATTGATAAGCTCTTGAGAATAAACGTTTTCTATTTCCAACATTTTAACAATGAAGAGCTATATCGGCAATGAAATTAAGCCCTTATGAAATGTGATACCACATACGACAAGGAAAATAATTTTTGTATTCCTGTTCCAGACTGAAGGTCGGGCAGTAAAGGGCCAGACCTTCCAGGTTGTAGTTAAAGTGACCAATACGCTGTCCGTGCCGCTAACGGAAGGTATCATCTCAGTGGATGGACCTGGCATGGTCAGAGCAGCCGGTGTGAAACTTAGGTAAGAATTACTCAAATCGAATCATTTAACAGTTAATGCTGTCGTTGATCTCTGTTAGTACAGTGTATCTTAGACAAGCTGGACCACATAAATGCTTTTAGAAAAGTGAGAAGAAAATACGCGGCTGCCAATTTTTCCCGAATTTTACTTCGATAATGCACAGCAATCCAAATTAACGTCTTGAAATGAGAATGAAGATACATTTGTAGTTAATAATTATTTATGGCTTAATTTAGACCCAATGGTTTTCCAAAGCAATTCCCAAATGGTATTTTTGGGTATTAAATAGCAGCATAGAAAGTTACGGACTGGATCCTTCATGGATTTTAAGAATTTAAATGTAGGTGAAATAAGAGCATACTTGAAAACTTAAAATAACATAGTCATATTGCTCTCTATAACGCTTAAGTATTAAAAGATAGCCAAGCATTCATATTATATGTATTTCATGTATCGTATTATTTTCTCACATTGTGATTGTGTTCCAAAAGGAATAATGCCAAGAAGGCAAGAGCCAATTTTATTATGCCAATGTTTGAGAAATGATTAACGTTTCTTTGCTTGATCTCAAATCAATAGATGTCAGAGTAGTTCGTTGTTTTGGTTATATTCTGCTATTCACTTGGCTTGCGAAGTTAGAAGACAGTGGCTCAGCATTTAAGGCTTAAATATTAATAATAATAATAATAATAATAATAATAATAATAATGATGATGATGATGATGATGATGATGATGATGATGATGATGATGATGATGATGATGATGATGATGATGATGATGATGATAATAATAATAATAATAATATAATTATAATATTATAATAATAATAATAATAATAATAATAATAATAATAATAATAATAATAATAATAATAATAATAATAATAAAGAAAAGCCTCTACCGCTAACAGCTCTCCAGATTCCTCTTCAAGTGTAAGAAAAAATTAGGTTTAAAATTTAATTGATCAGATGAAAACAGCCGTAGTTAACAACAAACTTATACTACACGTCTTCCCGAAATGAACAAAGAATTTTATTTTATCTAATTTTTTAGAATGAGATCTGGCACATCCTCTTGAATCATTATTTTTTATTTTGGTTTGAAGAGAGAGAGAGAGAGAGAGAGAGAGAGAGAGAGAGAGAGAGAGAGAGAGAGAGAGAGAGAGAGAGAGAGAGAGAGAGAGAGAGAGAGAAAATTTCTATCTCCTCTACCCAAGAATGTTCTTTAAAAGAGGCAACCACACCGTCAAACACAGCCCGTTAGCTCCTAATCAACTTTACCCTGCTCGATTTCGAAAACGTATCTGAAACGTAGGACTATGAGACTAATGGGGCACCATTAAAGGAGGGATGACTTTTCTCATCTGACGAGCGAAGTAAAAAAGAAGAGTCCTTGAAGAGTTTGAAAGTTTGGAAAGGGTGATCATTACAATTACAAGGTGACTGGGGCACTTTGAAGCACGTTTAGACAAAGCGAGTTGTGTAAGTTAAGCAAAGAATTCACCAATCGATGATATTGTGTCTCACATCCATGGCACCCAAGTTTATGCGGATGTCATGGTCATTATACGAACCACAGGGCCCCTTACAGTCTCTGACATCGCCTAGAACTAATTATGACACAGACCTACTGGAATAGTGCGCATAGCCTCTCTGACTTCTTGAAATAAATTTATGAAACACTTCAATATAAAGTTAGCCTTGTGGGTCAGTGGAGCATTCTAAATGTTTTATCTCCTCCCTGTTTCTTCAAAAGGAAATCAGTAGTCTCCCCTGGTGAAGAAATTCGGGAGACGGTGACCTTGACCCCGAGACGACCAGGAGTCAAAGAACTTGTGGCAGTTTTCCACTGTCGCCAGATATGTAACGTTGGCGCTGCAGCAGAGATCGATGTTGTCAAAGACTGAACTAGATAAGGTTATAATGCATGCATGTTTTGTACTTAAACTGCAATAATTGGTACAAACCCAACTGGCATAAAATGAAATGATGCAAAGAAGGTCTTGAATGATGTCATACTTTACTATCCGTTCTTAAAAGGAAGTCAAATTTCTGCAAGAGTTTAAACATCACGTCATTACCCTGGACTTAAATTTATTGAAGACAAGTTACCGAAAGTCTTGAGCGTTATGTGTGCATTTATACAAAGAATATACAGAGAGATGAACTGATTCATCTGGGCATAGGTAATGATTTCAAGGAAAACTTGCTGCAATAAAAATGTGGTACATAGATTGTATGTCGACAAATGTACAGACTGCAGCAGATCAGGGAAGATTTAAGAACACGATTATACTGAAAATATTTTTTTCATCTTTTGAAATCAAACAGTTTATGCATAATAGATACAATGTTTTGTTTGCCCTTCCAGGCTTTGTCATCAAACATGTAACACCACGCGAAGAGCTAACTGTCATGTGAAGAGTCTGATTTATCACACTGCCAGCTTCAGATATATTGTGACGATATAAGCAGTTTAAATCAGAAACTTAAACATGAGCTCTCTTGTATATTCAAAGGTATTGGAGTTGAATTTTCGAAGGTGTGTATCGAATTTTTATTTACATGTGACAAATGATCCCTTTTCAAAGACTGTCACGGGTTTTACAAAATTTTAATTTAAATGTGGGTGCGGAACAAATGCTTTTCAAAGAACATCAACAAAAAAGGATGATGATGCAACTTCATCAACAAAGACAATATATTTTTAGAAATATCTGTATTTTTCTTTAAAATCTTATTTTTTCAGTAATAACAATGTAACAATATAAATATACATATATATTTTGCAATGTACGTGATTTGTTTTCATTACCAATATACGATAACTTTTGAAATGAGCTCATTGTGATTGCTTAAGCTAAGAAATAGTTTTGTGTCAATGAATATTGATACTGAATCTTAGACATAAAGTGGTTTTAAACTAATTTCTACCACTAGTTGAATATTTCTCATTTTGCAGGGTTTTTTTTAAATTCAATTTAATAGTCATTGCAGCAAAGCTGTACTAAAGAAGTTAATAAAATATGGTTGGTGGTTGGTATTGTCAGATGTGCCGTGATTCCCAACTATAGCAAAGCAATTAATACTATCTTATTTCCAGTTGTGTTTTGATTATTTAGGTTAGGTTTTCACTATATCATCTCTACATAGTATTATTTAGTAGTGACATTTGAGCTTTGAATGACAAGGACTCGTGAAACAGACAACTACAAGGCGAGAGGAAAGATATGTAAAGCAAACTTTGACACAGAGGCAAATTTTAATCAAAAGGATCTGCATAGATTGAGATACTTTGGGTGCTACATATGACCAACTCTGAAAACTGCTGTCCTGAACAATATTTTGGAAAAAAGCACTGCATCTAAAGGCAAACTCTTCATGCTTCAACAGAAGTCGCGAACTTTGCATTCTTTGGAGATGAGATCTAAGAAAAAATTCTCTTACAACATAGAGTTGAAAATTTCAAGAGTGCCCCAACAGTACACGACTGGATGCAAAATCCAAAAAGATTATAAAAGCAAGCTTTGAACAATTATTTATTTTTTAAGACACAGATGCAGAGAGCCAAAAATCTAACGGCTTGATTGCCATGGATCTCAATTGAAAAGCAAGACCAAATAATGAACTCAATTATATATTTGGAACCTTGATTTTTTTTTATTTAAGCCTCTCAAAGGTCTGTTGAATGTGCAGACACATTGATATTATATTAATTTAGTTTCTAAAATCTCCTTTATGTCGTAATTTTAAATAACCATATGCTTTGTTTTAATCAATGAAGCCAAAGTCATAAAACTTAAAAAAAAAAAAGAAAAAAAAAAAAAAACAATCACCTATTTGTGACCTTCATAACAATTTCATAAAATAACCATTTTTTTATTTTTAATTTGGAATAACAATAATATAATAAAAATTTGAGTAAAACATGAATAAAGTTTTTTGTTTATGGTGGGCATGTGTTTGGGAGGAGCTTCTTGGGTTGCAATTTCTTCAACACATCAGCACACAATCCAAAGAGAGGCATGTTTTAGTTTTCTTTTTTAAGTTACCATATAATCCATTCGTTGACAATGTTCACATGGCCTTCATTAAACGATATTAAATTTTTTCTCCAGAAGAGTCTCTCTCTCCAATGTGCTTTCTTCGAACTATCATCTTCCCTAATTCCCCATCCCAGCAACCTTGAACAAGGAGGCATGCCAAGAGGGATCAAATCATGTGGCAATAATTGACAAGAGAAATATGCAGTGTCCTGCATCAGTCATTCATACTCATAGACTCTTGTATCCTTCATTCAAAAGAGACATTAGCATCAGTGAGAATTCAAGATTACTAGACATATGCTGTAAAATACTAATCAAAATTCTTTTATACCTCACAATTTGGACCAATTTTTTCATGAATTCAAAGGCATGAAAAAAGTTGATTCTTACAGGACTAAGATAAAGGTTCACATCACTGATTGGGTTTAAAAACTAAGAGATATAAGATTTATAAACTTTTTGACTCGCAAGATTGATATTTATCTACAATCAGTGCCTCACTTGTTATTATGTCACAAGCGAAAATATTTAACATCAGATACTGATAGTGATACCAACTGACTGCAAAGCATATTATAATATTTTCCTAATTCACAAAGAACTGCAGTTCTTTGCTTGCATGAAAAGTGCAAGTAGCAGAATGTTAGTAATGAGATGCAAAACCTATATACCAGTACAGCCCTAGCTTAAAAAAAAATAAAGAATGGATTTACAGCTATGCCTCAGGAATGCTGCAATCAAGGCAGTCACCATAAGAGGAGAATGCTTGTGCATAGAACGGTCGGCCAGTACCTAAGTAATGGATACATTTACATAGAGAAAGAGAATAGAAAAAGAAAATGTTTTTGTTGATACTGGTGTATTTTAAATATACTCTTAAAACTGAAAATCTGCTTTTTCTTCTCCTACATTTTTTTTTATTTATAATGTTAAAAAAAAAGGGCCTAGCTAGTAGTAGTACATGCTTGGTCCACGCCTTTAAAAGTATTGTGCACTTTGTCTAGAAGAAAAGTTCCAGATTTTGTGCCAAGAGCCAAGTTTAAACCACATGAAAGAGGTCTCCTCCCACTGTGTGAACAAAAAGAAACATATCCTGTCCAACATGCAGCAAGAACACCACCACCTGACGAGTGCCACTAGGCACAAAACTTTAGAGTCTTGGACCACCCATGCACTACTACTAGGTAAGCCAATTTACAAAAAAAAAAAGAAAAAATCTCTCTCAGTATTTTTCTTTTTACAAATTGATGATATTATTCTTTTTTAATTTCCATATGAATGTAGGAGCATATGAAAATGATATTGGGCTTGATACTAAGTTTCTAAATTGGAAATGATTATACTATGGCAATGGCAGCTATATGTAGTATGAACTTCAAAGAAGATGTAGAAATATTGAAAGAAAGGTAAAAATGATGATGAAGTGCAATGGTAATGATAAGATCATAAACGTTGTGATGAAAGCAGACACCTTAAGTAAAAATGCTTGTAACTATAATAATACATACAAAATAGAAAAAAAAAAACAAGATTCTTGTAGATCAGCCTTGTTTTTTAGTATATTTTTTTATTGTTTAAAAAAAAAAAAGGAAAAAAAAAATTTGGGTCAACAAGAGCATTATTTCTTCAGAGATGCTGAAAAAATAAAAAACAGCAAGAAAAGATAAAACATTTGAATAAGTCAAACCATGTTGAAAATCCTTTTGGAAGTGATAGTTTTCTTTAGTACAAGAGAATTTCAAAAAATTTTGAGAAGTTTCTTTCTATAGCAAATCACATAAAACTTCATATTCGTAAAACTTATATAACAGACCGAATTTTTTTTTTTTTATTATTATTTTTCAGAGACTCTCCCTACACAATGACAAGAAAAAGAGAGATACAATATAAACATCTGTAGCAATACAAAACTAGAAAAGCAAAATTCTTCAAAATAAAAAAAAAAAAGTCTGTTAAGGAACTAGAATCTTGAGGTATCAAAATATGTCTTCAAAGGCATTTTTT
This sequence comes from Elysia crispata, assembly GCA_033675545.1. Classification (NCBI taxonomy): domain Eukaryota; kingdom Metazoa; phylum Mollusca; class Gastropoda; family Plakobranchidae; genus Elysia; species Elysia crispata. The sequence continues at coordinate 1,349,751 of JAWDGP010005302.1, read as the reverse complement.
TTTAAATTCACAAAGAGCATAGGTATGCTCATTATAATAATGAATAAAAACAACAAAAAGGAGATCACATTCTTTTCTTTCAAAAATAAAATGATTTCTTCTTTTCCATAAGGGGAGAGAAGTCCATAAAGAGCATAAGTATGCTTTCCTGGGTGGTGATGATAAAAATTATTATAATACTAAATTATAATAACAAAAAGGATATATTGTTTTCCTTTAAAAAAAAAAGGTTTCTTGTTTTCCATAAAGTGAGAAAAGTCCACAAAGAGCATAAGCATAAGCATGCCTTCCAGTATTGATAACAATTATTATTATTATTATTATTATTATTATTATTATTATTATTATTATTATTATTATTATTATTATTATTATTATTTTTATAATGAATTATAACAACAAAAAGGATATCCTGTTGTTTTCCTTCAAACAAAATGGTTTTTTCTTTCCATAAAGTGACACAAATAATATATACAAAGGTGTTGCATAAATACAAAATTATCACAAAAACCTAGATAACAGCAAGAGTAATCAACAAGGCACTTTGGTTGTACTAATAGCTAAAACTCTTCCCTTTTAGCTATTTAAGCAAAGGACAAAAGTATCACATATTCCATATAAAGTAAATATATTTAAACTTTAAGTTGAAAAAATTCCACCATATGCAAATTGTTTTCTTATTTTGACAGCTTCTTCAGCATCAAATTTGATGATAATGAATTGAAACTTTAAAGCTGAAGTGTTGGGGAAGTATATAAGCAACAGACTTTAACATTTTTAAATTTCAAAAATACAAAATTTTTACTTCATTTTATTGATGATGGCAGCCATTAAAAATCGCTTGGTATTTTCTTTTTTTTTTTTGTATTTAAAAGCAATTGTTGAAAGTATTGATCAATTGTCATAAACAATTTGGAATTTAAAAAATTGGTAAGACATGAAAATATGTAAAAGAATAAGGAAAAGATAGTGGGGCAAAATAGTAATATAAAGATGTTAGATCAAGAACCTAGTAAGAACTAATTAAACTATGATGGATTTACAATAAAAATACATGAAACTTTTTTTTTTATAAAATCTGCATCACAAGAGCTAGACCTGATCCTGTGATTCAAATGAAAAGAGCAACCAAATCTTCAATTTTTTATCTTTTAGATTTCATTCTTTAAAAAAAAAAACCCCATTTAATTCATTGCAAAACACCAAGATTGCAAATGAAAAAGAGCTAACTTAATCTGTACAAATATGTGGCTTGCAGAAATTATGTCTTAACTGTTTTCTTGTATCTTAAATCAAATATCAAGGATTTTCAAAGTGATATGTTGTTGAATTGTATGTACTTCATATGGCATGAAAATATAGCATAGGCTAACAATGGAAATGGAATGTTTAAAAATAAAGGCGACTGAACACAAGCACAAGCAGTAGGTGATGTTGAAAAGTATTGTAAGGGTAAGATAAATGAATATTCTCCAGATTTTCTAGTCTTAGGACTCTCTCTTTAACAATATACATCTTAAACTTGGTGAATGAGAAAAGCTTTCTGTAATAAACTTGCCCTATACTATTCTTTAAATGCTGGAAATAAAAAAAAAATATTTACATTTGAGGTAATACAGGAGAGAAAAGCTCTTTTACTAATGAAAATATCTATGACTTTTTAAAAATTTCAAAATTTCTCCTTCACTGTTGAAATGTTATATTGATAAAACTGAATTCATTCATAATAGTCATCTTCTCCTTGTGGATTTTTGTGAAAGGTAGCACATTCAAAATCATGCTCTAACAAAATATATGTATGATTGGCTGATAATGAACAACATAACTGATTATTATGATTAAGTTCATTCTTTTACCTATATCCATCAAACTTTGCTTCATAATAACACAGACAGCAGTGCTGTAGGATGATCATAAAAGATCAAAAGACAAACTACAAATAAAAAACCGATAAAAAGTTAAGGTTTGAATCACAACAAAGGCAATCTGAAACCCTTCATTGACTAATCCTCTGTAATCAGTACACAAGCCTAATATTAATAGAAAAGAGGTTTTCTAAATTGTATAAAGATTGTATGGATTCAATTCAAAGCTTTTGGTGATTGATCAACATGATCCAGAGACTTAATTTACAAAATAAACAAACTCATATGAAACATCTTGAAATCAAAAGTCTTTGAGAAGTCTCTTGCTATGACACAAACCAATATAAATGGTAAAGGTATAGCTCAAAACAGCACAAAAAGAATAATTAAAGATCAATTGCTTAACTTAATGCAAGAAGATTTGTCTCACAATTTTTTTTTCACTTTCAGTGTTGAATGCAGATGGTTTTCTCCTCTGTGAAAAACTCTGTAGAGTATTTTCCCCCTTCTCGCCCTGTACCAGACTCTTTAGTCCCACCAAATGGCATGTCCAAGTCACGCACTAACCAACAATTCACCCAGACAGTACCAGCCTTTTGTTGCAGGAGTAGAAAAAATAGTTTATAATAAAGTTCTTTAATTATGAATTCTTTGCAAACAAACTGTGTAGCCCTAATTATTTATCTTTATTTTTTTTTTATATGGTTACATTATTATTTATATTAGAGAGAATGTCCTGTCAGCCTTTTAAGGTAAATAAAATGTCTCTGATGACAAACTAAGATGAGTTAATGACACAAACAAATAAACCTTTAAGAATAGGCAGCAGGTTGGCACGTAACTAGAGGCGCATTGAATTTTAGCATTTTGGACACCACTAGTGCCATGCTGAATGCTAATGTTCTTGGTGCCACAAGAGGCCTGTTGAATTTTGGCATTCAGGACGCTTCTCATAGCGTGTTCTTACACCGTTCGAGAGGTATAGTATTCATTTACACTTAACACACTCTTGTTCTTTTGGCGCATGTCTAAATTTACCCGGATTCATAACTACTATAAAAACATATGTACAAAAGTCATAGCTGGCTTGTATATTGAGTAGCTGTGTGCATAAAATGTTTTTTATTTATCTTTTTTTTTTATTAGGTTCTTTTCACTACACCCCAATCGTGAATGCCTTTCTTGATTGCTTTTAACTAATAATCTAGGAACCCTAAATGATTGTGAACAACTGTGTAAGAAATATTTTCAAGATTTTGATTTTATTACACTGCTGCTGCTGCTGCTGCTACTACTACTACTATTACTACAATTGTGATTGCAGAGTATTTGCAAAACATTGTGCTTTAGACTCTTCAAAGAAATTTTCGAACTCAGTAAAAAGAATAAAAAAATCCTGCATGAACAAAACTAATAAGTGTTTCTACTGGCCATAATTGTGAGAGAACACAAAGAAAAGAAATGGGCCTGGTCACTTTTGTCTTGAATTAAAAACAGTCCCTAGATTGACCTACCTTGGTAGTAGCGTCTCGAATCGTTAAATTTGCCAAACTACATTTACTGGTGTTGCTTTATTATGCAGTTCTAAATACTGGTAAAACTCTTGGTACTTTTTGTGACTTACATCAAGTTTAGGAGACATCCTGTGTACTCGGGACACATTCTCTGTCCACAAACTAGCACACAGGCCATACTTCACTGAGTTGGCTCTCTGAATGACCTGATAAAAAAACACATTCACAATGACAACAGAATATTGGTCACACTTTGAAGGATAATTGTTTGAAATGCGTGTGATTTATTCAACCCATCTATAGTAAGAAGCATTTAATGAGCCCAAATAAATATAGGTCCAAGAATTTTTTGTATTTATCGGTAAAACATATGAATGAAAAAAATATTTATAGAGAAAGTAAACATTCTTAAACATTATGGACTAAATAAAAGAGACACTAAATTACAATCAAATATTTTGCTTTCATTTCCTTCGTTGATAGAAAGCAAATTGACTGAAGTCAAAAATAAAAAAAAAACACCTATAATAAAAAGTGTAATCATGAGAATCTTGAATAACTAATCATTTCTTAGTTTTAAGCCCATGAAAAGTATTTGCTTAAAAAAATTACCCTGAAAACTATAGTATGAATTACGAGGTATCTATATTATCTCTGTTTCTTTATTTAAAAAAAAAAAAAATGTGATAATTTTTATTCAACATAAAATTGAATTGCTCAAAATAGTACAAATCTTAAGACAAATATAATTTATGTGAATTTTAAAAAGTTGCGATATATCTCAAAATGTACCAAAAACTTAACATAGTCAACACATACATAGACAAAATATAGTGGTTGCTTATCCAGTCTGTATTTGTGTCAGGTCATAAAAAAAAAAACAAAAAAAAATCATGCTTTACTATCAATCAAGAACTTAAAAGCCATCAATATTCATTAGCTAAGTCTGCGAACTGGTTCCACTGTTTTCATCTAAAATGGCATTCAAGTTTGGAAACACATTGTGCAAATCATATTAAATTTTCAAAAATTACAATTATTCCATAGCCTCACTTCTCAAGGGGTAATAATCAGACAGCTTGTAACGAACTCCCTGTTTTACAAACTAACTACCAATTGAATACTTGTAACGAACTCCCATGATGAACTCACTGTTTTACAAACTAACTACCAGTTGAATTATTAATCATCCTTAAGTGTAGCGTTTATTAATAAATTATTGGTAAATAAAACATTTTAGAAATAAATGCTAGGTAAAGTGAAGTGCAGTGTATAGTAAAAAGTAAATGACGCCATTTACGTCATCTTTTTTCCCTATGAATCTCAAACAGCAAGTTAACTACAATTAAATTGCAAGCAACTCAGCATTCATCTTTATAATATGGCAATTCTTTTAAGAAAAAAAAATATGTAAAATAATTAGCCTCTTCAAAATGTGTGACAATGCACCTGCAGATCTGAGGGCTAGGGTGAACATTTTAAGTCTTAAACACTGAAATTATTTTATTTTCAATAATGAAATTTGAAAAGTTAGTCCAAACATATAACTAACATATTTCATGATCATATTCCATTCTTTGTTAAAAGGTCTTCACAAGAACACCAACGTGTGCATCCATGCATTCAGTGACTGCTACATGATTATCTCTGAAAAAAATCTAGCTATCCGGCAGTTTTAAAAAAGAGGAACATGAGAAGAAAAGATTGGATTTCTTTGTTATGTGTCTTGCCGTATAAATAAGCATACATACTAACATATTCTGCTAACAAAATAGAGATCAAGATCTCCTCATGCAGGGATGCCTCTGCTCCAAGATCTTCAGCAATTTTGGAGAACTTTGCCTATGATAAGTAACAGCCTCATATAAAGCATAAATATTACATCAAACGCAAATCAAAGAGCTACCTACAATCCGACATAGCTTATCAGCGACATATTTCATGTCTTTTCAACTGGTAATGATTGGCAAAGGCAAACTTGTTTTATCTTGGACAGTGATAACACTTCAGAAATAAGTCTGTGATAGTCATTTTTGTGAAAAACAATTGTAGCAAAGTAAAAGGCAGAAATAAGTAAATGTATTTTTTTTTCAGTGACATTTAATCTAAGTTCATTCTAAAAAAATTGCATCTATGAATCCAGAGAATGCTGACAATGTGTGAAACCTACATCTTTTGTCTTTTTGAAAGAGATTTAGGTTTGGAAAAGGGCAAACAAATCACTGCTTCATGGCTTGGAAATGATTACCAACAGTGAGTAATATAAAAATTAAACTGTAATCAAAACTCTGAGGTGTCTCAAAAAAAAATTAGGCAGTTTGATTTACTTAATGCATATTCAAGTTTCAATGTTGCTCATGCTAATTAGCATAAAATGTACAGAAATTTTTCTTAATCTTACCTCTGCCTCATTATCAAATGGCACAACACAGGTAACAGGTCCAAAGATCTCCTCCCTCATAGCTGGTGAATCATCAGATATATCAGTGATCACAGTGGGACGAACAAAATAGCCCTGAAATAACATCAATGAGAGAATCTTGATTATTCAAAATGAGATAATTAAAAGATTTGATATGCGAGCTGCATAGAGAAAAACTAACCTTTTCTACTATTCTTTTTTTTTTTAATAAGATTTGAATGATTATGAAAGTAAAATAATCGTCCCTGTTTGTCAGGCCTCTTTATTTATGAAAACAATTTCTTCTGCCTCTGATGGAGACTCTGACAAATTTCCAGACCCTGAGACTGAGAATGTATCATTCAGAGGAATAAAATACTTAGACATGAGAATTTCAGACCTATTAATCTAGGCATCTAATGAGTAGAACTAGAAGAGTTTGTGTGAGTAAAGAGAACCTTCACACTAAAAAAGAGACATAAAGGTATTTGTTCCTATCATACAAATATATGTTGGTATTATTGCTTTGCATTCTGTATACATCTCAAGCAAGGCTATAAAACATTTCCTGATTGTTTTTTGCTTCGTTAAGATAGAATATGAGGGTTTCATTTGTCAATAATTTAAGGGATTTTAGCTAGTGCTGGGGCAAGCTTTCAAATGACATGAATGAGTATAACATCCAGTTGTATCTGATTCATTGGTACACACTATCAAGAATTAAAATTTTTTTATGAACTGATATAGTTACTGATGACAATAAGCAATCGAATTAGTTATGTTTTTTTGTCTTGCGTATAGCACACACTTTAATTTGGATTTGATTTGTCAGAGTGACTATAAAAATGTGAAAACTACAAGCTGAAAACTCTGTTTTACAAACGAGACTTGTGTCAATTTGGTGGGTCTGGGATGTATGAAATGGGGTAATGGATGGTCTCCATATTACTAAAATGATCCAGAATCCAAAACAGAATCTAGATCTTAAATCTTTATGAAATTCTAAGCCTAAAACCAAAACCTAGTTTTAGATCTTAACTTTTTTAATTCAGCTGCTGTAAATGTCTAGACCTTAGATTTTAAGTCTACGTTTAAGCAACTTTTTTGGGATTTTTTATTTATTTATATCATATTTTATAGGCTGGCATGCATAAACATGTAGATGATAAAGCTACAGAGAGTGAACTCCTATGTCTTTTATTATTTATATATAGCACACGATTCTATTTTTAATATAGGGGCACAAACCTTAGGCATAATTCAGAGCTAGAACAGTCTAGACTTTAGCTTTTTAACTGCATCACACAGGAAAATAAATGAATTAACCACTTAAAATAATCAACTTTGCTTTGATTACCATACGAGAGGCAGTAAAAATGCCTAGTTTGGGTTTTAATTAATTTTAGATCTCAAGTTCAAACTGAATCTTTAAGAGTCTCACCTGTAGCCTTCACTTCCAGGAATAAATTATATAAAGCATGAACCTTTTCCCATGACAATTTAACCCTTTGACTGTTACAAAATTTTCCCCGCTTATGCTAAGGAAATTTTTGTGAGATTATGGCTATGCCCGTCATGTAAAAATTTGCTACAACTCTAGATCTAGAAATGATAGCCATAGATGCCAAAAACTATATTATATATCAAAGGCAAAGCCATGGCTTGCTAGTCAATATCTAGATCTAGTCAAGACTCATGCTCTTCCATACAATATGGGCTAGATCTAGATGTGTTAAAAGTTCTTTGTCCGATTTCAATGATATCATGAGCTATTAAATTTCCGCTAAACTTGAGCTTTCCAGTGATACTATTTTTATCCTTTGGAAACACAAACTGATTTTCAATGTGGCAAAACAAAACTAGCAATATTGAGCACGTACTGTGTACGTACACAGCATGAGCACGTACAGCGTATGTACACAGCACATGGGACACTCTTCAGATAGGCTCATACAATGTACGTACACAGCACAGTGAAGTGGTTAAACACTGATCTTATTGTTGACATAACAGAAGTTTAGATATTCCTTTTTTAATTATATGTTCTCAACATCAATTGTGGACATACAGATAAACAAAAAAGACCTCACATCTTTGCATCGAGCTGGTAGATCAAGATCCAGGACTCCATGTCCACATTGAATAGTCGCACCACCCTGTCGAGCTCCCTCTATATATCCTGTGACTTTATTACGATGCTCCAGGCTGATCAAAGCCCCACAAAATGTTGAAGAATCTGTGGGGTCTCCAACACTCTTAGACCTGTGATGTTAAAAAAAAAAAAAATGTGGTGGGTCATATGTAAACAGAAATAGCTTCATTTGATGATATTCGAAATATTTCTTAGCCTTCTTACAATACTCGGAAACCTTTTTCTTTTATCTTTTTTTTTTAATTGTACTAAATTCAGCTTATTCTATGCAATTTCATTTTTGAAAAGATAATAGTAAGTCTTGCTGTAAGTTATTCCAATAGTAAGATGCAATTTTCTACTCATACTTTATGTTTATTAAATTGATAATCATGACTCACACAATACTATAATTATGAATACTTTATTGACATTGACATATTTCAACAATCCTCTGTCTACAATAATTTTGTTTCCTAAGTGAATTTTCATTTAGCAATTGTTTTTAAATGCTTTTAATTGAGCTGAATATATTGATTTAAAATATAGTTTAAAGAAGAAGAGAAGGACATTCAGATGATCAGATGAATTAAAATTAATACTTACTTAGCTTTCTCTACAAAAGCTTGGACAAACTTGTCATAAATCCCCCTCTGAACAAAGATACGACTAGTACAGAGGCAAACTTCACCCTGATTTATAAAACTTGATCTAGACAAAGACAAAAAAAAGATACACATTTAAAGCTTTTATAAAACTGTGTAGAACTAGGGAACATTAAACAATTGAATACCTACTGACTGTAATATTTTATAACTATCAATGATAATCATTTCTCTGAGTAAATGATTTTTTTTATAACTATGACCAATTTTTGTGGGAAAGAATCATGTGAAAATATAAGTGAGGTTAAATATGGATCTTCATAGGAAAAATATCTACTTGGTCTGACTTAATTCTAAATATTTAAGAATATTCATAGAAGTCCTCTGTCTTGCATGATATTATTGACAAAGCTAAAGATGATAAATGGTGCTAGGGGTAAGATACTTTACAAAATTATTTTTCAACAATTAAATCAAACAAATTTTATAATCTATGGTGTATACTCAACAATGAAACTCATGATCAAGCATGACAGTACAAATGTATCTAAAAATAAGTAAATTTATACCTGATACATGTATCTATACATTTGTCAAAGTTGCAATCTTCAAACACAATAGCTGGATTTTTGCCACCTAGCTGCAAAGGAAAGGGGTTGTAATTAATTATGATATTGTAAAAATACAATGAACAGACCCTATCTCTAAACAGTAGCTGTTAAAAGAGTTACTGCATGTTACATTTTTTCACATGCTATATTCTTGGCCAAAACTTAAGTTTAGTATGAACTGTTAAAGTTATGTGTAAACTAGAAAAATTGACCCAATGAGAGTAATTTTAAAAAGCAAAATTCAAAATAAAACGAAACTGCTCTCAAAGTCAAAATCAGCCATAAAATCATTTTTATGGGTCGATTTTCATGTGAAAAGGGAGGGATTTGAATATTTTTCAAATTTGTTATAGCTTTGCATGATTTATTGTGATTTTCAATAAAATATTTTTAATGTAATTTTGGATAATCTGACTGAAGTTAAAATCTCATAGACTAGTTAAGCTACAATAAGTAACAGTAATGTGTTCATGGCATAACTCTGATCACTTTACAGAAGATAGACAGAGAGATATGCTGTCTCTTTGAACTCATTGAAAAAATAATTTTATTTGTTGGTTGCTTTAGCAGAAATTTAAAATTAAAAATTAAAAATGGAAAACAAATACGGAAAACATGAAAAAAATTTTTTTAAAAGGAGCTTTTACAATTATCTTACTAAGTCAAATTTCCTTATAAAATTTGCAAATCTAAATTGTTTTTTGATAGAATGACTAGCATTATGATTCACTGCTTTTGACATTTACATGATCAAGAGACATGAAGTTATAAAATAGCCTTTAATTTTCCAAATATAACTCTCTTTAAGAAAACTTTGACATGCTAATGTTATCCTTGTTAAATAGACAAATTTGATAGGTATGATCAAGAAATTTTACTCCCTCCTATGAATGTCAGGCCAAGGCAGCAGATTTCAGACTGAATAAATGCTTAAAGGTTATGTAAAAAAAGCTTTACCTCAAGAGAAAACTTCTTGCACAAGTTTGCTGCACTCCTTCTAATATGCTCTGCTGTTGCTGTTCCACCAGTAAAAGAGATGAGAGGCACTCTTGGGTGGACAACTAGAGCTTGTCCAGCTATCTTACCATAGCCTAAGACAATGTTTACCACACCCTTGGGGAGCCCTGGAAAATAAAACAACAGTCAGATGTGTTTGAAATGAAAAGTAGATGCATTCATAAATGAAGCTTAACATCTAATTTGAGCAAAAGCTGATATGGTCTGAACGATTTGGATAGAATTAGTGAGAGAAAAGAACGAAGGAAGAAACCTATCAGCTTTTTACAGAGGCTCTACCAAGCACTACTGTAAAAAATAAAAAAAGAAAGTTTTAGTCACCAAACGTTGTTAAAAATGTCCCATTTTGTGTTAATATCTGAAAAAAAAGCTTTAAAAAAATCCCTTACAAACCTATATTTGATGAAATCTGCACCCTAGCAATCTTTCTTTTTATGTGCGTATGATTGTAACTTTGGGTTGTTGTTTTTTTCCTGAGGTGCAAAATAAGCTTAGTGGTCTAAAAGTCGCAATAATTATGCCACATTTAGGTACATTAGGTGGACCACCTCAAAGCAGCCTATATGAATGTATGGATCATACTTATGCGTGCAAGCCAGTAAGAAGTGACTCAATTTTAATTGCAAATTCATATATTTTGAAAATGCATCAAGTTAAGAAAAAATGGTGAAAACTCATTTCCCCTGTTACGAAACCAACTTACCAGCATCCTGGAAAACTTTAGCCAACAGCTTGGTAGAGGCAGATGTCATCTCACTGGGTTTGGCTACAACTGTGTTGCCACATGCAATGGCCGGAGCTACCTTGAAGCTCAAAAGATAAAGAGGGAGATTCCACGGGCTGATCAGACCTGTCACGCCAATAGGACACTTAACAGTGTAGTTAGTGCTGTTTGTATCCTGTTTAATACTCGAGCTAAAGAAATGAAAAAAAAGATTTAGATTGAAGCTGCAGTCTCCTAGAAAAAGTTAATATGCAAACCTGAAAATCTAATAATTATATTAGGCATAAGAGAGAGAAGAAGTAATAGGTGTTTATTGATAATGTTAGCATGTCAGGAAAAACTTAAAAAAGAAAATTGTAGGTTTACAACATAGGGTACTGTGACCTCTAAAACTGCTTGAGTGATGCAGACAAAGATAAATAAATATGATTCATATGCTTAGTTGTTCTCAAATATTGAATCTCTCATCTTTTTCAACAAAAGCAAGCTGTAATATATAAACAAATCATTTCAAAGCAGCTGCCTCAAAAAGGCTTTATACTTAACTTCTTAACATTTTCTTTTACAGCATAATACACATCCGAGTTCTTTTCTATTTATTGAGACTTTCTTTTTTGCAATAATTCTCATATATATCCTCTGCGAGGATAGAGAAAGCTGCCGAAGCGTCACAGACGGTGAACTGGGATGCGACACGGCAATAAAGAAGAAGAAAGAAGAAGAATATTCACCATATTTTTTTTACTATCTGTACCATTTCATACCTACTAATAAAGAAAAGAGATAGAATTTATTTCTTAAATTCCTGCTTTCACATTAAAATTTCATACTATTTAGGACCCAATTTGGTGGTATTTGTAAATTCTAAGGAGTGTCAACAATTTTGTAGGAGGCAGATTTAATTAATATCATGCTTTCATTCTTGTTGGTTTTTTTTGGTTTTTTTTTTTTCAGGCCATTTAAAAAAATAACTTATGGTATCAGACAACCATGTGGGCTTTCCTCAAACCTTTTCTCTCTCTACAATGAGCTGATGAAAATCTAAAAAGATACCCAGAAATTAAAGTAGGGGGGCACAACATTAGCAACTTGAGATACTCTGATGACACTGTGTTGATTGGCTTGTGACCATTATTAGACATTGTTGAAGAGAAAAGCAGAAAGAAAGGATTGGAATTCAGCAGCAACAAGACAGAAGTAATGGTCGTCAGTTAAAACAATAAGCGTCCACAATTTAACATTTTTATCAAAGAGAAAGACTCAAGCAAAGGGATTAGTTCAAATACTTAGGTAACTTAATAGCAAGCAATTAACCAGCAACACTTAAATGGCATCATAAAAAGTCCAAACAAAAAGAGTTTTCAGAGAATGAAATAGGTACAAACAAATAAATACATCTCCAACTACAGAGGAAGAAGAGCCTTGAAGAGCTGTATTTTATCCATTCTGATGTGTGGATGCAAATTCTGGAAAATGTTAAAACAGTTGCAAAAGAAACAAGACGCAACAGAAATGTGGTTCTTGCCGAGAATGTTACGAATCTTATGGATTGCAAATAAATCAAACAAAATATTTTTAGTGTTATGAGAAGCTGACACAACAAGATCACTTATAAAAAGAACATGTAAATGACTAAATGTTAGATCTTTTTTGGTCATGTGAAGAGAAGAGAGAAACTGGGACACATTGTGACAGCTGGAATGATTGAAGGAAAATGCAGCAGGAGAAAAGATGTTAGATGGACTAAGTGTTGGACGAGTGACAGATGCACTGAAAGGAATGAGGCATCGAGATGCAAATAAAGTCATGATTGCTTTTGGTTAAGGACACATGATTTTAATTTATTCACCTTTTAAAAAGACATGAAGCAATCATATAAAGAATCAATAGGTGGAATCTACATGATTTTGTTGTACTTCGTCTGATTTTTTATTTTAGCTGCCAATCAAACTGACCGGTTAGTCAAAAAGAAACTTCTTTTCATCGTTTTAATGATCTCATCATATTTCCTAACTTCTTTTAGTTTACAAAGGATCTTTAATACAAAAAAAAAGACAACAACATCATAATTTATCTGACCTATAATATTTATCAATGCAATAGTAATATAAAGACAATTGATTAATATTAAGCCTAAGTGTCTCAAAATCTGCTCATTAAAGCAATAGATTTGTTACCTCAAATTGTACTGAGTGTATTGCCTTTTGCAAGTCTTAGATACTAAAGAATGCATAGATGTATCTCTGACAACAGAAAACCTTGACCATGACGCATATAATTTATATTAACAATGACTAGATTATATATTTATGCTCTAATGGTATGAAGAATTATGTAAAGAATATGTCTTCTTAGCTTCCAGTAACAATATTGCTTTTGTTCTCTCAATATCTTAAGAGGTAAAAAGGATGAGCAGTTAAGTATTCATGAAGCCCGTTAAACAAGTGACAAGACTATTCAGGGAAAATGGAACATTAATAAGAAAACGCATGTTTTTCATGTATGCAATTTAAACAACAAAAAAACTTAGCGAGAATCTTTAAATTTAAAAGAGTAACATACAGTTGGGTCTTTTGTTTATTTGCTATACATGTAACAGCTAGATTTACATTTTGAAATGAAAATTTTTTATATAAAAATATTTTGCATTAACTTTACCTATTTAGGTCATGCAGAGCATAAGTTGCAAAATATCTGAAATTATGAATTGCTCTAGGGATATCAACCATCTTTGCAAGCCAGACTGGTTTGCCTTGGTCTTTGGATTCAATCTCTGCAAACTGATCCAGTCTTTCCTCAATGAGATCAGCAATCTTCATCATGATCTTTGACCTTTGAGCCACAGGAGTAGCTGACCATCTTTGGAAACAAAAAACAGGGTCATGGGGAGGGAATTTTTTTTCTTTTTTATATTTCATATTTCCAACCATTGATCGTCATAATATAAATAAGAGCTTGTGCAGTAGTTGAAAAGCCTGTCTTTCTCTCATTCTGCTGTTTTACTTATTTATTAGTCTCTTTTTCAAAAATACAGTGATAGAATACTTAAAAATAGGGAGTAAAACTGCAATTTAATTATGTTTATTGAGGCAATCAATCCTTAACAACTCCTTCATGTCTTGAAATTTAAGGGATGTTGGAATACATGTACATTAAGAATGAAGCAATATTAGTACTTCAAAAACTAAAAAAAAATTGTCATATGAAAAGTTATGAATTTAAACAACAACGGATTTTTTCCCTTATATATGTTGAGGCACAAGCTATACAGTATATTATCAAAAAATTATGAAGGTCCATGAATTTTCAGAATATTAAATAATACACTCCACCACTGATCAAAAACATTTCTGAAAAGAAAAGCAGTATGTGAAAAAAGACACAAGATCAGAGATGGCTAGCAGTTTATAACTTACTGAGGAAAGGCTTGTTCAGCAGCCTGCACAGCTTTCTCCACATCCTTATCTGAGCTACTGGCAATACGAGCCCATACCTGGCCGGTTGACGGCTCATAACTATCCATATACTCATCTGAAGGCTGAAACTCTCCATCGATGAAGTTGTGTACCGTTTCAATGACAGGCGGCATAACTAATATAATTCTCTAATCCTCCCTTGTTTGAGTTCCTGTGAAATAAAAGGTTAATTCATCTTAAAACTTGCAACTAGATCCAAGATCTTGATAATTTGGTCAATATCAAGGAAAAGTTGTGTTTTTTGTTGTTTTTTTTCAGTTCTTCAATTTCCGCTTTTCAAGTTAAATGACAAATCCAATTTATTTTGTAGTGGAAGAATTGGAAGCAGCTGGCATGGTAGATACCATATTCACTTTGAATTTGAATGTTCTAATCATTTTCAACAAGAATATAATGCATATATTATCAAAAACTGACTAGAAGCTTAGGTCAAACATTGGTGCTAGAATATTACAGTAAACATGCAGATAGAAAAAAATAATTTTACAAGGGGATTTCAGAACATGGATAACAACTCTTCATTCAGTTGTCAAAGACAATGGGCTTTGTCGGTAAGCTCTACTCCATATTGAAGCAATACATTTGTTGTGTGTATGGCATTGAAATTATGTGGCATTTTTACTGCTCTAAAATCAATATGAAGGTTTTTTTTATAAAGACTTTTTAAAGATATCAGCCAAAACTTTTTCATTTTTTTCCTCCTCAAGGAGAAACAAAATTTTATCTGACTAAATGCACCTGTAGAGCTCTGGAGACATGTTTAGTGTGCACTTATGAGATTTGCGTCTGCATAAAAATAGAAAAGGATGAACTGTCAATCCTTTTGAACAAAGATAAAAAAAACATTCTCTTTGCTTCTAGAGTAAAATATTCTTGAAGACAACAAACAGTGCGGTTTTTCTTTTCATTAAAAATTTCTTTCTTGGTTTGCTTCGTTTGTTTCATTCTTGGTTAATTTTCAAATAAGCGATGAAAATAAAAACATTATTAGTGGAATCTTGAACAGTGGCTGAATTACGATATGGGTTTTAAGAGAGCTGGTCTAAAAAAACCTAGACACCAAGGTCAACATAATCACACAGGTCTGAATGATACAGAATGAGTGTTTATGAATAGTGATCGATTACTTGGCTAACAAATGTAGGTTTGAAAAAAAATGGGCAAAATGGGAAGGCTGGCTTATGATTGACATACTCGGCAGACAAGAAGTGACTCTGATTCATCATCTCATCTGGGTTCTCCAAAACTTTTCTGTAGACCTACAGAAGCCTCTGCTCTCATATCTATGTTGTATGTACTCAGCCTGGCTGCCTCTCTCCTCTTTTCTCCTGTAGACCTTTTTTCACTTACTTTTTATTGTAGTTTGTTTCAAAATTCCAAAGGTATAGAAAAACAAACAAAATTCCTTGCTGGTATAAAGTACGTAGGGAGAAGTACTTGGAAGACTTCTGAAATTCTCATTATTAGGAAATGAAGGGGGGGGCTAACACTTAAACTTATCACGTTCCACTTGAGCTCTCAAACTAGCTTTTTTATCCCCTTCGTAGATCTAGTATACTCACTCTCAAATCAATCATTTACGACTCATTCTATAGTCATAAAATATGATGGCAGGCTGCAAACACCGCAAAATTAAAATGACCGTAAGAGTATGACCAACAGGAAAGTCATCTAGAAAATAGATCTAGATCTAGATTCTAGATCTATATCTCTAGATCAATAGTTTCTTAAAGCAATGCAAATTACATTTAATTTTAAAACCTATAGACTTCTAGATTAAGATCTAGATCTCTAGATCTAGATCATTATATTTTAGTAACTGAACATGCTCACCGAACTGAAAAAAATTTATCTGAATTCTTTGCCTGGCACGCAAGTCATGGATCGACCAACACTGGTGTTGTGAACAGTGATAAATTAATAGACGCAGCAGATGGATCTTCTTATTAATTTAAACTTTTTTAATCAGAGTGATCATGGGATAAGGTCTGATGGTCAACTCATGGATAGGCCTAGATTTATAGCTCATCTTTTACCAAAGGAGAGCGCAGCATTCGTTTGGTGTGGACTTCAGTTTTTCTCTAGGCTTAGCTGAGCTTTTTCTCTCAGTACCGATTGACCTAGCGGCATCATGCCTCTTTTCTTATTTTAAAACTAGCGATTGTCACAGTTTTTATTACTTGTTTTTTTTTTAAAGTTTAGCAGAGAAAAAAGAAATTACTATTGAAGACTAGGTCCTGCTTATCCAACCAGTACAATCATAGTATTGGTAGTAGTGGTAGTAGTAGTAGTAGTAGTAGTAGTAGTAGTAGTAGTAGTAGTAGTAGTAGTAGTAGTAGTAGTAGTAGTAGTAGTAGTAGTAGTAGTAGTAGTAGTAGTAGTAGTAGTAGTAGTAGTAGTAGTAGTAGAAGAAGAAGAAGTAGTAGTAGTAGTAGTAGTAGTAGTAGTAGTAGTAGTAGTAGGAGTACTAGTAGTGGTAGTAGTAGTAGTAGCAGTAGTAGTAGTAGTAGCGTAGTAGTAGTAGAAGAAGTAGTTGTGGTGGTAGTAGAAGAAGAAGAAGAAGAAGTAGTAGTAGTAGTAGTAGTAGTAGTAGTAGTAGTAGTAGTAGTAGTAGTAGTAGTAGTAGTGGTGGTGGTGGTGGTGGTGGTGTTAGTAGTGTTAGTGGTAGTAGTGGTAGTTGTATTAATAGTAGTAGTGGTAGTAGTAGTGGTAGTAGTAGTAGTACTAGTACTAGTAGTAATATTGATGGTGGTGGTGGTGGTAGTAGTAGTAGTAGTAGTAGTAGTAGTAGTAGTAGTAGTAGTAGTAGTAGTAGTAGTAGTAGTAGTAGTAGTAGTAGTAGTAGTGGTCGAAGAAGAAGAAGAAGAAGAAGAAGAAGAAGAAGAAGAAGAAGAAGAAGAAGAAGAAGAAGAAGAAGAAGAAGAAGAAGAAGAAGAAGAAGAAGAAGAAAAAGAAAAAGAACAAGGAAGAGAGGAGGAAATGGAAGAGGAAGAGCAGAGGAGAATGGGGAGCTTCATCTCAATTTTTTTTTTTTTTTTTTTTTTTTGGGGGGGGGGGGGGTCGCTTACCAAAATTTACTTTACCTCCTGAAATATGCAACAAAATATTTTTTTCATTTCTTTTCTTGCAATCATGGATAAGCTGATAATTTGAGAAAGTTTGAAATGAAATTTAATTTATCTTACTGCATGAACTAAAGTAATATTGTCTCTCATATATAGTTTTTGTGTATAAATTATACGTTTCCTATGTTTCATGTAGAAAACTATTCGGTAACCCGTCTTTTGAAACACTAGCATATAATGAATTTTTGAATTTTGAATGGCATTTACAATAGGTTTTTTATTATTGACACAAGGAAGTGGGACAATAATCTCATTCAGTGTGCAGCACTCTTCAGTTTCCTTTATCATGAATGGCTAGGAGATGCAGCTGCAAGATAAAGAGTTTTTTACGAACTCTCTCTCTCACACCGGCCAAAAAAAATTTATTTAAAAGAAAAAAATTAGTACTAACTGACGACTAAATAACTTAATGGCTCTGTTTGGAACATTTGTAATCTATATTTGGTAACTTTACTCACCTGTTTACATAAGGCAGCCTTATTCACGTGAAATAAAATGGTGCTGCATAATGTGAAAATTTATCAATTTTTTTAAACAATGAAGATATAAATGAACATTGGGTTAATCAATTTGCTCAATATGCCCACAGGAAAATTTTCTGCCAAATGTTGACATTATATAATTATTACGCCTAGCGTAACATCTACAAGAAAAATACCCCGAAAAGCTTCTTTTTTTTTTTCATTTCACCTATGCGTTGCTTTCTTTTAATAAGCTTTTGCTATGCAAAAAGCACACACATTCAAAGGAAATTCTCAAATATTTATAACATATTTATAGAACTGGATAAAGACGACCTTTCCATATCAACCAAAAATCATAAAATTTCCTTATTTTCAAAAAGATCTAGGCCTTCTCTATTTCAATTTTGACTCATTCCTAACTATATTTTTCAAATCAGAGATCAAGACAGGGCAGAATAACAATGAGAAAATAAAATTCATCTCTGCCGTGCCCTTGTACACCCCGGTGCTATACAATTTAAATCAAACTTAAGGATAATTCATTGTCTATAATTTATCCGAACATCAGCAATCATAGCATAAAAAATTAAAAGCAAACTTTACACTCGAAAAAACGATCATGTAAGTAAGTATTTATCATTCATCAAGCAAAGATAATTTACTTCAGACAAGTACAAGGGATTTAAAATAATGCTAGATAACTAAAATCATATAAATGTTTTATCAGTAGGCCTAGTTAAAATGTCAATAAAAATTTAGCAATCCAACATAGATAAAATAGGGCCTATGTAAACGAAATAGTATGGTATCGATACACATTCAGAGACCATGAAAAAATGTTGCTATCCGAAAAATAAACCTGTAAAGCAGTTATGACAAGTAATGTGAATAACTTCAAGAATTAAAACCAAATAGTGAAGCATGATTGTGATGACAATTGAGCATTGATATCTTCACAAAAAGTAACGTTTTTAATATAGAGGACTGGATCTACGAATAGTCCAAAAACTCAAGTTGTTCTTTTCAATTTGAAAATCGTAAGATTGAAGTAAACACGCCAAACTGCAGCAAGTCAAGCATTAGGAAATTCCAGAAATTAAGTAGGAGATATTTGGAAAATTGAAATGGGTTGCCACAAAGGTTAAGGAAAACTCGCTATAAATGGTCATTAGGTATAAGCAAGCGTTTCCTGACAATCTGTTTTTACAAAGGATAAAAAACAGCTACCAGGCCGATTACCACTACCACTACTACGACTACTACTACTACTACTACTACTACTACTACTACTACTACTACTACTACTACTACTACTACTACTACTACTACTACTACTACTACTACTACTACTACTACTACTACTACTACTACTACTACTACTACTACTACTACTACTACTACTACTACTACTACTACTACTTTCAAATGTTCATCATCATTATTGTTAGTCACGTGTACTAAATTTTACCGGCATACGTTATAATTTGAGGACCGTCGCAATCTTTAACCAACCAACGACCTCGTTACTAGCAGCAAACGAAACTTGCAAACTATCATGTGGTGAGTTTATTGATCCGTATGAGTTCCATCGCACAGCGAGCCGCAGAATATTATTTTACCATCACTTCACCGGTACGATTCCCCATCTGTTTGCGCAGATTCCTATTCTAGACCTTTTGTTCCAAGACCTCTAGGATCAATCGTTGTAAGGGTGCCTATTTCTGTGGATGATACGGAGAGAAAATTCATTTTACACGGATTTACCATAAGGTGAATCGTTCAAGGTAAGATGAATGCCTTCTACCATAATTTTGATACTAATAATATTATTAACAATAATGATAATAATAATAATAATAATAATAATAATAATAATAATAATAATAATAATAATAATAATAATAATAATAATAATAATAATAATAATAATAATAATATGAGCAAGAAGAAGAAGGCTTGTCTTTTTTATCTTTTTGTAGAAGAAAAGAAGAGGAAATATAACAGTTTTGATAAAATGTTACTCCTCATCTTAAAGCTTCCAAAATAAATCACTCACAGGCCAGGGTTCATTTTTAAGTCCTTGGTGCGTAGAATGAAACACTTAAAATTGTTAAGCCGATGAAAAAATAAATAGGAGTGATATGTCTCTTTTTATCATAGGAAACTAAGCATGGTACAAACAAAAGTAGGTTTTATAACAATTAGTTTTACTCAAAGCAAATCGTAAAAGCTTAATTTTGCAATACTGTCATAAGTTCCGTCAAACCATACAAAGACTATTTCTCAATCATTATATATATATATATATATATCGGCTTAATTTGCCTAAATTTTTAAGTTTTACCTGACGCCTACTCATTTATAAACTTAATATTCGTAAGTCTTGAAGTTTTTTTTCACTTTTTTGAAAGTATTCTTTTGTGACATTATATCGATAGAAGAGATAATGCATTACATGAGGAATAATATAAAACTCATTTCCGGAGGCCAACTCATATCTGGAGGCAGTTGTTATCGTGGCATTTATATTTCTTTTATTCTTTACGGCTTAATATATCTTAGCTTATGACGCTGCAGCACTTCTCTTATTAAAGATACCAGGGAAAAAAATTAGATAAGTTCAAAGAGTAAAAGAGAACCAAGAATTACAAAGCAAGGGGAAGACTTAGACAAGGGATTTTTTTGTTGTTGTTGTTGGGCAATGGGGGGTCGGGCGGAGGGCGAATGGGTGGAGAAAAGCCTCCTGAGAGAGAAAAGGAGTTTGATGATAGAGACAAAGCAAATGAACAGGAGTTAAAAGGAAAAGATAATTTTATCGACTTTTGAATAATCTATGACTAAGTACGATGTCGTTGTGACCTAACAAGAAACCTTTTAGCACCGTGACAGGTTGAACTAATTTACACGCCAGCAACAGTAACTCTACACATGTCAATCTGATAGTCTAATAATCTTATGACGAGACTCAAGAAAGGGTTTAAGAATATAAGTGATGAGAGGGAGAGGGTGTGGAAAGAAAGGTAGAAAGAGATGTGGATTAATAATAAAAGGATGGATAAATGGAGAGAGCGATAGACCTTTAAACTGTGTCACTGTTTATGAGCAGTAAACAGCAATCATGCCCTTAAAAGCCAAAAACTATGGTGTATTTAATGAGAATATAAAAGTGTCATCATATTTTCCTTGACTCTAATTCTTTGTAGAAAAAAAATGGAACTGTTCTTCCCAATAAACTTTCATCTGACTTGACATTCGTGTAAAAAGGCCAAACAATGTCCTCAAGATAATCTTTTAAATCTAAGTGGCAATTGGATGGCAATAAAATCAGCATCGGGAATTTTAGAAGTAGCAACTAAATTTTTAAAAGAAAAACAGCCAGATATGTTGAGAAAGAATAACGTTGTAATGGGTCTTGCCTATATTTTTAAGGTTATTAATATGCATAGAGCTATAACACAGACACTAAAAGCAAAACGAGGGAAAATAATGAGGACCTATTAGAACTCAAGTACAAAACTCCATAATTATTACCATAAGAAAAATAATTCTCTTCTTTATTTGAGGTCAATTTGATAGCTGAGACTTTCACATAAGCAGCAAGCTCATCTCTTGTCTAATCTTCATCGACGAGCTCTTCGGTGGACCAAGTTAAGCTTTAATGCCAAGTTTCTTAGATAACTTATAAATCCGTGCCTACAGGCATAATCAAATTTAAGTAGGGCCTTTCAACTGAACACCAAGATTCAGAAAGATGAAGAAAAACGAAACGAGAGACAAACAAAAGTAACACCTAAAACTTTACTTTTGATCATTCTCTGAACTGATCAACTTCATCAGCCACTAAATTTGTTGCGCAACAAAAATAAATCGATCGATCTGTTGTCCTGTACCAGTTTTGGAAGTAAAAGCAGTAGTAGTAGTAGTAGTAGTAGTAGTAGTAGTAGTAGTAGTAGTAGTAGTAGTAGTAGTAGTAGTAGTAGTAGTAGCAGTAGTAGTAGTAGTAGTAGTAGTAGTAGTAGTAGTAGTAGTAGTAGTAGTAGTAGTAGTAGTAGTAGCAGTAGTTGTAGTAGTCGTAGTAGCAGTAGTGGCAGTAGTAGTGGTAGTAGTAGTTGTAGTATCGTAGTAGTAGTAGTAGTAGTAGTAGTAGTAGTAGTAGTAGTAGTAGTAGTAGTAGTAGTAGTAGTAGTAGCAGTGGTAGTAGCTGTTGATGTAGTAGTAGTAGAAGCAGCAGTAGTAGTGGTAGTGGTAGTAGTAGTAGTAGTAGTAGTAGTAGTAGTAGTAGTAGTAGTAGTAGTAGTAGTAGTAGTAGTAGTAGTAGTAGTAGTAGTAGTAGTAGTAGTAGTAGTAGTAGTAGTAGTAGTAGTAGTAGTAGTAATAGTAGTGGTATTAGCAGCAGTAATGCTATTTATAATATCAGAATAGAGATAATTGTAGCAGTAACGAAAGCTCTTATTTTTTCAATGGTTCGATAACTCTAGCCCTTGTTTTCCACAGCTACTATTATTATTCCTAATTTGTCTTAAGTTCTATCGGTAACACATTCTGACGTCACGTTTTTACTTCACGCACTAATTTTGTACTGCTCTGAATGGTTTGATAGGGCTGTAATGCCTAAATGCATTAGGCAATGGACGATTTTTGTAGCCACTAACAACTCGTTTTAGGTTATCTCACAGAGAGGTATTGAACTAAATGGCATAAAACCATGTTGTGCACTTCTGTCTTTTTGACTTATAAATTAGGTGTTTTAACTGTTCTTAACTAATACATTTTTTGATGTTATTATGGAGGATATCTATTTTTGTTTTGTGTACGTGTGTGTATGTATGGATTTTCTTCTAGTCCTTTTTTTTTTTTTTGCATCTGCTTTTGTTTCAGCCATTAGCCATCAATGAAAAATACATACAAAATTTCCTATGAGCTGTGAAGGGATTTCTGTGTACCAGATGAAGATAAGAGCGCCTTAAAAGTACACTGATACCCATAATATATAATTCCAGCGAAAGATCTAAATATATTAAAGTATGTATCATCTTTTTAGACTAACATTGAAGGAAAAGCGACAATTCAAAGAGATGCTCTTTAAGCTTACTTTCATGTACTTTTATTACAAAGACTGTCAAAGGTTTAAATAATTAAATTTTATTTTCAGATCATTGTGATTGGCGACCGCCTTATACTTTTTTTTTTTTTTTTTTGGTTTGGTGGAGAAAAAAACGGTTTTTGTGCGATCGAAGCCCAGCTGTTTATATTATGTGCACCGAATCTGGTAAAAGAGAAATGTAACATATTGAAGTGATCACTCTGATTTGGAATCCACCCCGCAGCAGACTGCAGCTGAGCATTGCATTAGCCAAAGCATTAGCGAAATAACATTTCCATCTTATTATCTTTAGACGACAGTTGATTGTTTAGAGAGACAAAAATAAAAAAAGATTTTTTTTTAATTTTCTACATCATCTTAAGACGGTTTTGAATAAATCCCTAGCAAAGAAAAAAACCCCCAATTTTCATTAGTCTCATGTGGAGAGAAAAAGAAATTTTAGCGATATCTAAGAAGAAATTAAATCCCCTGTACCGCATGTAGGAATTCAGCTATACGTCTTATTGTTTGGTACCTATGCTAATGGCAAATCTACAGGTTTTATCTTTATCTTTTTCTGAACCTTTTATAAGCATCACGTGGGCAGCGATGATCAGATTTCTTACCCTTGTATGGACATTTTTCTCAAAGAAATTAGTTTCTTTGAAAAGGAAGATGTATTTTCTAGTTCATTGAGATACCAAAAAAAAGCCTTTAATTCGCAGTAAAAAGCATTAGATATCTTGTGCTCAGCAAAGTTAATAAAAAGGAATTAGTCAATTATATTATAAATTGTATATAATATAATTAAAAGTTTTGAACCAAAACGTCTTTTCTTTTTATCTTTTCCGACAAAAGTTATTATTTAAATTTCCAAGTGATTTACACCAGCATGTTTTTACATCAGTCTATACTTCCAGATTCAGTAGATTGTTAATTAAGTAACACAATTAAAATAAAATTATGTTATTTAAGGCTAAATTAGTCATCAGTTACATTTGTGATGCACAATTTTAATAAAATTATTTTTATACGTAAATGCAGTCTCCATGCTAAGGCCTTGGCAAGCCTTTGATTCTGCTTTACTCATTTTAATCTCTGACCGTGAAAAAATTTTCTAGCTTTCCATGTTAAGATAGTAAACCATGTTTTGTCACGAACTGAGATCAGACATCGGTCAGTCACCTTTTCAACTGCTTGCACTGCTGCACGATTGTAAACCTTAAGCTGGTCTTCAGACATTGCATGATAAAGGTTGGTCGAGGCGATCTTATCGTAGGTCAAACAACGCAAAATCTTTAAAAAAAAAAAAAACATGCATAAATTGATGTGATCTACTTCTGTTAACTTTTTTTTTTAGGATAATTAAGATAGAGAGCACAATGAGACGTCCTTTAAACTAGCATTGCCCACCGAGAGCAGAAAAATTATGCGTAAATCCCTATAAAGTTTCCTAACCCCTAAAGACATTGTGTTCTGCGGGGATGAAAGGTGTTCAAATTTGGATGTCATGACAACTTTTAACTGAGATTTGGGCGTGCTGTCTGTCCTTGTGATGCTGAATCAAATTTGACCTCAAGAAGGGCTCTCGTCGAAAAAAGGTCACCATATTATCTTGTTTTTCCGTATAAGAAGGCGAGCTGGAGTATCTAACAATCAATAAGTGGTTTTGACCGACAAGATAGCTTAGCACAGAGAGCCTTTCCTCGTGGGAAAAGTTTAGTCTATGGCGGATAGCGACTTTCTGAGCCTCTGCTTGAAAGAATTTGATGATTTAGCAGACAAATGATTTGGCTAATGCTCTTAATAATGAAAATTCAATGTTTGAACAGTTTGCATTCCCATAATCGGAGTTAAGTTCTTGTTTCAAGGTCTTTTGAACCAAAAGACGATTCGCAACAGAATGTTATGATTCGATTGATTGAAAATGTAGAGATTACAGATAGCAATGTCTATCAATTGAGCTTATTTTGTTGCGGGTGTGAGGTGGTAGTTTTGAAAAAAAATTATAACGAGTTGATGAGTGAATCGCAGTTTAAGCTGCATTATCAGCTTTACTCGTGCAGACATCGCAGCTCTCTTCTTGTTGTTGATCTCAGTCTATCTCTGACGCTGATTTTTTTTTCCTTGGTCATTTCTTTCCAACCTCAGGATTGTCGGAGGAACTATCTCACATTGTAATGGATTAGAAAAAATAAGCATGTTGATTAAAAAAAATCATTTACATCCCCTCTGCCCCTCACCCACAAACCTCTCGCTCGTCTTTCCACTCCAAAAAAAAAAAAGAAAAAAAAATTCTCTCTCTCTCTCTCTCTCTCTCTCTCTCTCTCTCTCTCTCTCTCTCTCTCTCTCTCTCTCTCTCTCTCTCTCTCTCTCTCTCTCTCCTGCTATTTTAGACTTCTTTCTCTTTCTCTTTATCAGAGCAACTTTCAAAACATGGATGAAATCTGCGGCAATCCTCCATAACTAAAACAATTATTCGACCTTGGTCAGAAACCATCCCCACGGAATAAAACGGGTCAACGATCGACGCCGAGTATAATGAGAGTCAAGGTCTCCCATCAACTTGAGAGTGCAAAGGAAACCTTTCATGCTGACAAGGGACGCAAGAAACCTATGCATAAGAAAATATAAACGAAGCCATAGTAACGTCCGCAATCGCCGATTTCTTCTATTTGATTATTTGATTTTGCTAGGAATAATCGAATGCATGTCGCGCTACCTTTTTTCAATCAGTGATGAAGGTGTGGAATTCATCGCTTTAGCAATTAATTAGATTTTATTAAAAGAATTGTTAAATGAATAAATTTTGGTACCATGTTTAGTGTCTCTCTCATTCCTTGCCGTCAACAATGTCTGACTTCTTACATTTCTTTTGCTAGTCCGGTAGCAAGTTGCACCAATACTCATTTAAGATATGTTTCAAGTACATACAAATGGTTATCCTTTTTTTCCTAATTGGGTAGACCTTCCGATAGATTTCCTTATTTCGTTTTCAATCTTACTTTGTGTTCTTCACCCGATGTGAAAATATCCCACATGGGATAATTTTTTAAACTAATCCCTTTTTCAACGCCTATTAATATTTTAGGTTAACAGGTTACTTGCTTTCTTCAAGATGACCAAGTTTTCAACCAAGTTCTGGTCTTTATTAAGTCCAAACTGGTTTTAAATATTTGCCCATTTTGCGATGTTTTATCCTTTAAATAACTCGAGTGCAATTATTGAATTGTATAGGTCAAGTGAATGCGTTTAGGGGTGACCAGAACTTATGATGACACCCGAAAGAATCCACTTTTACTCTTTTAATGTTTAACAATTTTTCCATCATCGGAAGGCGGAAGAACGGAAGTTAATATCTATCACTTCCTCAACTTCGCATGCACTTTAAACTTTGTGCTTTCCGATAAAAAAAGGCTGCAATAGCAAGCTCGCATTATATTTATCTAGCTCTTGATTTATCTATCTCTCTCTCTCTCTCTCTCTCTCTCTCTCTATATATATATATATATATATATATATATATATATATATATATATATATTTAGATCTTGTTTTTCAAGTAAGTACAATGATAAAGCGCTGAACTGAAAGGGCTTTGAAATATATTGAAGTTTTTACTGCCTATAATTATGTACTAACACGTTTATTATACCTATCTAGCTATCTATCATTCTATCAATCTCTCTATCTGTCTGTCTTTCTATCTATCTATCTATCGATCTATCTATCAATTATCAATCCGTTTATCTATACCTATCTATCATTTTTGTCTAATATACATATCCAAGTCTGATAAGGCTATGGTAACCCACCCGCAAATCAGTACAACCAAGAATAAGATCGAGATTGAAAAGGCATATAAGTTACACAGTTTCGTTTGGAGTTATAAATAGCACAAGAGTGAACTGGAGATACTCTTCACCAATGTGGGAAAATCACTGATTTTAGGTATTGAATTCTAAGATCTCGGCAAGAACCTAACTAATAAGGATAAAATATCTGACCTGTTGTCATCGAGGATAAAGTAAGGTATTAGATAATAGAACCAGCACATAAATGTATTAAAAGAACGTTTTGATATATTCATAACGAGTCTATCATATAAAAAGATTGATCTCTTGAGAAAACTCGGCGAACAAAACAATTTCTTTCATCTCTCTCTCTCTCTCTCTCTCTCTCTCTCTCTCTCTCTCTCTCTCTCTCTCTCTCTCTCTCTCTCTCTCTCTCTCTCTCTCTCTCTCTCTAAATATATATATATATATATACCAACTTGGCCCTATAACTGCAGCTAATTTGAACGGCTTGTCTGGAACCAGGCAGTATTGATAGCATTGCGTGCCTTGCATCGTATAGTCGCGTTCAAGCTGTGCCTCCCACGCACAGTTCGACGATCGATTACTCGGATGGCACGTCTGAGGGATACTACAGTTATAAGCTCATTGCGTCATCGTTATTGGGAAGTCATAACATCTAGACTGCTCACTGGTCATGAACTTCATCCCGCTGTAGCCACATTGAAATGTCTTGAAATGACTTTTGCAAGAGTATTAAATGACCAGACCGAAACCTTTAGTGTTTAACCTAATTAGATATTTTTAAAATGTTACCAAAATGTAAAATAAGAACTTTATCTTAAGGAATCGGTCACGTGAGTCACGTAAAGCACGCAAGTTTATATCTTGTACTCCCCTACTAGTTCTCTATTTTTTTTTCTTTATTAAACAAAATGCCCCTGTACTGTGTGCTGTTTGGAGTAGCTTCTGGAACTGCAATCACGCTAAAATGTCTTCGATGAAGTAGGCTTATGCCTAAGCTAAAACAAAAACACATTACCATCTTACTTCAAAATTTAGTTTTCAATTATCAATGTTGTATGGCACACAGCTCAAAGATCCGACTTATTTCTTATTTGCAAATGACTAGGTTGTCACCCCCTGAAACACAAAATCAAGCATACGGATTTGTACCCTAATCTTATCAGTATAATTTTTTTTTACATCTTTTCTATTTTTCAGAAGACTTTCACTCTTGAAACAAAACTTCATATTCGAAGGAACAGGTCCATTCTTACAAGAGTGTAATTGAGCTCATTCCCGGAATTCCAATACAAACCTTCACATCACATAAACCTTCCAAAACCAACTATGCCAGAGACAACTGAAAACACTGCAGCGCCTGAAGCTGACGCCAAAGCGCAGGATGCAAACGCCACGCCTGCTCCGGCACAAGCTGAGGCTGCACCGCCACCCAAAGAGATGAAGAGTATCGTCTTGACTGGGTTTGGCGGCGTCAAGATGCTCAAAGTCCAACAGAAACCAGAAGCAGCAGCAGGAGACGGAGACGTGCTAATAAGGGTAAAAGCATGGTAGGAGGATACGTCTTTTTCCCCTTAGATTTTTACATGCAAAATACGCCTCTGATATTTCTCTACACGCTCGAGTGTTTATATATATATATATATATATATATATATATATATATATATATATATATATATATATATATATATATATATTTCTTTTTTTTTAATATTCGATACAAATAAAGATCTTTCTGTACATCTCTTTTACCCCTCCATTTATCTGATTATTTTTAAAAAGTTTCACATTTATATCATACCAAGCTTTAAAAAAAATGTCTAGCTGTTCATTCTGTGGCATCCATGGACAAGGTATGATAGAATTACTTTTTGATTGATCGTGCAAGCCAAGAGGAAAACGGTCAATTGAAGAATGTCTTGTGAAAAAGTTGAAGTCTTTACTCAAACTTAGCCAGACTTCAACTAATGTTTATTGCTCCATTGATTTTCGTTGGCCGCTCTAGCAGCTCAAAAACGAAAACAATAGAATATCTCCCGCGGAAAGATGGCAAATGCCGAATGACTGTTAAGGACATCGCCTGCTGTTTCTACTCTGGTTTTCAATTTTTATAATCTTTCTATGATTGAATAACTTAAGTAGTTTCATCTAGTTCGATACTTGAATGAATTTACTACAGACAATCGTTTCGTGTTGAGTCTTAAGCAAATTTGGAAGCGACGTATTTTTTTTTCTTTTTTTTTTTTTTTTTTTTTTTTGGATATTCGTAAATATATTCCTGGTTCGATTTTTTTTTTATTGGAAGGCATAGCTGCTTCTTGTCGAAAAATTTGCCCCCTCCCACCCCCCCCCCCCCCCCCCCCCCCCCCCAAAAAAAAAAAAAAAAAAAAATCAGTGATTCAGAAGTTTGTAAGACTTTAGACAAACTAATGCAGAGAACCATTTACATGAGGAAAGACTGAGCTTATTGATTTCGTCTAGATGGGCAGCAGGCAAACATAAACAAGCAAGCAAGCAAATGAAATTTGTGCTAAATTCACTGTTGATATTACAAAAAATGCATATCAAGACTATGTTTCCTGTTCAATTTTTTGTACATATTTTTTCAAATGAATGTAATACTTCTTGCTCTGCTATGATGGTCCTTTCGTACCACATTCACATTAAGGGGCTATAAATCTCTCTAAAGCTCTAATGCGCTTGAAAATAGTATGAATGAATATTCCCTGTAAAACAACATATTGCAATATTTCGCAGGTTTGCAGTGAAACATGCCAATGGGAAAATAATTAAATAATGATCGTGAAAATTGTACAAGAAGAAAAAAATAATTTTACCACAGATAATTATGGCTTTTAAGAGGATTAGTGTTTGTTTTTAATAACAGCTGTATTGATCCTTGAAAGTTATTGGCTTGTACGTTGTTGTTTTTTTTCCTTTCTTCGATTAATCGTATCTTTACCTGTCAATCGATTTAAATTAAAGCTATTAATACAGAATTTGATTGCACAATTTCAAATATTTTTCTCGAGTATCACAAAATTGCTCAAATAATTATCGATCTTTTGGAGCAGAAAAAAATATCTTTCTAATCTGAAAATGCAGTGCAAAGATGCCGCACTGGTTAAGATTGAGAAATCATTTTTCTTTCAGTTGATCAAGACAAATTTATAAAAGTACCAGTAAGAGGTGCTAACCTTGTTCTCGTTGAAAAGTTGCATAAAATCTATATATACTATATATGGAGATACACTTTGATGAACCATTCTTCTATAAGTATTTCATAAAAAAGATGGAAGTAAAAATATTTCATCTTTTCAGCCTGTTAATTTCTCCTCACGATACTCTTAGCGATAATTTAGATGACTTTAAACTTCTATCTTTAAACCTGGAGTTCGTGGATTTGCATTCAATCTTTACCACTTCAGTAAGCCCTTTATGTGACCCTTGAGCTCTTTCTTTTCACAGTGGAATGAGTTTCCCAGACCTGATGGTGAGGCAGGGAGTGATTGACCACCCGCCCAAGACGCCTGTCATCATGGGGTTTGAATGCGCTGGAGTCGTCGAGGCCGTCGGAGAGAATGTTACTGGGTTCCAGGTCAGTTCTTCTTGTAGTTTTTAAAAGATTAAAGGAGTTGAGTCATGGGTTACGATTTCTTTTTTTATTTAGTTTTTTTATTATACAATCAAGAATCTTTTTCAACTATGTTTTTCCGTGTGTTTCTTATTACTTGCATGACAAAGGGTTGCTATGGTTTCAGAATTTGCTTTTTTTTTTTTACCGTGTTCTTTCGTTTTTTCCCCACAAGACAATTATCTCAGGAAGTTCGATTTTGCTAGGCAATAGAAGCTTGTCATTCTACATAAAAGCTCATCAGGGAAGTAAGACAAAATTAGCATTCAGTCAAGCCGAAAAGGCATAAGTATTATTATCAGCCCGCGTTTTTGTTCTACATCCATTTGTTTTTCCAAAAGTTCATAGTTTCCAAAAAGTTTAACTATGGGCTATAGAGTCACCACTAAAATGAACTGTTGATATTAATAACATATCACCAAATACCCAAAAGCTTCACTAAATTCTCTGAGTATTATATGTTAAGCTTCCCTTTGAACTCATACATGAAACAAAAATGTTTTCTTTACTATTGTTAAGGCTCTATATAAACCCCTTTCAAGGGTACAATGATAGCATAATTTTTTTACAATTGGCTTTTAATGTGAGTGTCGACGTAGTTCTTTAGTTACAGAGACCATACCTCAGTTTAATGAGATTTTGACATTATAATGTTTGTAAGTTTCTGAACTTAATATATATATATATATATATATATATATATATATATATATATATATATATATATATATATAGTTTGAAGATAAGTTGGAATAATTGATAAGAGTTCTCAACTGTGGGAGCTTTTCCTAGATATAGAAGATCTTACCTTAAATTCTCTTCATACGACGCTGGTGTTTCAAGCGGAGGACAGGGGTGTCGCTTCGGGTATGACTGAGGTGTGTATATATATATATGAGAATTAAGGAAATCAAGGTGATTTGTTTATTATAATACCCCGTGTGTTGTGACAGTATTTTGTACCCAATGAAGCCACATTTAAAGATAATTAATGTTATCGCTGTGCAGCTCCTGTTGTCTTAACGACTGTATCTATTGTTAGTGTGAGGTCAGCTATTGCCTTTTCTTTTTTAGATGATGATAGTAGCATTTTCCATAATCAAGCGTTCAAAAACGGCTTTGATTTTGATCGTTCTCATTCTAGAAGTAACAGACAGTAAATCAGTGCTCTGAACCACTCTATGGACAAATTACCCGGCTCCTTTTGTTTTAACTCCACTCTTTTCATTGTTCTACATTCAAACTTTTTTCAATTTAATTTTCAACACTGTTTCCTTGCTTTAGCTTCTCATTATTATTTTTTGTACGAATTTTTCTCTTTCATTATATTCATACGGTACTTTAAACCTTTTCAAACAATGTGTCAGTTGTGTTTTATTGGTTTATCCATTTTTTTATCTGCTCTATTGTGTGGATTATCAGTGTCAAGTCACGACTTGTATTGTTAACATCGAAATAGAATTTGCCTTTGCTTGGTTGTCAAACTTACAAAAAGGCAGTATGTTGTAAGTAGTGTCAAAGAATATATTTTTTTTAATTCTGTGAGTCAATGTTGGTATATGTAGTCGCTTTAGTAGTAAATTGAGCATTCAAGTACAAGCTTTTTTGTCGCAATATTTCAAAGCCAATCCAGGACAATTTAAAGCTTTCGACTTTCTTCTTTATGAAATTGGCATTGATCAATCGATCACAAACAAAATAGCCTTTCCTCGAACAACCTGCACTGGTGTAAATAATTCCAAAAAACTTAATTAAACAAATCAATATCTTAAGATAGCGATCTATGCGTGGAAAAATATCCAGGAAAATTATTGTATTTACAAGCCAAATTGATAAAGCAGGACTTTTCCTTTGGAGAATCAATTATTAATGTGGATCTGGAACCTGTCATCCACTACCATTTTAAGTTTGTATTGTCGAAGCATAAAAACAATATGAATAAGGAGGAAAATTTTAACTATGTAATTTTGTACTTACAAAGAGACATTAATTTGCAAAAATAGATACCGACACTCACAATATTTTCTTAAATAATATTATTATAACCATGCAGAAATAATAATTGTAGGCTTTACTGAAATCAGAACAAATAGAAATACTTCGACAAGAAAAGTGATCCATTGTTGAACATCAGCCAGTCAATCGCTAATTTGACTTTTTTCAGCCAACGTTTGTCACTATTTCATCTTTTGCAGAGATTACAAAACAAAGATGATATAGTTACAGGCGTATTGATTGAAGTAGAAATGTGTCTTGCTTTTGAAAAAAAAATTGATGCTCCTGCTGCTTCTGTAAATGCACCATCTCTTCCCATTCACTGAACTACTGATAAACTGAAAACTAAGCTTCATTGTCCACTCATCTTCATATGTTGTATATTTCTCCAAACCTCAAAACGGTCAAATTCAATCTGAAAACTTAGTATACTGTAAAAAATGAATCGTCTTCTTTCTTTCAGTCGTGCTTATCAAAATTGGTCCGTAACATCAATACTCCTCTTCTCTTTGAATTTTTTTTATACTTATGGTTAATTTTGGAAATAATTTAGTTAATGTTTTGTGCATATGTTATGGTTAAAAGTAAATGAATGACAACCACATTTGAAATACAGTACATAAAACAAAACAATTCAATTGAAAGTGGGCGCACTGTTTTAATTGTTTGGAATGTAAAGTCTATGAAAGAAATAAACAATGGTTGCTGCATTGCTTTTCTACGAAAATATAAATTTTTTTTAACAAAACTTCTAACACTTCTTGAAGCGGATATTGTTAGTCAATATTTCTATGGTGAGAGAATAAAACTATGGTGAGCTAGGAAGAGAGAGAGAGAGAGAGAGAGAGAGAGAGAGAGAGAGAGAGAGAGAGAGAGAGAGAGAGAGAGAGAGAGAGCAGAACACCACTGTGGATACTTATGACTGAATCGATCGGGTGAGGGTGTGTATATGTGAGTGTAGCCAATTCAAATTGGCCTGGAAATTATAGCATAAGATAATGACATTCTAAGTGTATAATTCGACAGTCACTGTGAGAGAGAGAGTGACTACCAGCAGAATATTTTCATCAACTTTTGTTTTCAGCAGTAACGTTTGAAGAGAGAAAAGCGAGAGCAGGAAGGGAGACTGATCTAAAGTTATGAGTCACCAATAGGAAACATAGGATGGTTTGTAGAAAGATAAATAATTAAAAGGGTATATATATATATATATATATATATATATATATATATATATATATATATATATATATATATATAGATCGCCAGATAAAATAGTAATAGATAACTATTCAGCGATGAAAAGATGACTGCTTGAGTAAATGGATAAGTAATAGGACAAATACTGATTGGATGGAAAGGAAGAAGCACATATTGATAAATCTTTAGGCAGATACCTAGGTAGATAGATGGTAAAATTTGTAGACTAATGCATAGATAGATAGAAAGCATGGGTTAATATTATCAAAAGCTATTTTAGCACTCGTCAGAAAAAAAAGGAGCTTGATGAAGGCACTAAGCTCATCCATCGATTACCGCATATCTCGAATTCATGATGAAAAGTTGGACATTTCAGATAGAGTGAGTAAGCTAGGCGGCTATTGGGTCTGTCATTAGAATGATGGGTAGGTTATACATTCATAAATACTGAATTATCAAATAGATTAATGTTTCCAATGTATAGAGATTGAAATGAATATTAACAGACAGAACAGCGTGAAAAGAGTGAAGAACATCAACAAGTCACATGTTATCTGACAGAGGCAAAGTTAACTCAATCATATGTCATTTTTCCTATGCTTTCTTTCTTTACCTTCATAAAAAGCATGTTTAACAACATGGAACTAATTTATTTTGACTATTACTTTCATCTGTTGACCTACACTTAGGCCAAGATACTGATAACTGCGCTTCACTCTAGATCATCATACATATTTAGCCTAGTCTGGACCTGTTGCGAAGCGAGCCATAATTCTGAGATCAATTTTTTTTTTATTTTACCCATAAAATTATGGAATAAAAAAGAGATGGTGGAGCCTGGTATGGAGATGCAAAAATAAAAAAAAATCAATATAATGAAAGGATAGAATGTGTGTCGTCTGTTATAGCAAAAAAGGATTGATTTGGAGAGGTTGAGATTGAAATGAAACATTAGATTTATAATCAATTAACACTAGAACCTTTTTTTTAAAACTATTTTGCCTCTGCTTTATTTCTCAATATCACAATGACCACCGAAGAGTATGTCAGTGCCCTAGCATACAGATATACACTAAGCCGCATAACTATTTCATAGGCTCTTAACTCGCATTTCATTACTCTAGCTGGACAGCTAGAAATTGCACAGCATTATTCAAAAACATCCAGGCTTTTGTCTAGGGATTAGAAAGGATAAAAAAGAGCGTTAGTGGCAAATCAGCAAATAACATGTATTTTCATCGGAGACAGAGCAGAAGTGGATGGTTTGCTTATTGTTCAGCGTACGCTAATCTTTTCGCCTCACTTGCTTACGGGCTTTTCTGAATCTGGAGATCGAAATTGCAGAAATAAAAGTTTGAACCACAGTCCACATAGGCAGATTCAGAATTAAAAAAAAACAAAAAAAAAAACAAACAAAGGCAACAAGAAAATCAAACAAAAGGTCGGGAAATCCAAGAAAGGGGTAGAGTAGAGTAGAAATTGATGAAGAGGAAACCATTTATAGCGAGAAAATGGCTGAGATCACCAAAACGGAAACTAACAGGAGAATAATGTCGTTGCTCTTGAAGGGTCATAATGTCTTCGTTGCCTTTTACTTTATCACACAATCACGACTCTTGATAATGCCGACAGATTTGGCCAATAACTCTCAGCAGCTCTCACCTATTCAGCTTGAACCGAAGCTAAAATGATGGACATATCATTGGAAGGGAAGAGAGTATTAGTTTTTTTTTGTAGAGAAAAAATATACAAAGGTTGAGATTCGGTGAGACGAAGAAGTTCTATACAGAATAAGAGACGCTGCCAATCTGTAAGCTTGGGATTTAAACCTTGCAAAAAAAAAAAAAAAAAAAAAAAAAAAGAGGAAAAGAACGCATGATGTAGTCTTAGCAAGGAGGCATAGTTTCATGCATTTAATAAGAAATATATATATTTTTTTTTTTTCATAAATACATACAGATAAATATGAGAATGGATTGAAAATTTATCGGACGTCATAACTCCAAATCCGAAATGATGGAAACAGAAAAGCAAGAAGGCAGACGGAGAGATAGATAGATAAATAAAAAGCAGATAGATAGAAAGATAGATTGACTGATGGAATGGTTGATAAACAGATTAAAAGATATATAGATGCATAGGCGTAAACAGTTTGAATGATAAATACGTTTATATATATATATATATGATATGGTAAAAGTGTAAGCATATAGTTTTATAGACTGGCAGATAGATACATTGATAGATAGATGAAGAAGGGGATAGAAAATTGATGTATGGGTAGATTTTTTTCTTTGCAATAGCCAAGGTTATCTTAATCAAATCTCTTACTATTTACGTGAATTCTATAAGAAACCTAGTCATCTCAAAATGGCTCATAATATTAAGAGCTTATTTACACTTCATGATATTAATTTAAATGTTTTTATTTAATGAAAATCAAAAGTTTAAGTCTTTCCGTTGAAAGTTGCCTCGAAGTATTGCGACAGAAGAAATATTATTATGTTTCGAAAACGATAACAGGCAGAAATGTTTCAGGTCCGTCTCCCCAGCTTTTTCTCTTTCACACACACACTCTCTCTCTCTCTCTCTCTCTCTCTCTCTCTCTCTCTCTCTCTCTCTCTCTCTCTCTCTCTCTCTCTCTCTCTCTCTCTCTATCTCTCTCTCTTTCTCTCTCTCTTTATCTATCTATCTGTCTATCTATCTATCTATCTATCTATCTATCTATCTATCTATCTATCTGTCTGTCTGTCCGTCCGTCTATCTATTTATCTATTTAATTTTATACAAATCTGTCTATCTATTTATCTATCTATCTGCCTATCTATTTGTCTATCTATCTATCTATCTATTTACCTATCTATCTATCTAATTATATTCAAATATGTCTATCTATTTATGTATCTATCTATCTTTATCACTATCTGTTTATTTATGTATCTATCTTTCTATTCTTCTACCTATTCATTCTCTCTCTTTTTCTCTAACTTTCCGTCTGTTTATTTATTTAGGATCCTATTTATCTATTATACTTACTTATCTATTTCTGTATTGATCGGTCTATATTTCCATCTTTGTTTCCTCCCCCCCCTTTTACAATACAAGTCCCCTAATCCCTAATCCCCACTAAATTCCGTGTGTCTGTTCGTAACCTGTCATACCTCCATCTATGCTTTACTCAGAAATCTCCGTTTTCCAATTCTAACTATCTCCATCGCTTTACTCTGGACATTGATCGTGTCTTGTCCAGTCGTCGCTGAATTCTCCAGCTTGGCTTGAAACCTGAGCTTCGTGTCAACTCGATGTTCAGCCTAGCGGGATCCGGAGACATCAGCGGTATCTTGGTGGCTTCTCAAACAATGGCGACCGAGACGAAATTCAAAGGAACTTCCAGGGAAATCTAGAAAACCATTTTATAACCTAAAGAAAAGAGAATGCAATGTTTGTATGTTGATCCTTTTCCCTAGATTCTCTCTCGCTCTTGTAAGAAATTTGTCTTCCTTGGCGTAATTACGTCTCCCGAAGCACTATTCAAAGTCTAGTTGTGATTACATGATAGTTCATTTCAAGGGGTAAAGTGTACTGATATTTTGAATGTGTTTTTTTTCCACATTTTATGTGTGCTCTAAATAGTGGGGTGGGGAAAGGGGAAGGGGGATAGATGTTGTTTTTGTTATTTTGTTTGTTTGTTTTGCTTTGGTTTTTTTTATTTGCTATGTTTCCTTTTCTTCACATTTTACACATTTTTTCTATCCCAAGAATTGCTATTTTTCCCCTTCCTATTCTTCTTAGTTCTTCTTGAAAGTTGTTTCAGACAATTAGACCCTAGGCTTTGATGAAGGTAGTGGTGTGCCTGACAACCTCTGATGACCCGTAGATTTTCTAAGCCAAGGGAATAATGCTTGACCATATTTTAGACCTTAGATCTCATAAAAAAAAAAGAGGCAGACCTCGAGAATGGGCTCTGTATTTTTGAGGTTCTTATCCATAAAGACAACTTTCTGAGTCACAGATTTTGGTAGTAATAGTAGTAATAGTAGTAATAGTTGTGGTGGTAGCGTTGGTAGTGATGGAGTGATGGTAAGTGCGGATAAAGATATTGATCAATAGATATATAGTCGTATTAAAAAAATACATATAAATGGATGAATAGATAGAGAGATAGAGGGATAGACAGTTTGGTTTATATGTATATATATATATATATATATATATATATATATATATATATATATATATATATTGCAAGAGAAAGAGAGACAGGCAGACAGGGAGATAGAGAGAGAGAGAGAGAACACAGAAAGAGAGAGAGAGAGAGAGAGAGAGAGAGAGAGAGAGAGAGAGAGTAGTTATGGGTTAAAGAAGGGAAAAGACATAGAGAAACATAGAAACAGACAAACAGATAAGGCAAAGTCAGAGACAGACTAACAAAAAATGGCAGAGAATTGTTACTGTTTAGTGTAGCACTCACTTTCTGATTCGAGTCAAAATTGTTGATTTTGTTTAAAATAAAAGAGCTGACACTGGCTCCACGAATTCTGGAATAATGTCGATCTGTTTCCCATCTTGCCCTTTATTCTTTGTCCCTCAATTTTGCTAGCTATTGATTGTAATGTTCGGTCGTAACCAGACGTATAAGTTATTTTAAGTAACAAGGTTAAAATAGCATTGGGTCGAAGATGGAAAAAATCTATGCGCACTACATTTTTCTCTCTTTTTATTCTTCGAAACATCTATTTGTTGAATGAAAAATTAGTTGTATTTTTTTGGTTGTTTTTTTTTTTCTTTTGTATTGGCTCGCTTTCTTTAATTTTTATTCGTGTCTTTTGGGGTAAAACTGCGATAAACATTTTAAGAAAAACTATTTTTGGTTATTAAACATTAGGTTTGTATATCGTTTCATTCCACCATAATCTAAAGCCATTGAAAATTGTAAATAAAGTTGTGGGCCAGGTTTACCCATGAAGCTCCCTTTTTTTTTATCTTCAGATGAAAATGAAGACACGGTTTCGAATCGACATTTCAGTCCAATACCTGCCACAGAAATATGTTTTATGTTTCGGTCTCACCCTATTTTCCAACGATTTAAATATTTGGTGTCACGGCATAAATACTTACTGAAGTGATTAATAGGCGGTGAGTCAGATTTGAGACAAATTTATTCGCATAACTGGGCCGCTATTCATTGCATAAATTATTGACACACACGTAGCAGAGTGAACATTCCTTTTCATATTTGGACATACAAATATGACAAACAATATGTAAGGAAATCAGCATCAATTTAATCATCTGCTCTTACAATAATAATGAAAATATAATCTTTTGTAAGTTTTTGTAATGTTTATATTGGAAGTGTATAGAAATTTAAAAATCACACAAACTTATGTTTTGGTCTGTTGAGTTGTTAACCTGCTGGGTATGGTATGAATATAAGTTTGTAGATCTTTATGAAGAGCTTTGAAAAAATTATGGTGTTTGGAAATAGATGCGTGAAAGATATGGAAAAAGCTTTGCATTCATCCACAAATTGCAAGTTCCATGGTAGAGGAGTGACTTCACATCACGTGCAACATGGTTTGCCAAACACAACTATAGTTAAATAGTCTCGTCCTCAGACTTAACATGTGAAAGAGAAAAATATTCTCCAAGTATATTTTAACTTAAGCAGTTGTCATAACTAAAGAGTGCTGGGTTGTTGTTTTTTTTTTTTTTTTTTGTTGTTGTTGTTTTTTTGTTTTGTTTGTTTTGTTTTTCTCTTAGATTTCTTCCAAAATAATAGCGTTTAAAGATATTTTAAGAAGTTGTGGAGCACAACTATTTCACTTTGTGAGATTGATACTTCCTATGCTTCTTTAATTAAGGCACGATTTTAGCCTGCCTCAAATGGAACAATAATATTCTACAATGACAACAATTGCGAAACTTATGTTACATTTTTCCTGCCATGACAAAATACAGTTTCTCTTCTGTAACTTAAGCTGAGTTGCTTTATAGATAAATCCATCATCTGCTTTAATGCTGCAATATTCATTATCTCATACAAACGGAATTTATTTAAACGTGTTAGCGTTACGCAGAGTTAGTTTCATTAAGACCTTCTGTCCTTTTTATAATATATTTCAAAGCCATATCAAAAAGATACCTCTGGATTAATTTTTTTCATGTACTCAGGAGACCCGTATTTTATTGATGATGAGTTAAAATTTGAATGAATTTAAATTGTCGTAAAATTCTCATTGTTCGCGGTTATAAATATATATATATATATATATATATATATATATAGAGAGAGAGAGAGAGAGAGAGAGAGAGAGAGAGAGAGAGAGAGAGAGATAGATAGACAGATAGATTCCATTTTGCTTGACCTTTTGTAGCTTTTTGCTTTGTCTCTTCCACCATCCACGACGTTGTTTAATCATGATATCATCGTGCTAGTAAATGTTGCAGGATTCATTCTCTACATTATAATTATTAATGTATTCTTACGAGTCATTCACTCGTATCAAAACACTTCTCTCAAGCCTATCTTCTCTGACTTGGGTCCGAGACAAATCCGTATGCTAACAGAGCCATCATTATGCCGTATACCTTTGAAAGACCAGGGTTCCCATGATACCAGCTTGGCAACTCAACAGCTGTTGCTATGTGTGTCAGTTCGAAACGAATATTATCTGATGTCGCATTCCCAATCAGTCTAGTCTCAGTCCAGTTAGTCGACTATATCGTATTTAACAATAACCGCGGAGATGAGTCACCTGTAACTTTCAATGAAAGAAAAATTTTGTCCCTTCCACACTCATTTCATTTACCTACCCTTATCATTCTCTATTTTTGTGATACCGCACATCACAAGGCGTGCTGTGCCAGATCTCAATCTAATTGCCTTGACTTATATAGTTCATTTACTATAGAGCTTTATTCTACCAGCAAATAGATTTAGCTGTATTTGTTCCATTCTCCGACTATGAGTCATAAAGAAATCGATAGTGCTGCAGTTGTCAAGACGAGCTGAAAGGTCAAATCACAACATTCATAGTGTTGCAATCTCCATAACTACAAACCCAGGGTAACGCGACTTTTCGATAGTCATGTTTAGTTTCCAAATATAAATTTCACGTGGTGTCTCACCTTTTTTCCCTCTTTCTTGGTGATGATAATTGAAAAAAACTGTTCAATCCTAAGTTCATAATGATTACAATGATCTTAATCAAGGTAGCAGCAACATTTTTAGCGTACAACGAAGTTTATTATTTCCTATTCAGGTTTGAGTTTTAGAATACGTTTCACATTCTCCCCCTTCGTTATAGCGTTACTATAAAACATTACAATGAGTTAATCGCAGACAGGTAAAACAGGTTAGTACCACTACGGCAAGGTTCGAGAGGGAAAATTAAGATGGAAAAATAATGCTTTCTGGATTATCAAATATCCAGAATGAGGATGGCCGCTCAAAGCTTTAGGGAATGCACATCAATGTTATGTTGTCTGCCGGTTTTGATTTTATTTGTTTTCTTTTTATATATAATCTGTATACAAAAAAAAATATCGTTACTATTTTGTTGCAGTTTCTTTGATTGGTTTCGTTTTGTGTAACACTTTTTTCCGAGTTTTTTTTTTTTTTTTGTTCCGTTATTGGCCTACTAATTAAATTGAAGTTAATGATTATAAATTTCATTGAGTGATTGATATAGTCCACCCACTCTACAGGAATTTCAGGCGTGCGACAACACTACCAAATTAGGGCGCTTGTCTTTTACTTTTTGATAGAACTCACTTTCCACAAAACTATCTTTACTATTAAAAAAAAAAACGGTCGAGGTGGTTGCAGCAAAACGGATGAGTCTTCAAACCTATTCTTTTCCGACAAGACTTCACGAAAGACTCCTAGGGACTTGGAGGACGTTAAATTGCTTAGAGTGACGTAACTGAAGCGCTAGACAGGAAGTCCTTGTATTTTCAGGGCGGGTAGTTTCATCACTGTGTCACTGGTGCCTCTCTTTATAAGAATTAGTCTTCAAAGAGCTACGTATGCGGTAGCCCACTGTGATCAAATCACTATTGCTTGTCTGCACTACTTAATTTCCGGGCAGACCTCTCGCATGGCGCAATATTCTTTCTGATGATGGCTTTCTATTTGGATTGCTTGATTATTATTATTATTATTATTATTATTATTATTATTATTATTATTATTATTATTATTATTATTATTATTATTATTATTATTATTATTATTACTAAGACCAAAGCTAAATGCTTGGCACATAGAATATAAAATAACTCATTGGTTTAGATCATAGTTTCTTCAAACGGACTTGTGCGCAAATTTAGTTGCGTTATTGAGGGTTTGATCTCGTATTGTGGTTCTGCCTTCATGATTGCCACAGATATAAATGCTTGGATACGAAAAGAAGTTTTCCAAGTGCTTTAAGTCATATCTTTTTAAAGTTTTGTTCAGACAAAACTCTTCGAGCTTACTTGGAATCAAAACATGTTTTGAAAAAATACAAATATCTGATGTGCATGAAATTGAATGTATGAAAAACAAGTGAGAGGCAACATACAGACATACAGACAGATAGAGAGACAAACTGAGACGTACAATTAGACACCCGCGGTTTCAGTTTGGACAGAAATGTCAGTCTGGAGAGCGTGCAGACAGCAAATCAACTGAACGACAGCGGGAGTATCCATCTTTCTGGCTGTGCCTTGTTACTTGTAACGCAGACCAACAAAGATTTATTTTGTTTAGCAGGGTGTCGATATCCACCCCTCTGAGGTGATATAAGAAAGGGATAATTGAGCAGTGGCACTCCTGCATTTGTAATTCTCAATCATCAAAAAA
The DNA here is from genome assembly GCA_033675545.1 of Elysia crispata. Taxonomy (NCBI): domain Eukaryota; kingdom Metazoa; phylum Mollusca; class Gastropoda; family Plakobranchidae; genus Elysia; species Elysia crispata. The sequence goes on along the minus strand of JAWDGP010005302.1, from coordinate 1,307,237 downwards.
AATAGACACATATATCTGATTCTTTTTCAAAGAAAAAACATAATGCGAAGGTTCTATGTAGTTATAATAGGTATAAAAATTAATGAGTTGAATTTTCTTTTTTAAGATATTTTTGTTTTGAGACAAAATCCAGATCTATATTCAGCTCTGAGTCAAGAGAGGAATTTCAGAAAGAAAGTATGATTTACACCTTGATAAGCCAGTGGATAATTGAAAAAATAGGAGAAAATGGCCTGCATGCCCTTACTCCCCCCTAACAGGTTCGAAACAACTTTTAGTTCATCGTTCCTTCAACAGCAAGAGTATTGAAAAGAATGAACAAATTAAGGTAATCTTACTCTGAATAGTTTATATGTGTTGTGAGTAAAACTCAGTTCATCAGGTAAACAATGCGACAGATGAGGGATGATATAGCCATGTATTGTTCCATTATTTTTTTACAACGACCTGGGACATGACACTTTTCTAAATGTGGTACCGCATTTACGCCTGCAATAAGAGTAATGCAGATCTCCATTTATAGTTGTTAACCAAACGTTTTCTCACCACTAATTGTGCAGTGTTGAAAGTTTTGAGAATTTCACAATTTCACAGAAGGAGGTCGACATTTCCGTGATGGCCATAGTGGCCTTCATTGTCATCAATACTCGCCACTCAGCAGTGTGCGGTTGCTCGTTCTGGTCTTTTTCAAATCTTATATTTATTAAGTATACAAAGCTTTGGAATCAATTCGTAATTAAAAGGGAAATGATTAGAGCACATCGATTGTGATTTCACAAGCTATGCGTTACACAGCGCACCCGTGTTGCTTTACTCTTAGTGTTACGGTTTTTTTTTTATTTTCCACTAATCCAGTACCTGTGTCACAGAAGGGCTTTGAAGGATGCACTGTTCAGACTCTGAATAATTACACATCAAGCAGACGACTAAATTTTTGGGCAAAGAGAATTAATTTCAAGATTTATTCACTTTTATTTCGGAGTAATTTAGATCCACTACCACGTATGTCTTTATCTTATCAGACCTCAACTACCACAAGAGATATTTTATGAATTGAATTTTCTAAGCCGAGATGGAGTATCTATCTGCTTTTATGAGTACGAATTTGTTCCACGGTTTTTTCCTTTACTGAATGTTAAAACCAACCGATTTTGACACAACCCACGCGACCTGTTTTTCTTTTTTTTTTCAATCTTATTATTACGTGCCGCATCCCATGACAGAAAATGGAAAACAGGAATTAAGGCTTAATAGAAGTAATATTACACTGATGTATCATCAAGTGTGCTGTGCCCGAGGGCTCGGTTCTAGGCCCCATAATTTCTAATTTGTATGCGAAGACTCTTGCATGTATTCTTAAAATGATTTATCCTTTTACTATACAGATTTCAATCAAATTTTTATAGCCTGAGATTTGAATAAACTCGACCGTTATATTCTTCTTTTTTATTTTTTTTGAAGATTGTATGAAGATGGTTAAAGATTTAATAAATTCAAAAAAATTGAAAATGAACTATGGAAAAACTGAGATAACTACTTTCAGACAACTTTTAGGTCTCTGGGGGAATGAAAACACACGAGTAACTATAAGTGGTGACTATAAAATCCACCGATAAAATGGTTTAAAGGGTATTCAGATTAACTTGGATCAATCAGTATCACTCAATATCCAACTAAAACAAACTCTTAAACAATATTTACTTCCAAATCAACAATACCTCACGAAAAGATTTCAATACAGTTTTAATGAACTCACAACTTATATTCTTAAGGTTAGACAAGTGCAACATTTTGCTGTCAGGTATGTATGAACTGCGATAAGCGCAGATTTTAGCAGCTCGAAAAATCGAACGCTACAAAATGAGTTTAGATCGCTTCAGGCCAGTTACATAAAAATTGCACCGGTTGCATGTTAAGGAACGAATCCAATATAAAATTTCGCTAATATCTAAGGTTGAAATTTGGAATTCCGCAAAAGATATACAAAATTTGTTTCAAATTTACCGATCTGGCATATCGGTAAAGTCATGAAAAGATTCAAAATTGTTACGAACAGACCAAAATAATAATTTTTAGTGAGATTTTATTTTAGTTTCTAATCTCTAGTATGGGATTTCCGTGATTGTTACATTCGATCGGATACAGTGACAGCCAGGGCTGCTTTAAGCACATTTTTCATGACATTTTAGTTCTTTTTTATTAACCATTTATCTATCTACAATTCTTCTTGTAGACATCCTCCATTTTGGTGAACTTGTAAAAAAATGCTTTAGAGGCGTGTAAACCTCAAAGAGCTCAACTTAGCAGAAACGTTTAAGCAAACAATAAAATTGTTGTTATTATTATTATTATCATCATCCTCACTATAATTATTGTTAGTAGTAGTAGTAGTAGTAGTAGTAGTAGTAGTAGTAGTAGTAGTAGTAGTAGTAGTAGTAGTAGTAGTAGTAGTAGTAGTAGTAGTAGTAGTAGTAGTGGTAATGGTAGTGGTAGTAGTAGTAGTAGTAGTAGTAGTAGTAGTAGTAGTAGTAGTAGTAGTAGTAGTAGTAGTAGTAGTATTAGTAGTAGTAGTAGTAGTAGCAGTAGTAGCAGAAGTAGTAGTGGCAGTGGTAGTGGCAGTGGCAGTGGCAGTGGCAGTGGTAGTGGTAGTGGTAGTGGTAGTGGTAGTGGTAGTGGTAGTGGTAGTAGTAGTAGTAGTAGTAGTAGTAGTAGTAGTAGTAGTAGTAGTAGTAGTAGTAGTAGTAGTAGTAGTATCAAAAAGCCACCGTATTTTTCCTAGAGAGACTTACGGGACGAGAGCTACTATTTGTGAGCAAGATTTCTTTATATACAACATAAAATACTGAAGATGACATCCAGTCACATGACGTATTTTAGGGATTAAATTTTGGTTGCATTACTTGCTGTGAACGTTATTTCTTTCGCATTTTTTTTTTGTTAGAGCATGTTTATTGAGTTATTTAGGATGCTCTGTATTTTTTCATGCGATTTTATTTTGCTTTCCGCTCTATTGTAGCATCTCTGTTGATTAAAAATACTTTTAATTTTTGCTATAATAAAAAGAATGAGATCAATTCATTAAACACACATGAAAAGTTTTCCAAAGTCAAAAAAACTTTCGGCATTGCAAAATCTTTATTTCCAAGAGATGTATATTTGTGATCACCGTCTACTCATGATCAACAGGCGACTTTAAATAATTTCAAGAGAAAATCTTAAATCGAGCTCAGCCTCATACGTCCGACGTGAAATTAGTGAGTCGTGCTTAGCACATGAAAATCGTTCAATATGCGGAAAGCAAGTTGCTTTCGAATAAAAAGAAGCTATGACAGTTATGTGAAATTGGTAGATAGAGACACCACTACCATATATAAAGCTCCTTAGCCTTATTTAAGGGAAATAGTCAATAGTGGAACCGAGGCTTTTGTTAAAAACTCAATTAGCCAGAGCTCGTTAGCGCTATAGTTTAGGGGGGAAAAAATGAAACGACCGAGTAAGATTATGTAAAAGTTAAAAAAAAAAATTTAAATCTGTATGATATTGATACACTTTCGCAAACAAAAGGTCAGTATTTGAATTCTTGTTTGTCACTCGCAAAGAGAAGTTATGTGGAAAAAACTAAACCTTTGAATTTATTTTCCGTTTTATGTATCTGTGCCCAGCTATATTTTTTATATTTAATTTTCTGTCACTCTCATCTTTCCAAAAATAGAAATAGGGACAGATAAAGCAAATTTATATGTGTGCTAGTCTGTGCTAGACAAGACAATGGTAGAGAGGAAAGTAGAAAAAGAGACATAGACAAAAAAATGGCGATAAAGGAAGAAGAGAGGAGAAAGAGAAAGAGATCAGAATGCTTTGAACCAAGCACAATGATTTAAAAAACAAAATATTATTTATACCACAATATTTTCTAGGTAAAAAGTACATGAATCCTTGACTTCAACCTAAAGTTAGAGAATGAGAGAGAGAGTGTGTGTGTGTGTGTGTGTGTGTGAGAGAGAGAGAGAGAGAGAGAGAGAGAGAGAGAGAGAGAGAGAGAGAGAGAGAGAGAGAGAGGCAGACAGGAAGAAAAAGGGAGAAATTTGTTCGACCTGAAAAAGGTTTACTTCCGGCACATAACGTCCATTGTGAATAGGAGATAGAATCGCTATAGAGGCTTCACGACCTCCGGAATCTCTTTTTCGATTTCTTCAACATCGTCTCTTATTTTCCTTGTCCGTCCTTTCTTCAACATAATTTATTTTAAAGATATGTTCGGGTTTCGTGTCTAATCATGTATTAATTAGGACACCATTGTAAAAGCACTAAGACTTTTAGATGATTTACACAATTCCTCCCCCCTCCCTCTCTTTCTCTATCTCTCTCACACATACACTCTCTCTCTTTCTCTCTCTGAGTCTCTCTCTCTCTCTCTCTCTCTCTCTCTCTCTCGCTATTTCACTCATCGAATAATATCGAACAATATCATAGCTGACATGTTGGGCGAGCGCCCTAGACCTAGACCTTGGTAGCTCTCGACCTGCGTGGTCCGTAGGCTGATGCTTGCCTGCCTGGCACAGATCGAAGTGTCCTCGACTCGAGCTATCGATTTTTATATCTGTCCAGAGGTGGGTGGCAGCTAGAGTAGCCCAAGCAGCAAGCTCAGCTGGGACTCTTTCGAATGTCCTGGTCTGGAATAGAAGCTGCTTTAGGGAAAGGGAGGGGGAAAGAGAGAGAGAGAGACAGAAAGAGAGAGAGAGAGAGAGAGAGAGAGAGAGAGAGAGAGAGCGGGGGGGGAAGAGGTGTATTGAGGTAGAGACAATAGGATGTACATTATTACGTAAAGCGTCTGAGAACTTCAGTGTTACTCTAACTATACCAGTACTATATAAAAATGAAATATATATATATATATATATATATATATATATATATATATATATATATATATATTAATGAAGAAAGTCGTGGTTTCAAAATAGAAACAATCAATCGCGGTGGAGAAATGTAAAGAAAAAAAAAAGAAACTGTTAATAAATAGAACTGCTGTCATCGCGTTTTTGTGATCCGGACATGTCACCAATTTTTTTTCTCCTAGTTCATGTCAAAACATTAATTTTTGTTCTGCTTTTAGACAGGCCGATAAATCGGAAGTCTTATGATTTAAACATAGCTTTTCGAACTGGATCACAGATATTTTAGAAAAGACGCAGGAAAAACCGGCAGTAAAGGAAAGGGGTGAAACTTATATTAAGCTGAAAAAAGGCCAGTATTTGAGAAAGGAAGTAACATCGATCACTCTGTCCTCTGTTTGTGTTATGCCAGCCATTGCCCGAAAATAGAGCGCACATTAATGGGGTCTGTTTCAATGTCGAACGAATTGAGAAGAGAAAAGAGTATTCATACTTTTTGGCATTGTAATTGTTTTGTTTCCTAGCTCTAATAATCCTTTGACCCATTAAGAAATTGTTGGGAATTATGTTGGAGTATTCTTGAGTTATTATTCAAAGCAAGTTTCTTGGTGGACATCAATAACTTTCTTATTTCGAACCAATGAGCGCACGAACCTAGACAGATAGAACGTAAGGTATTTAGAAGTAAAGTTATTGATAAACATGCAGGTAAACAGATCGTAAGATAAATGGATAATTGGTACATGAAAGGATAATAGATAAAAATAGCCTGGAGCAGAGGAACCTTTAGTGGCGGACTGGGGTTGTAAAACTCTCAATCAACCAAAACGATAGCAGAACGACAAGAAGCGTCATAGAAGTAAGCTTTATATTAAATGAAAAACGTGTGTGCTGAACATGAAGAAAAAAAACTTCATAAAGAGCAAAGACACTATAAGCGCGCAGTTTGGCAGAAAATAAATTTCATAAAACCACTCTATAACAAGAAATAATTATTTTCCTAGAGAGCATCACGTAATTCCAAGAAAATCTTATTGAGACGAAGACATTGAGTATGAAGACTTCGGTTAGCTATTTATTTTGTTTTTGTAAGAGATAAAGGTAAAAGGGTATTAAGAATCGATTCCTTTTCGAGACTGGCAGGAAGATGTGTTTTGAAACTAGAGTGTTTTTACAATGAAAGATTAGTTCTTTGAGTTTTGTTGCTGCTGTTGTCTGGAGGCCGTAAAGAAATTAAAACGAAACGTGTCAGATTAGTCTAGTTTAAACGCTAGCTTGATTTATACGACCATTATGTTGGCTATAATATTGAAAACTTCATGGCAAAGAGTCCTTTGATATGGCCTAGAGAGCTGCATGCGTTATAAATCTACCAAGCTTTCTTAATTATTACCGAGTAGTTTTTAAGATTCCTGATGATTTATTTCCTGCTAACTTCATGACAAATTACTTCGCAACAGATATATTCTTTTCCAAAAGCTAGTTCTCTTGCGTGGCTTTTATTTACCTTCTCTACAATCATGAGCATAGCTCTAGAAAAATGAATTTTTCCTAGGTGGCATGAAACTTTAAAAAATCGCCCGATTCGTGGATTGCGTGCTTAAATAAAGATAGGCAGATAACCAGAATAAGAATGTGACCGTTAGGCGTGAAGTCTTGCACTTCGCCAGTCGAAAAATGATTGTCTGACACGCGATCAGTAAAAGCAGCCGCAGTGTCTCTTTGGGGGTATTGACGAGAGGTAGGATCGATCTTCTTTCCTCTAACATGATTGCTCACGTGACCATTGAGGCTCTTGAGTCATTGTTTCTCTGACGAATTCAATATTTCCCTATTTTCTCTTAAAACCAGCCCCATTGTATTATCTTGAATTATAACAAACATAATAGAGAGCGCAATATAAAAAGTAATATTGGAACTACAGATGAACGAAAAATCACTATGGCATAGCCCAAACAATTAACACTGCATAATGTTTTACTCAATGATAGAATCTGTATGGAGTTTTCTACTTTTTATTACAAAAATGAAAGACTCTGCCATCGTCTTTGTGATCCTAGGTTTGTCGTCGGCATCATCCGAATATTTGAATTGCAAGTTATTGCGGTTATAACATCTCTTATCCTGCAATCATTCAAAAGCTGGGTGTTTGTTTATGTTTCAAGATTGCATGTAATATTGTTATGCTGGGGATCAATATTGTTTTGCATTACATTCAGGAAAAAATATCTATCTAACAGAAATAAACCCCAACAAACCCATTTTCATTGTCTTGATCTATTGGGATAAAGGCCATTCTAACACTTTTTTGGGTTATTGATGATTATGGAATTACACGCTATGGCGATAACTTTCGTTCTTTTGGCTCCTATTTTGTCTTCCAGTATGTTAGAGAGTTCCTCTTTACTCCGCTGTGAGCTGATTCATCTTGTTCTCTTGACGATGATATCACAAGCGGTTGCCGATCCACCGATATTTCCCCCTATTTTGCTCTAGAGATAGTATTTATGTTGAAAAAAGAATGTTTATATCGCCCGTTTACCTCTCCATATATATATATATATATATATATATATATATATATATATATATATATATATATATATATACATATATATACATATATATACATATATATATATATATATATATATATATATATATATATATATATATATATATATATATATCACTCTTTCTCTTTCTATCTATCTATCTATCTATCTATTTAGTTTGAAGATAAGTTGGAATAATTGATAAGAGTGCTCAACTGTGGGAGCATTTCATAGAAGATCTTACCTTAAATTCTCTTCTTACTACACTTTGTAGTATGAAGAGAATTTAAGGTAAGATCTTCTATATCTATCTATCTATTTATCTATCTACGTCTTTCTCTATGTCTAAACGTTGCATTCGAAAATAGTGACCTCCTTTTTTTTTTTTTTTTTGATGTTTTGATATTCTTCCGTTTCATTTTATTTTTTTTTTTTTTTTTAATCCTTTACAAAACCGGCCTTTCCAGCCCCCGCCTCCCCGCCCCCACACCCCCCTCACACACACACACCCCTCTTTTTTTTTCTTACTTAACTGTTCCCGTCTTATTTGTGATTTCTTTTCCGTCATAGCGATGATACGCGAGAAATAAATCAGCATCCTAATCTTTTATCATGGCTCTCCTCAGGTTGGCGACAGAGTCGTCGCTTTCTCTGACTATAAAGCTTGGTCTGAGCTGGTAGCCGTGCCCCAGGACTATGTCTACAAGATAGGTGACTCGCTCAGCTTCCAGGACGCCGCCGCGCTGCTCATGAACTACGTGGTTGCCTATGTGATCGTGTTTGACCAGGCCGGGTTGAGAGAGGGCCAGTCCATTCTTGCTCACTCGCTGGGAGGGGGTGTGGTGAGTGGTTTAAACTTGAAGCACCCCTACTCTTAATTACGGAAACATGGTTAAAGAACGATTTAGTCGACAGTATCATAATTACAACTAGAATCATAACCATAAACAGGAATCTAAAAACAAATTCCAGTAATTCAAAGAGGCATGTTTCTGAGCAAACATAATTATACAGAGATTATATTAAAATGATTAAAATCCAGATTTTCAAAACACTATTAAGACTTTACATAAAATTAATTGTCTCTGGTTCTTACCTCTCAATATTGTCCAAAAAAAAATAATTATGAATTTTAAATACACTTGCAGAAAAGACTCTATACTGTATTGAATGATCGTAATTCATAAATGCGAAACATTGATTAAGACTTATGCAAACATCTTAATTACATAACATAAGAGAGACTCTAAAATAAAATAACTTGCTTCTAAATCTCCTGACTCTTAAAATTAGCTGCATCATTTAATCAATAGCTGTTAAACTTTCAGAAAATGCAATTAATATAATAAAAGGGAGGTGATGTTCAAACAAGTTTCATTCCTATGAGATAAGACATTGTCACCGCGAATTTCCCTATTATATTTGATGGCTGTAACATGGATTTGTGTTTATCTAGCTATTTGTTAGACTGAATCAGAGTTTGTGGACATCAATCTGTTAGAAAGACCTTTGGTTGGGCTCTTTAACCACCTTATTCGTTTTTAGCACAGTACGGAAAGTATGTGATAAATTACCTTGCTTGGTGTCTCCATTGCCTATCTCTATCGTGTAATAATTATTACTGACTTACATTTTATACATCTACAAACTTGTAATCATTTGTATTCTTCTAGCCATCTGTGCAACTGATATGCTTCACTGAAACCAACTTCATCCGTAACGTTATAGTGTTGTTATCGCCAATGTAAACATGCCCTGCTATGAAATAATCATATTCACCTATTCATGAAAAAGTTTCCGATTCAATCCTGAAAATTGTCAGTTATTATCTTTCTAGCATTTGAGAATCTCATTCTTCATCTGGTTAAAAGGGTTTAAGGTTATCCAAAATAAATTTACACCTAGTCATACCGATAAAGAGTACCCAATGGCTCCTTCCAAAAAATAACTCTTTCGTTTACATACTTACAAAAGGATCGAGAATCCTAGTTATTAAGAAAAGCCTTAAGACTATACTTGCGATTTTAAAGGTCCTTAATGGCAAGCAAAACTTCTTGGGTAGGCTTCAAAAGATACATTGAAAGTATTATTCTTACAGGGTGGACACAAACGGTTTATCGTGAGTAGCCTTATGTAGCCAATGATGACCTTATAACGGATGCTATTCTTCAAAAATCATATGCTGGAAAGTTGTCAGTCCAAAACTCGACCTCACAGCAGTAAGGAATAATTTTTTTTCGCATTGACCCGCCGGTGTTTTGAATGACAACAAACACCAAGAGCTTTACAAGCTGGCATACAATAAGGTTCCAAAAGATCATTAATAAGCTTGAAAACTGAATAGGAAAGGATCCTTTAAAGGATTCTTTAGTCCGCCCTGTGTAACATAAACGAAGATTATGACATCAAATAATCCTTAATTTTTTTTTTCTCAGGGCCACGCTATTGTCCAACTGGCCAACACCGTTCCTAATGTTACTATCTTCGGCACTGCATCTTCCCACAAGCACGACGCTATCAAATCGAACGGAAACGTGGCTCACCTGTTCGATCATAGCGTAGATTACACACAGGCCATACGGAAGTGAGTAGTGTGAGAAAATCTTCGGTTTACCCGTACTTCGTCTCCCTGACTGCGATATTTTTTTTTTTTTTTTTTTTTTTTTTGGTATCTTTATCACTAGCAGTCTTAACTTCTAGATTAATATTTTAGCGAACATGAACTGAAATTATTGTACCATTATCGTATCCATAATCTGTGCCTGGCAGTAAATAAGATGTTCGCGATCACTTTTATATTTGCAGGATAACTTTGTTTTCTCCATTTGCGGCCTAATTTTCTTTTTAAATCTGTTCTCACTTGAGATTTGCGCACTTTTGAACATTGGTATCTGGTTTTGTTTTCTTTTTGTTTTTGTTTTTTGTTTATTTTTTCATGTTTTGTCAGTTCCTTAATGTAAGTGGTATGACTGCCAAAGTGTGATGCGCTTCAAATACTAAAAGTTGATTCTTTTTTTATCATGTTGATAATTTTTATAAATAGATCTAGACTCGAAACACATTTTTTTCCGTTTTTTTCACTGTTGTCTACATTCTTCATTTATCTTGGAAACCACAGTTTGTGATCGTCATCAGATTCTTAATCAGCCAAAAAATATGTGTAATTACGGCTTAAAATTTTCATCGCTTTATTCCAGTCTTTTTTTTTTTCATTACAGCTACATCAACCAGAAGTTATTATCTGCCAAGAAAACAAAAAGAAACCTGAAATGCGTATTTTCCGATAACGTTTTTTGCAAATTTCATTCACTTAAAAAAAAAATTTGACGAAATGGGGTAAAAGATCATAATACTGCCACATGAAGTACAGTGAAAAACACAGCGCGTGGTGCAACAAAAATCTTGACGCCTTTCATCGACCCTTACAGCGCGATGTGTGAAGAATTCAAGATGAAAGAGAGGGATAACCTAGCAGTAGCACTTCAGCGCTTGAATTTCGCATTCAACATCAATAAACAATCGAAAAAAGACAGATATCTGATTCCTTTTTTTTTTTTTTTTTCAAAGAAAATGCGATATGCCAACATCGTGTCTGGCTGTTGTAGGGATCAACATTGATTTGTTCAATTTTTTAAAGATATTTCTGTCTCCAGACGCGATGAATATTTTAAATCTAAATCAAGCTTGAAGAAACATTTCAGAATGAGGAGACGTACCTTGCTTGGTGACATTGTCTCTGTTTCGATGCCCATGATAGATCGACCGTAAAATCTTTAGTTGTGGAGTTTTTTTTATTTTCTAGCTCCAACACTTAGATCAAGTTAAAATAAGGTCTTTACAAAAATCTTGATAGACCTTATTTATCCACATCTCGTTATGGCCACTGCTGCTATGAACAGCCAATACTCACTAAAAATAGTGTTGCTCTATAACCCGCGGCCCCTTGGTTGCTTCAAGTTGCATGGATGTTCAAATAAAGAAAACGAAGAGGTTGCGAACTCTGTTTATCTCTTTCGGCTGGTTGTGCCAAAACTTAAATGTAGCGATGCACTTGTCCTAGATAATAATCACTTTTGATTTCACGTGAACAAAGACCATCATACGCATTTTTGAAAGACTTACTTCCTGAGTGCAACTCCTTTAGAAAAAAAACAAAAAACACCAAGCTTTATCAAGATCCACACTATTCTATTCAGCAATCCGCAGCTTTAGAAGACGCCATTAGTACTTCTTGTGGTAGGATACCTTTTCCCCCACTTTGCGTTTTTTATATAACCCTTTTTTTCTTCAAGCTTGCATTTGCTTTGGAAGTAGCGTCAGGTCTTTTGAACGGTTAAGGTTAGTACGTGCAGAGCTATTGATTCGTGTACTTCCAAAAACTCAAAGCAGAGCTTAGCACAACTCTTTTGGAATTCACTCGTCATCGAAGAGAAGTTTATAATTTTTATTAATGTTGAACTTGATTCTACACCTACAGATTTCTATAACGAAAATTAAAATTTTTTCCAGCCAATTGAGATCTACAATGAGACGGCCTAAATCGAACATGAATTTAATGATTTAGATGTCCAATAAGAAAGAAACAATTGGTAAAAACATGGTCGAGATCAATTAGAAAGCAAGTGAAGTAATCGCTAAACGCTATTTCGAATGCTCCGCGAAAAAATTTGATCGAAGTAACAACAAAAGGTTAAACTTACTTTCCTGGAGATTTTATTTTTATTTTATTGGATAAAATGCTCATAAGTAACTCGACTGCCACATTGTAAATTTAGTGTTAATTATGCTCGAATTATCAAAATAGTCACCTCGCCTTATAAGAGAGAGCTTACTGGTTTAACCGGATTTCCACACATATCATAACTGATGCATCGCCCATGGTGGTTCGTTATCTCTCTTTAGATTTGCATAAAGTTCATATTTTGGGTTTCGGCATATTTTCCTGCAGTGGCTTTGATTTTCACTGTGGCTTTAAGCAGCTAATATATAACGCTGTTTTCAGAAACTACTGCTTCCCCAACTGTGGGATAATGTTACACTTGTGTGCGTACCGAATATCATTTGATATAATTATCATTTTAATTGTTCTCCCCAGGGAGTCATCGGACGGAGTAGACATTGTACTGGACTGTCTCTGTGGAGATGATACTAACAAAGGCATCGCAATCCTCAAACCACTAGGAAAATATATCTTGTATGGTGAGCAGAAATTCATTTAATATTCTTTGCTCTTTCTTTCTTTTTAACAAGGTTTGAATAAACCATTCAGTCCTTTTCTCTCGCAGTATTCTTCTCTTTCTCTCTATCTTTCCCTCAGTCCCTTTCTACCTGTTGCACTTTTTCGCTTTCTCTAATTTCTTTTTCGATCTTTAATCTTTTATCCTTTTCTTTCTTTATACGCCATCTATATCTATATCTAGCTCCTTTTGCACTAATCGACTTTTGTCTAGATAGGATAAGATATATAACATAAATTTTTATATACACACACACACATATATATATATATATATATATATATATATATATATATATATATATATTATTTTGTCATCTCATTCTCTTCATCATTCATTTCTCTGTCATATTTTATATCAACAACCCTCTGTCTCACTTTTATTCTCTCTCTCTCTCTCTCTCTCTCTCTCTCTCTCTCTCTCTCTCTCTCTCTCTCTCTCTCTCTCTCTCTCTCTCTCTCTCTCTCTCTCTCTCTCTCTCTCTCTCTCTCTCTCTCTCTCTCTCTTTTTTATCTATAAAAACAAATTTTGTCACTCGAGTTTATATCAGGGCCTACTAGCCGTTCATGCCTTCAAATATTTTAGCTCTCCTATATTTTTTCTGTTTTAGGCTCATCCAATATCGTGACAGGAGAGACCAAGAGTTTCTTTAGCTTTGCTAAATCGGTAAGCATTGATTCCATGCTCTCTTTGCCCTCTCCTCCAAATTACGTAATCCCTTCTCATTATTTACAAAAATACCTGATTATTAAGTACATTTTTTCTATGATAAAATATAGCATTTTGCTGCTAAAAGTGATGATTTCACATATAATTTCAATAACCATAGCTAATAGGTTTTGGGTTTTTTTTTCGTTTAACTTATTGTTGAGCTTTCATTAATAATGCAGTGAAGACCTTAAAGAAGCAATCATAAAAGTTGAAATTTTCCAACAAAAAACTTTAACGCAAAAGCTCTGAGCTGGCTGAATCGATAGAACGTAAATAAGGAGTATTGCTGCCAAGCGGGAAGGAATAAGTCATTTCGTCGAGTGTAAATTTATTGTTATTAAATGCAATGAAAGATCAATCTTAATAAGGTTTAAAATCCGGATTTGCGTGCTGATTAGCTTACATATTTTGAAAATTAAGTGAGGCAAAAGAATAATTTTGTAAGATAAATAATCATAACGGATTATGACCTACCTATCGATGTAAACAAATCCTTCATTGATGTTGTGTCGTGCTGAGCTGATTCTTGTCAAAGTGTTATGTCTCAAGTCATGTAAAATACTTTTAGGATGTTGTCTTTCTAAGGTAGGTCTAGTTCCCTCATTTCTGACACTCTGAACTATTGATTCAAGTAGTTTTGTGAAGAAAGCTTAAGTTTGAAAAAAAAAACAGCATTTATGTTATTAACAAATTTTTGCTTTTTACTATATATTGTAATAAACTTCTCAGGATTTTTTAAGGTAATTTCATGAGATCTCGTGTATAGCTTAAACGAGTATACGATCAATATCAGAGAATCAGAAATAGATCTAAGCCTCCCAACTCATTCCGAGCTGTCACATCCCATTAGCTATTTTTAAAGGTCACAGCACAGAACGTGTAGCACCTCCAGTCTCCCCAAGACGACAAGATATTGATCAAACTGCTGGGCACATAAAAGCTTGATCTAGACTAAACATGCGAGACCAGATTAAATAAGCCTAGAGAAAAGTTAGAATGCCTTATATGCCTTTATCTTTCTCTCTCTCTTTCTCTCTTTCTCTCATTCTCTCCCTCTCTCTCTCCCTCTTTCTTTATCTATCTATTTATCAATCTATAACCTATCTCCATTTCACACACACATACAAATACAGAAGGACTCTCTTTATCTCTCTCTATCTATCTATCTCTTTCCCTCTCTCTCTCTCTCCCTCTTTCTTTATCTATCTATTTATCAATCTATAACCTATCTCCATTTCACACACACACACAAATACAGAAGGACTCTCTTTCTCTCGCTCTTTTTCTTTCTTTCTTTTTGTCTTCTCACCTTATACTTTACTTTTCTTCTCTCCTTGTCTCTTATCACAATCTATACTATCAGTCTCCTGTCAAATATGGGGAGAAAAAAATCATCGAAATAGGAATTTTCATGGACAAAACATGTTGAAACTTTATTCCCTTTGCAGTGCCTTTCAGTGTTCATTATGTCCTATTGAATTAAGTAGATTTACAAGGATCTTATCGAAGTGTCTTGCAAAGCTAACTTTCCCTGGTCTTGAATCTGTGTCTTTGTCTCATAGTTGATTGTTTCCCGTACAGTTTCTGTTGTTTTAGTCATTTAGTCTATACAGCAATGCAGTTTAATTCGACATAGTTTCTAATAAAATGTGCGTGTGGTTTTTTTTTTAAGTTTTTTTTTTTTTTAATCAAGTTGGTATTTTTGTGATAAACTTGTATTTTTTTTTCCATCAATGTTTCACCACTTGGTCTAACCCTTTTTGATGTATTCTCTCCTGGTATGACTTGTGCCAAAAGAAGGTAGGGTTGCATGCTATACTTCAGTTTCAGTTGTTTATATATTTTTTTTTCATCATATTTTCTTGAATAGCAATTTTATTCTTATTTAAACCTTTTTATTTGAATCACGCGGAGTGGCTTTTCACGGCTTGTTTATTACTATTCGCCTGAATCCAGCTTCTCATATTTTTTTTCCTTACACCTATTTTTTTCCTTGTAGGAGAAAGCCATATCAATGTGGAATCAGATAAAACTGGTTTTATGGATGAATTTACCTAGGGCCAAACTGAAAACGGCATAAACGTAACTATGGAAATAATTTCATAAATATTAATGATGTCCGGAAAATTTTTGGATTGCTTCAGCCCAGCGATTCAGCTTATCCACAGGAGGGTTAAAAAATGAATGAGTATAAATATTTACGAGCAACTTTTTAGTGGTTGTTTATAGCTATGAAATATGTTTGCCATTCTATAATCGAAAATCAGAATGCTAGTTTACCTCCTATTTATAATAATATTAATTTTTATCTAAATTATGATGGGTTTCTCACTCTATCGATAGTATGGTTCTTTTAACTTGGTAGCATTAAAAAAATCACAATCTGTTGAAAAAAGCTTCTTGAAATGTGTTGTAAGTCTACAGTTACAATTTTATAGAGACGTTTGTTTTAAAATTGTCGTGGAAATGGTTTGTGTGCTATGTAATAATCTCTGTGTTATTATTACGTTCGCCCGTTGCCAATTTCAGCGAAGTGAACTTATATCGAAGCAGGTTAAGAGGTCTGATATTGCGTTGGTATCTGCTTTTATCATTTTATCGAAACTCTTAAGTGAAGTCCTGAACTCACTGTGTGGTAAGAGTCTAACTTCGGCAGTCTTCGGCCTAAAATGAACTTTTTGTTCTCGAGGTCTTAATATTTGGGCGCATGGTTAAGCATGCGTTCTATTGTAGATAGTAGATCAGGGAATAGGGGCGGATAAAACCGATGTTTCCACTGGTGGATCGATGATTCGATAAAATCTTCCTGGTTCCAATTTTTTTTCCTTTCTCCTTACCTAAAAAAGAAAAACAAAAAACGCTGTGAACTCTTTACGTCTTTTTTTCAAGAAAACTTTTTGACTGTTTTATTTCATCCTCTTTTATGTCAATCGCATTTTCAAAAAATTATAATCATAATTTCTTGAAATTGATATTTGTTATTTTCTTGGCTAAATGAGTATATAAAAATACTTTTCCATATCTTTCGTTTGCTATCAAGTGGGATTTATCTTTAGGCAGAGAGTAAGATTAAGCATATCTAATCTCCAACACATTTGTTTGTAAACAAGCAAATTTTAGGAGCATGCTACCTAAATCAATCAAAACAAAATATTTGTTTTAAATTAGTGCTAGCTTTTTTCTATTCCAACGTTATCCGATACATCTATTCTTTATTATTTTCGCAATTTTGTTCGTTTTGCATTTGAACAGCAACTTATGAACCTAGCAAGAGGGGAAAAAAAACAAGAAACTCTGTAAAAGCAGCTCTAAATATAAAAGTCGATTATATGGTGTCTTCTGAAAGTTGGTTACAAAGCTAACTATTTAAAATCTTTCTTTCGCCAGTTAGGCTTAATAAAGAGTTTTGCCAAGAGCACAGTTAATGAAACAATGTGGAAGTAAAATATGTCATTGTCATTCACTCCTAGTTACCCTATGGGCATTAAAGTTTGAGTGATTCTTTTACACGGCGTAGTTTATGAGAATGTTTGGCTCTTAGTATTTTTATTTTACAATGAAAAGCGGATTAGATTCAGAAAAAAAAGATGCCAGCAACATAAGCGTAGGCAGTGAGATATGGTGAACATTTACAATAAAAATCACCTCGCAAGAAAATCTTTATTTTTTATGGATAAACAGGGAGGGATTAAAAAGTTGTTGATGGACAACATAATCTGTGTAATGGACTACCAGTTTGACATTGTTATTGTTGTTGTTGTTGTTGTTGTTGCTGCTGCTAGTGGTGGTGGTGCTCCTGTCGGTTTTATCTCTGCGAATTGCATTTTTTTTTTCAATTTGAAAATCATTATTAAATTGGACGAAAGCGTGAAAATGATAGCATCGTATGATACGCTAGAGCTAAAATGAGGATATAATGGTACCAAGGATGATTAAAAAAAACCAAATCAGTGTAGTCAGAGCCTCATACGTATGTTATAGGTTAGAACGCCTATAAAATACCTCACTCATTTATACAGATTTATAATAATAGTAACATTTAAAGTAATACAAATGGAAAAAAAAAACATGATTATGTTTAAGCCGTGGGGTTAAAGTTCCTTTCTCTCGCAAAAATTTATACATAACTGCCGTTTTATAGCGTTCTAAAGGTCAAGTAAATTTATGCTATCTATGAAGAACTATTGCAGTTTTTTCTTCCATAACCTATCATGATTGTTTTTTTCTTGTAAAGATGTAGAGGCGACTTAAGTCGAAGACGCGGTTGCAGATCGGTATCTTTACGTAAAGGGTCATTTGTGAAATCCGAATTATAAAGGATATCTCCATATAACTCATGTTAACTTGCTTAGTAGGACCTAAAACCAAAGCAAAAAAAAAAAAGAAAAAAATAATTATAGTAGATCTTGATACACTCTTTTATGTCTACGTCAAAGTCTCATGTGCTGGAGGAAGTGTGGTCGTCTAAATATACGAATGCTAGTCGACAAAATATCTCTGCGACTAAAAACTAAATCATATTGTCATCAAAATAGAAGCAATTTGATCCTTTCATCTATTTCTTAACAGTATTGCTTGTTTTGCTTAAGAAATTATTTGGCCAAGGAAAGCAGTAACCACTTTAGCAGACTCCTGAATAGAAAGTCAGTTCACTGTCTAGGTTTTGATAATGCAATATACAAGGAATATTTTCTTAGGGTGTTAACAAGGCAACAGATATTCACCAAGACATGTCGCCGAGTATTAAAGGTTTTCGCCTTGAATTTACTTAGTACTCGGTACTTAGAGAGGGGGTATATATTTCCTTTATTTTATATTTACTTATATATTTATTCTTTTTTTAGAGTGGAAAGTGAGGTGGCGGGGAATGGGGGGTTAAATAGTAAGTCGATGCAGAATATGGGACTCGGCTTTTTAAGATATAGTTTCGCTTTAACTCAATTTTAATTCGACACGTATTTCATTCAATACATGGAAAAAGGTGGACATTAATCTACTTGATTAACCAACAAGGGAGCGTTAAACATCTTGTTACATGTAGACTTGTTAAAATCTTTTATGGAAAGGAAAAACCAGATAAAAGCAAATCGCTCTTCAATCTAAATCCTTTTAACGCTTTTCTGAGCGCAATGCAAAGGATTTTTTGCTATCGATCAATCTTCCTTTATTATTTACTTACCTATTCTTTTACGTCTCTTTTTTTTTTTCTATCCCTCGCTCTCTTTGTTTGTAATATTGATTCTGCGTGAAAAAAAAGTGTACCGTGAAGAATTCTTCATCAGAATCTTTCAATTTAACATTTCGACTGGACCACAAAGAAACTAATTTCTTTACCCTTGCTAGAAATCAAACCCACCTTTTGAAGGACATTCCCTTTGTCATTTACTCCTAAGATAAATGAGGGCGAAAAAGGTAGAAGAACCTAATTTTGCTTTGGGAAAGGCAATCCGTTCCTTTGACATGATATAGAAATCTCTCGACATTCTGAGTGCTTTAAGAAAAAGGAGAAAAGAATATTTCCATTGGTCTGTGTGACTTTTACCTTATCTTTAGACAGTTGAATCTCTTCTATTCAAGAATCGCACAGCAAGACAGAAATATGGGAATAGCTATGAGAGAGAACGCTTGACAGATAGAAAGAATCAGAGAGAAACAGAGAGAGATAGAGAGAGAGAGAGAGAGAGAGAGAGAGAGAGAGAGAGAGAGAGAGAGAGAGAGAGAGAGAGAGAGAGAAATCAATAGACTCCCTATTCTTTCTTAACTCGGTGACCTTCCGTACGTCCCCCTCCTTTCCCCGTTTGCTTCCGTTGTGCGCTCAGAAAGATAACAAGGGAGATAATTAAGAGAGCTAGGCCTGCTTGGACTAACTTTGGTCTGTTGATTTGTTCTGACATTGGTCTTGCCAACTGTCACGACGAGAAAAACAAGATCAGTTTTTGCAGTTCTCTTATTTTGTTTTTTTCCTGACCTGGCTATAATTGGCTTGGTGGGGATCACCATTAGACTGCAGGCTAGAACACATGAGGACAAATTGAATCTGATGCCGCTCCGTACTTTTCTATGTCTCGCTGAAAAAAAAAAAACCAATGAAAGAATAAAAACAATCTCGTTCTCTAAAACAAGTTACAAGGATGAAAACCATTATATAAAGAAACGAAATAATTTATTTCTCCACCTATCTCTCTCTTACTCTCTCTCTCTCTCTCTCTCTCTCTCTCTCTCTCTCTCTCTCTCTCTCTCTCTCTCTCTCTCTCTCTCTCTCTCTCTTTCTCTTCATTGTATTAATTGTTAAGTGCTTTAGACTAATTGTTCAAATGGGAAAAAAAAGTATTCAAAAATAATCTATCATTGAAGGTATGATGAGTAATTTGAAAAATATCGAATAAGAATCGATATTTCAAACTTGTAAAAAAAAATCGCTCTTATTCAGTTAAACGATAAAAATGTGACTATTTAAGACTAAAAGATGTTCAATAACTATGTGTCCTTTAATATCAGCGGTTAAATTAATTTCTGTAGAAAAAGCTAGGTTGATAAAGTTTTTAAAATTCAAAACTATAACTCTTTGCATGAAGTCAAACTGAGGATTTTAAATTGTGATCAATTACCATCATGAGATGTCTTCATACTCTATAAGATTGACCCATTTTCGTTTGGCACTTCATAAAGTTTTCATAGAATTTATTTTTTCAGTGCCTTGATGTTTTTAATGGGCATTGTTATTTTTTATCTGAATAATTTTAGCAATAAAAATTCACTGAAATCCTTTGTTATTATTCTATAGAGAGTACTTTGTCTTTTAACATTAGCAGGTTGAAACCATAGACAAACTGCCCCATCCAGGTGAATTTATTACGGAATATAATGCTTAATGTACAAACCATGCGATGACAAGGAGAAAAACAAAAAGATAATAACATTAATTCGTGTAATCTAGTGATATTATTCTCATTTTATAAAAATTCGAACAAATTTCAAAAGGCTAACTGAATAAAAGGCATAGCAATACCAATTTGATATAATGTGGTAAGTATCTTTATGTGAGTATCATTGTGTAGGCCTTCTTTTACTGGTTATCGTAAATTCACATGATTTCATATATTCACAATTTCCGTCTCTTCTATTATCTAAAGGGTATTTTTATTTAAGATTGAGAAAGACAATAGCTCATAGCCGGGTGCTTATTAACCAATGAAAAATCTCCATTTATTACTACCATAGTTTTGAGAGACGAATTTTACACTATTGGCAATAATCTAAGCTTAATTTAATGTGTTCAGTGTTTACATCTATTTTTAGTAGTATTAAAATTTACTAATGAACATTGTTTGGTGACTTTTAAAATAGGTTTTTAAATAGATAGATCCCATGTAGAACATTAATTTTATTTGAAGCAAAGATGTCGAAAAGTAAGCGGATCCCTGATAATATGCAACATCCGAATACAGGGTTGACGCACAAAATGCATTTTTCTGTTTGGGGGACAAATCAATGTTTAGGAATTTCAAGGATACGAATGTTTCAACCATTCGGTGTAAAACAGTGAAATTGTCCCCGTAATGTAAATCAGTAATCAACTCGCTGTTCTTGGTTTGAGCTAAAAGCACGAGATTAGCCAAGCCGCATGAAAGGGCTTTAATGATTTCTTGGCTTTTTCTCAATTTAAAGCTGCAATTGCCTGATAATCTTGTGGTGAGTATTCTGGATCTTTCCGCAGGAAGTCTTTGTGGTTTTTGTTTTAATATTCAAATTGTCATTTAACATTTAAAAGAACTTACCGAAGTTTAGATTTAGTCCCCTTTTATTCCCCTACACATCTGAGTTTTAGTTTTAGATTATGTCACACAAAGAAATGTCCAAAAACAGGTTGCATCTTGGTTTTCTTTCGTTTTACACAAATAGCCTGGTTTTTCTTCAATTTTTTTTTTCAAAGTTTTTGTAGGATAGATTTTCATGAGATAAAATGCATTATGGTTGGTATTGATAAATGCATAGAAACATTACTATGATCATCTACTTTTTTCTTTTGACATGAGTATTTTTGCGATCATCGTAACGTTTGCTAGCATTTTATTGAACCGCCCTACAAGTGTGCCTGTGTGTTGTGTATGCTTGTTCGGACAAACCAATGTAACGAGATGTTTAGTAGCATTATGATTATTGAAAGAAAATGCTTGTGGCATAGATCATAATAAAGTCTACTATCAATTTATAAATAGTAAAAACTTGTCTTCGTGGGGAGTTAAAAAACTTGACCATTTTCTGTCTCTTCTCGTTATGTGCATAACACCATTTATTGATATGGAAAAAAAATTAATGCTTAGTATTCACTGATGCTTATCTTGCTGATTTTGCAGGCATTATTATACAGGAACTAGTACAATCATTCTTAAACACCCGCCACACAGAATAGAGTATGCGTTTTTGTTTCAAAATAAATTGATAATTTTTCATTTCTTTAGAGGTATGCGTCATCTTTTCAATGCTTGTGATGAAAAACATTTCTCATAGAAGGGATTTGTTGTGATTTTTTTTGCGTGGTGTCTTATAATTTGATTTAACCTGGAAATGAAAATAAAAATTCTCGCGCTCTTCAACAGTTCTCGCTATTTCGTCAACGTTAACTGTAATTTAATGAGATCTTAGCTCTCCGGCCGCACGTAACGCGAATAAGAAACTTAGAGAAGCCTAATAGTATGAATGATATTGTTGTGAAATTCATCTTATCATGGGCAAATTGCGGGTGCTGAAAGAATAATGTAAGTGGTCGAATCTCACAAGAGCTTAATATTTTTAGTCATTTTGTCAGCAAAAAATGTAATCATTCCTTATAATAACACTTTCTCTCAAAGCCTTCCTATTATTTTAACTTACACCAAAGCGATCTGACTCCAATACTTTATAGTATTATACACCTACATATAAGGCCAATTTTACCTTTTCTCACAATAAGAAACCGTTAATGTAAGGAACAGTTTTTGTAAATGTTTCCCTCTAAATTTCTCTGTCTCTCTCTATATCTCTATCTATCTATCTTTATCTCTCCATTGTCTTCGAAAATGTCCTTTTCGATCGCCAAGCTTTTCTTTTTTAGGAAAACGATTCAGAACAATTGTCATAGGCGTTAACATTTCTTTCTAAACTCACTTGTTACATGAAGTTCCAACCAATTTTCAATTGATTAAAGATATAAACCCTAACGTATCACCCACGCACGTACACACATTTCAGAGAAATCTTCAAAAATATTAACCCACTGGTGGAATATCAATTTTTCCTACCCTCAAAACAGTTTCATTGAGGCGAAGAACTATATGTATATTGGCCTTAAGTCCTGATTTTTTTATTAATTTTAGCATTTCATTTGTATTTTTAAAAAAAAATTCTTTTGATTATTGTTGTCTTGACAAGTTACCAAAGAGTAACAAAAGAGGGCCTTGTTTGGTTTTCTATTTTTAATTTTAAAAGCTACAATTCGGTTTTCATATTGGGAGGCGGAAAATATTGTAGAACTTCTGTTAGCGATATGTTAAATACATGTATAAACTTATTGTTATTTGCTGACTAGTATAGCCACATAATAATTCTCTTCTTTTCTGGCACTTTGTTCATATGAGGCTTTTTTTTTATATTTATTTCGAGATTTCAAAAAGTTGGCCCCATAAAGATCATTTTTGTGAGGAGATTTTCCGATTACCTGGCACTTTGTCGAACAACATAATTTTTTTTTTTAATTTTGTTGTTGTCGTTATTTTCTTTGGGTTTTTTTTTTCCGTTTTTGTTTGTTTTGTTTGTTTGTTGTTTTTTTTTTTGTTTTTTTTTTTTGTTTATTTTTTCGTGCTTTAAAAAGCAAATTGTTTGAATACTCAAAGACTCAAAGCTATCAAAAGCTGATAGCTAACCATTGATTGAAAAAAAATTACTAGTGCTTTGTGATCAATTATGCTTCACATTAGACAAATATCCTTGATATTACTCTACTTTTAATACTACTTAACCTGTATATTTCTTTTCATTTTGAGTGTTTTCTTTTAAGTGCTTTAAGTCCTCCAAAGTTTCTCTCAGAGTCATGTCGAGGGAATTAGTTGAGGGCGTAATTATACGGTAGAACATATTAAGCAATAGCAGCGCGTTGACTTTTGAGAGTAAAACCTAGATAAATATTTTTGGACTACAAAATAGCATGAACTGTAGGAATATAAATAAAACTAAACTTTCCCCTAGGACTTTCATCGTTGTGGGCATCATGCACCATCTCGAGGAATAATGAGCATGAGGTGCTCCACCTCCCTTTTTCCTCAATTTGATTTATGACTGAATTATGTATTTCCATTTTCAGGAGCTATGAAACGTCATTTGACAAAAATAAAAGATCAAATTGCTGCCCTAAAATTGTAAACCTCTTTTTTTAATCTTCGGTTAATTCTATACGTTGTATATTTTAATCATTTTGAATTGTGCTGTGTTGGAATGCCACAAAACGAATTTGTTTCAAATAGATAATTGCTTTGAACTGACAAAAAAGCTTTTTTCATGCGATGGAAAATTGACGAGGATAGAGATGTAGGTGGAAAACAAGCACTTTTTTTTTTTGAAAGACCTTGAACTGGATTGGAGGCTCATCATAAATTTTTGTTTATGTCCTTATCATTTTAATTTTCTGCTCAAGCAAAGGTTCAGAATAAATATCAGAGCGAGAAAAAGGCATCAATTTTGCAATCCCCACGAACGTTTGTTAGAACATTGCCTTGCTGATTGTTCAAGGTTGTCGATGCTTAAATATCATTCTGGAGGCTATGATTTACAATGGCTTAGTTAGCGGCTGTTCCCATTTCCGTGCCGCAAGTGGTCGGAATAATAATTACTGGGTGGGCGGAACATGTTATTGATTTCCTTGCTGCCGCAAGTAGCATAAGGCTCCTCTTTACACTTGCCCAAAACATTAATGCCCTCCCCACCTTCTCAACCTCCTTCTCCTCTAACTTGTTTTCCTCTAACTCTATATTTTTTACTTCCTGCTTCTAGTACTCACTAATCTCCTGCTTGCCCTTTATCTTAGCATCTCTCTTGCATTGCATGTCTTTTTATTTGCCTGCTCTTTATCTCTCTTTTTGTCTCTTTCTATTTTGATCATTCTGGAGTATTGACTCAGAATTAATTCATATGGTATTTTTATCATATCTCTCTCTCTCTCTCTCTCTCTCTCTCTCTCTCTCTCTCTCTCTCTCTCTCTCTCTCTCTCTCTCTCTCTCTCTCTCTCTCTCTCTCTCTCTCTCTGTCTCTCCCTTTCTCTCTCTTTATATTAAATTTTGTATATATATATATATATATATATATATATATATATATATATATATCTGTCTATCGATCTATCAAATCATTGATATCGTTGCTAGGTACTCTTTAATTCTTCCCTAAGAGATCATTGATTTAAGGAATTGCCTAGTCTAAAACTATACATTGAAACGTGTCTATCTAATTGGATGCAGTGTAAAGCCCTTTTACCTTTTATTGAAAAGTCTTCGGCGCGGTTGCTTTTATTTTCTGCTGATTATATATCGACCATAAGGCCCTCGTGAACTTTAAGAATAAAGACAAATCAGTCTACGAAATAATAATACAAGGAGATGACTTGGAGTTTTTGTTTGTTTGTTGTTTAATTCAAAGAAGACCTGCTTTATAACACAGAGGAAACTTGCGTCTTTTCAGATAAGCTTAATAAACCCCTGTTTAGAGACGCAAAATGATCTACCGGGAAAAAGGGCTTTTAATCTCTGAAATTTCTGCAAGGATATACTGAAAGAAATTGAGGGAAAAAATCTTGCCATCTCGTGAAAATAATTATTGGAAATAATATTGTATTGAAATAAGAGTTAAAGAGCTAGGTTTGAACTGCGCATGCTGCGTCAAATTCTTTTTTTTTTTAATGTTCGCATGATTGGTGATTGACTCAAATGCGCTTGATATTGCGGTAATTGAAAAACAACTCAACGTGTATATTGCTTTTTATTGTGAGTGTATTCTTTTCAGCATTTCATTTTTTTCTACATGTTGTTTTGATAATCCTTTTCAAATGTTACTTGTACTTCTTTTTTTTTTTAAATCTTGATTCACGATGAATATTGCAAAACTTCACTTCTTTTTTTTCTCTGCTTGTTTTCCATTATTGATTTGTAAAAATTTGTTTGTAATTATAAGTCGATTGCGTCATAGATTTTCTGCAATCATTCCTAAAATGAAATGGGAAAAAATATCAAATTCATATTTTTCATTTACATGTATTTTCAAAGCCTGCAGGGTATATTTGTAAGTCTAGCTATACAACGGTATTTGAATAGCCTTTTGCGTCAAGGGGTTTGACATAGATGCAAAACGTGTTCATATCAAAGTATACAAGTAAATCTTTTCAGCTTGATATTGAATGTTATTACTTGTAGCAATCACTAGGAAAGAGAACAAAACGGGATCAAATGAAATTATGATTGTTACAATAATAAACAGAAAAATTATGTACAAAATTTTTTGTTCCATTTTATATTAGGCTACTTTATTTTTCGGAGTACGCGCACCTTATCACATAACATGCACAAATCTTAAAATCAAACCTAAGGTTTTGGTATTTAATCATTACGTGCATAATTTCTCAAATTAAAAAAAAAGCATTCTCTTTTAAAGAGAATAAGTTGAAGTGTGTTGTTATTAACACTGAAAAAATTCATTAATGAATCGTTCATCATCAAATCAATTGATAACCTTTATTTTATATAGGCTGACTTTTATAAATTGTATATTGGGTTGCCATTTCATTGCATTCATTGCAAAGTTATCTTTGTATTTATAAGTTTTAGAAATGTAAAAGAGAGTAAGTAAAAAAATGAGCGAATTATCTGCTTGAAACAAACGACGGATTTGCCGTTAATTGGGAGCAAAGCTTTTAACCTATCAAAAATGTATGAATGAAACCATAAAAAAATGATACTCAGGGGGTGATATGAAAATGGTTCATTGATTTCTGTCAGAAAAGTCTATGTTGAGCCATTGGGATGGTGCTTTTTTATATTCTTTCTTCTTCTTCTTCTTCTTCTTCTTCTTCTCTCTCTCTCTCTCTCTCTCTCTCTCTCTCTCTCTCTCTCTCTCTCTCTCTCTCTCTCTCTCTCTCTCTCTCTCTCTCTCTCTCTCCTACCTTTTTTTTCTTTCCTTTTCTCTTCCTCTATCACTCTCATTGATTATTTTCACTCTTCTTTAACTTCTTTTCTCCCACTTCATATTGATCAAATATTGCGGTCATTAAATCAGTCTTTTTTTTTCAATGTTATTTTGAACTCTTTGTGGTTTGCCTCCCTCCCTCCATCTTTTATTTAGTGGTGGCAAGTGGACAAGGTTAACCCACTCAAGCTGTTCGACGACAACAAGGTGATTGGAGGCTTCCAGCTGCGTCGCCTGTTGTTTCGCCAGGGCCACCATGCTTACGTCCGGTCTGTGGTGACCCGGGTGCTGGATTTGCACGGCCAAGGCAAAATCAAACCTGTTATTGACTCTATCTGGGCCTTTGAGGACGTAAGTTGGCACCAAGGGTGAAATCGGAGAGTGGAAACCAGTCCTGTTACTTTTTTTTCAATTGATTGTTTGTTACAAATTCGTCAATTCGATTCAGATATTCCCATAAGATAGTAACAGTTTATGTCAATTTGTTAACGAACGAGCAAAAAAATGTTGTTGTTTTTTTGTTATGTTGTTGTTTTTTTGTTTCCGTTAATCCAACTCATCTATCATTCTTTTACGTTTTCTTACGCTAGTCTGTCAATCTGTTTTCAGCAAACCTCACTCCACTGGACATTTGCATATGTATTGTATAAGTGGATCTTTTCCTCTAACACATGATAGTCATCTATTTATCACGTCTAGTGGAAGCATAAAGAGATTTCTTTATAAATGCCCAACTACTGAGTTCGGGGAGGACTGGCTTGAACATTTGCGCCTTTGAATTTCTTTCGTGGGATAGAAATAGTTCGATATCTAAACAGCACTTCCTGTCCTAATGGATCTGTGCTCTTAATCGCGCATTACATACTTCATTAAGCTCCTAGGTCTAAATATGATTAAATCTGGATACCAAAAGTCAACATAGAATTGACAATCTTTGTTATTAAGAGCCATTGTCTCCATCTCAACAGGTAGGAGAGGCTATGCAGAAACTTTGCGACCGCAAGAATATTGGCAAAGTTATTTTAGACCCAACTGCAGAGCCACGGCCAAAGGTAAGTCTGCTCATCTACACATATAAAGATTTTGTTAAGCATTGCTTTAGAAGTTGTGATCATCCGTTGTAACATGGTCAAACATATACATGTTACTGCCATGTGTACCAGATCATTAGTTCACCTGTCAGCAATAGTAGTAGGAGGAGCAGCAGTATTGTAATTCACAACCAAGTCACAATAATTCCCATTTATTGTTAACTTTTTTTTACTTGCTAAGGCGACTGAGAAGGAAGCAGCAGAGGCCACAGAAAATGCAACAGGAGAGGAGAAGAAAGAGCCTGTGCAGAATGGCGAGTGAAGCTATGAAAGATCTTAGACCCTCACACTTTGCTGGCTTCTTATTTTCATGGTTAGTAAAGCAAATGTTTTTCACTACCTGTATTTAACCACTTATCTTAATTTTCTTGTGTATCACATGTATTTAGTAGCTTTTAGCACACTATGACATCAATTGTATCGTTTGAGAATTTACATACCTTAAAATTTAAAAAAATCCAAATCTGTTCGGGAAATTATGAGTTCATGATTATGTACTGCAATTCTCTCTGTCAGTGAAGCTTTGTTGTAAATAGGAAAAATAGTATATCCTCACAAATTCGTTTCTCTGAAGCTTATGTGCCTTAATGACCATCTTTTAGGTACCCAAAATTTATATTTTCCATTCCCTATTACTATGTTTTTTAAAGCTATAAAGAAAGTATTGTTCTTAACTAATTCTTTTTTCTTTCCATCTTTTCCACCAGATTCTCAAGAAAAGGTTTATTTAATAATATTATGAAACCAAGGCTTCAAAAGCAACAGTGATAGCAAGGGAGAGTAAAACAGCAATCTATTTTAAACAGTTTGGAGTTTGTCTAACGTAGAAAAATGTTTTGCACAGTAAACATACATGTTTGTTGCCCTTTGTAGGCATTTTTTCCCTTAAACATAGCTGCAAACTATCAGGATAGCAATAAATATTTAGTTTTAAAAATTGTCTTGTATGTATTCCAAATATGTCTAATTGTTTAAAATCAAAGACTTTTCATATATAGAGCAATGCATTTTTTAGCTTCAAGGTGAAAATTTATTGAACGTGTCAAAAGTCTTGGAAGATAGATTAAATTTTTTAAACATTTTTTAATTTTTCTGAAACCAACATTTTGACCTCAGACTCATATAGGACTTTTTGCAAAACACAATTTTTTTTTTCATTTTTAACAATATTATATAAGTTTCATATAATGCCTTATATCTCTATTTTGAGATACAATGCTTCATTATGTCACCTAAATTTTAATTGATAGCGATTTAATGCAATGCAATGAACACTTTGAGGATCAGAAGGTGCTGCTTGATCTTTAGAGCATTCACGTTTTATTATGTGATCAATGTATTGAAGGTTGTAAAAGTGAGAATATTACTTTAACTAGGTAACTTCACACAAATTTTCTGCATTAAAAAGTCCTTTAGCTCTGTTTTTTTTTTTAATTTTTTAAATACAATTTTTATATTTATGAATACAAGACCTATTGACCATGAATCCGTTTTATTTCAATATCAAGGATTTTTTCAGGATTGATTACTCTGAAATTAAAGTCTGGTTGTTTTTGTTTGTAATATTCTGTCATTTATTAGCTGAATCAGCTGTTCTTTTTAGCAAACTACAGCAGTATGTCAATTTTTTTGAGTCCTCAGCAACTTTGTTTTTGAAATTTCATAGGTAAATTAAATTCAGAACAGAAGAGAGTACAACTCATTGTAATTGTAAATAAAGGAATTATTAATATCATGTCAAGTGTATATGCTTATTTCATTCCTTCAGTGTAAGTTGAAACCACCAACTGTACAAGTCCTGGTGCTATCCAAGAAGCTAAATTATTGGTCGTTGTACTTTCCCCTAAATTGAATATTGTAGCATTGTGATGTCTTGTTGCTATGGTGATAATTATTTTGTCTTTGATTGTGATAAATATTCGCTGAACATTCAGCAAATATCTTGTGATTCCTATATACAAAATTTCTTTCTATCTTTTTTTTCATAAAATAAAATTTTTCAGAATATATATCATTATATTGTTATCGTTAATATCTATAAAAATCTTATGATTGTGAAAAAGAAAAAAATCATAAATCATTTATGTAAACCAAACAAAAAGATTTGTAATCTGTACAAATAAACCACTATTTTAAGCAAGGAGTAGAAATATGAAAGAAAAAATGCTATTCAATTGTTTTCATCTATTTTCTAAATGCCTTCATTTCATTTTCTCTCAACATTTGTCCATTTTTTTTCTTTTTGTTTTAGACAATTTATTTCATTAACCATTTAATATGTGCACTAAATTTGGCATGTTCAGCCATAATACCCAAAGAATAAGCCGCTCTTGTGTAATAAATGAGAATGTATGCAAGTAGAACCATTAATTTAAACTTCATATGTAACTCTACAAAGACTTAATTACAAAATCTTTGTAATTAATTGCATGAGCTTAGCACAGCTGCTTTCACAGGAGTCTTGCATATTCAAATCACTGTTTCTGAGGAAACTTTCTCACTCTTTTTCAAAGATATTTTGGTTATCAAAAACATCTGCTTTTTTGTGCACTTGAACTAATATGCAGAAAAACTATAGGGTCAAAGATCCTACTATATTCTACGCCTATGAGATGGACTGCTTGGTCCTATTTATGTTTGAACTCTAACCTTTCTGAATTCATATATACAAGCAATATTTTTTTTTTGGCCTAATTTTAAGCCCTTTTGACATTCGACATTTTAGCAACACGTTACACTTTGTTTAGTTCATTTAAGACTTTATGTCAAACTTTTTGGAGTTTGTATTCTTAGTTCCTCTTAACTCTTTATCAGTTCTGACACTACAAAGTCATTATTAATGCACTCCAGGTGATAAAAAATTAGCCCAACTGTCTTGTCAGGGATTTTAAGATTTTTACTGGTAATCTTTCAAAATGATATTCAAAAGCAGCAATGAACAACTGTAATTGTTGATGGCAATACCCTATATAGGTTGTTTTTGTTTGGTTCTAAAGACTTGAACAAGGCAAATTTCCGAATCTGAATATATATTATTATATTCTAAGATAAGTACTGAGGATTCTTTAAAAGTTTTAAAAGAAAAACATTTTGCTATTTCAAGTAAAAGAAGTAAAAAACTACTATGTTCCTGGGTTTTTTTTTTAATCCTATTCAGATTAGTTGTTCACAAAATCCCATTAAACTCACTAAAACATGAAGAGTTAAGCACCATTATGAAGAACTAAGATCAATATTTTTAAAATAACATTCCAATCGCTTTTCTCATGTCGTATACTTCAATACACCTGAGGCTTTTCTTTTCAGCAAATTTACTTCGCACATGCATTCCTTAATTGCTTAAAATTTCTAGATTATCATTTTGTTTATATTTTCCTTCTACATGCTTTTATTTTTTTTAAATCTCTGTAACAGTTACTGTATATAGCCAAATCCCTTTCTTTTATTTTGCTTTAAAAACAGCTCAATAATGTTATACATGCTGGCAGCATTATGGAATTTTTAAAATCTTATCAAAGACTATAAAGGATGGACAGTCCTGATGAGGTATGACTGAAAGATCCAAGAAGCGCAAGAATATTATAAGCACAATATGGTCCTGGATATAACATAGTCTGGGTGACTAAAACAATCTAAATCTACATTGTTAAAATTCTTCAAAATAGTTTCTTAGGTATCATTATTATCTTCCATTTCAAACTAGATATAATTGAAAAGTCAAAGGATGATCTGTACCTATTTTAGCTTTGAAAAGTAAAATTTAATTTTAGAAATTGGAAAAGAAGATATATGATCATGAAAAATATTGATTTTTAAACAACAATTTAAGTACCTATATTTAGTTTCATTCTGTACTTGTCAGAGGGTGTTTCAACAGTTTAAGAATTTAAAGTTTCTGTTATTCTTTTGCTTCAAATGTATGCTTAACATTTGACTTATTGAAATTTATCTTAAACGAATTGACTTTCTTTTCAGGATCAAAGAGAGATTATTGGTTGACAGCAGAAGTACTTGTATCCTCTAGATGTTACATAATACTGCTTGTACTTCAATTTTGTTGGGCTATTTTTTTTAAGTTATTATTGAGCTGAGCAGGTATTACTGAAATTATAAAAGAAAATTGTACAGTGGCAGGCCGGCTGAGCTGCACCATTTGTTTTCAGGCATCAGAAGTCTCGTGTTAATGTGCATAAAGTGATGTGTGCCTGTCTGTAGAGCTAGTGCAATAAAACATTCATGTTAATCCCCCTGCAGAATTGTTTCATATTTTGGTTTAAAATAATCATTCAATTCAGCTCATATTTTAAAATTACTTAATATACTTCAATTCTAATGAGAGAAAATGCAGATTAAGATCTTTCTTGTGATCATGCTACTAAATGAAGAAAATTACAACAGGAGCTATCAATTTTATGAAAATTTTATTTTATCAGCTGTACAGATATAAATGTGGAAAACAAATTTTAAGTACTGCATTTTATGAATGACATGCACTACAAAATAAGGACTATAGATAAAATAAATAAAAAAGGCTGCACGTTTCTAATTCCCAAAACAATCTGGGTACTAAAATCAAAGGTTAATGAAGACAAGGACTTAACACCATTAAAAAGTTTTATAAACTAAAAAAAAAACTGCCTTCATCACTTGTCTTGACAACAAAAAAAAAGTATGTTGAACAAAGAAGTGATAAGAAAGAAAAGAAAATATAACTTGCTCCTTCTATGCACTCATACGACTGTTTGTAGATTATGTATAACTGAGCTACAACACAGATTTCAAGACGCAATTCTTTTATTAAAACATAAGAACTCATCATTACTTTTTGACTTTGCTGACAATCTATTAAATATTAGACACTCACAAATAAAGCCTGAGAATGTCCTATTGAAACTGCCAGCACACACTGCAAAATGAATGTCCTAAATGATTCCCAAAAGTAAACTGATGTTTGACACTTCCAATTTACATCTTTGCTTACAGTATTAAAATCGGTTGGAAGCACTTCTAACTTTGCAATATCTATCTCCATAACACATTTCGCATACTTATATTTGTAGAAGATTCAAGATAACTTCTCAGAAATATCACCAAGATGGCTATTTTGATTTTACTCTAATGAAAACCAATCCATGTCCCCCATACCATACCTCAACTTCATTCTGTTCTTGTTCATACCCGTAAGACAATGAATCTAATTCTTTTTTTTTATTTTAACTTCTAGCAAGTCACCTGATCATTTGAAATCTATGTCTTTCAATCTGATTGTCTATAAAGCATTAATTTTCATTTAAAACAAAGAAGTTTAAAAAAAGATTTGTGAAAGGTGAATTGAAACGCTCACAACCTCTGTTTTTGTCAGAATATTAAAAAGTTACATTCTCTACAAAAAAAAGAGCAAATGTTTCCATACATTACTTCAGTGAGAAAGCACAAAATATAAGTTGATCTTTCACGTTTTTGTTTGGGTTAGAAAAATGTAATAGTAGTTAACAAAAATCTTTTCTAATTTAAAAGCTGCTCAAAGCAAAACGAAATGCTTTGTTTCCCACTGAAAAATTCCACAACTTATAGGAAATTATGTGGAGAAAATAAATTTTATGCCCATTGCAAATTTATGGATAGTTACAATCCAATTGTGTAAGAACGTCCTTTAGGATTGTGAATGGGCGAAATCTGGCCACCACACTGGAAAGACCATTCATACCACACATTTTTGGATGTACATCTTCTCCATATGTCAATTGTAACTGAAGTGTTTTTCTTGACTTTGATTGGCACCTAGTCAGAAAGAATTGCGACTTTTAAATAACCAGTAAAGTCTAATAATTATTCAAACATTCATATATTGCTGAAAATTTATTTGTAAATTAATTCAAAATTAAGGACAGTAAAAGAAAAATGTTTACCTGACCTTATTAAACAGCTTTTCACCTTTATTTTTGACTTCTCAAATCTAAAATAAATTTCCATACAAATTTTGTTCTGCAACCAATGCATTAAAAAATATACAGTGGAAAATTTTATTCTTCCTTTGCATCTTAAATTATTGTCAATCTGATTTCTTTTGCTATTTTTTTAGCACTCATCTCCAAACACTGCAAGCTATGGTTAGCTTTATATTTTAATGCAAGACACTATACCCTAAAGTAACTGATTAATAATCCCATATTAAGGATCAGACTGGTGTATTAAAAACACTGCACTATGATACAACCATAAAAGAAATTTGAGTTTTAGCACTTAAATATTGCCACATTTCTTTCAAGGAAAAGTACAATTGAAACAATGGCAATCATACTCACTCTGATAGGGAAGTAAATGGGAAACCAGCTAAACATGCCAGGTGAGTGAGTTTCTGGAACAATACCTGGAAAACAATGCAAAAAAATTAATATATCAAGGGTAAAAAAAATCTTCACTCTTGCAATTTCTTTTAATTTGTTTTTAATCATACAGAGTTAGAGGAAAAAATCTTAAGGAAAGCTGACAGCAAGATCACTTATAAATCGAACATGTTAATTGTTACAAATGAAATGATAGAAGGAAAATAAAACACAGTAGAGGAAAACAAAAAGAAGATATTGGATGGACTAACACAGTGGTTAAATGTAGGACAAGGTACGGATGCCCTTAAAACAATGAGGGAATCGAGATGCTCAATATTTACTTAGCACATCAGAAGAAATTTAAGTTTTTTGTTGTTAGAAATGAAGAAAAATGAAAACAACATGATCAAGGAAAAGAATTAAAGTATTTACCTCCCCTAGGTAAGAAAGGCAAACAAATGAGACTTTCAGTCAAAGCATTTAATAGCAGCTGAAATGAATTTGCAGTATTATGTCCTTGTTTTTTATAAATTTCATCACTTACTAAGCATTACATCTTTATAAAGCTGAGTATCAAAATAGCCAGCAAAGCCATGCACCAAAGCAGTTTCAGAGGAGGTGAATTCCAAGGACTTGAATCTGCTGTTGTCAATGGCATCCTCTGGAAAAAAAAAAATGGATAATCTGTTGAAATTATTAATTTTACACATATAATTAATAGTTTCTATGAACCGGTCAGTTTGTTTGCTTTTTTCACTGCAAGACAAATAACCAATTACATTTTTGCCATGAACATATTCATTCAAAATAAATTAAAGGATTTATTTAAAAACGATATAAGTAAGTACACTTATTATCAATATTACAAGGTTAAAAAAGAGGCTTTGCTTATTTACTTATCTTTCCCTTTTTCCCATCAATTTACAAATTGTTTGCCCATTTATTATTAATAATCTTCATAATCATAATTCTGAATTAACTTTGGGAGCAAACAAAAGAAATTTAAAAAATAATTGATTGCTTAATAAATTGAATAAGTGACAAAAACTTATCCACATTTAAATGACACATCTACACACTTAATTCTCTCACCTTTATTAGGGTGAGAGAAAATGAACACTGGTTGTGGTTTGTCCAGAATGGAACAATTGTGTAGACGTACTACGTAAGGCATTTCAAATGGTGCCTGTTGGACACAACATAAAATCATTAGCAGCAAACAGAGTATTGCCCTGATCATGGTACAAACAAAGGCCTTGAATTCTTTTTTTCTTTTTTTTTTTGGAAAAATACTGTTTTAAATTATTATCTGGCATGTATGGATAAATGTTTGATATTAAAAGACTTCTAGACATAAGCACTTACTTGTGGTGATGATTTTAAAAAGTGAAAAGGAAAAATATCGATTAATATATATAAAAAGCAAGAAAAATTTTACATTTAACATGTTCATATATATATATATATGCATACTAACAGAAAAGATTAATTTCAATTTGAACAAAAAAGAAAAAAAAAAGGAAGAAAAAAAATTAAACTAGAGGCAGAGAGCTAAGTTAAAATTAAAGCTCACTTGCTGGCATTTAAAAGACATCTTAAACACATAAAGAAAGAGGGAGAGAGGCAGAGATGGGGGATGGGCTGAGGGAGCAAAGGAGGGAAAGAGAAAGAAAGTCAGACAGCAGGAGCAGAAAGCATTGGAGAGGCAGACAGACAGATAATCTGAGACATAAGGAAGTACGGTGAGAGAGACATAGAGAGAGGGGGAAGAGACAAACAGAAAGAAAGTCACATTCACCTCTGGTGGTTTCCCTCTCTCTGCTTTAGATCCTCTAACTTCATTGTAAAGCTTGCTAGACATAAGTGGAGCAAGATACGACGTGTACTTAGCTGGGATACTGATGCCATCATCTGGAGAATTTGGATTTGGATTTTTCATATTCCTATATTTATCACTTGAAAAAGCATTCAATCAATATAAGGCTGTTTTTAGGGTTTTTTCTATCCCATCATCGATCTGCACAGTTGCCAACCCCCCCCAAATTTTTTTTGGTGAGATTTCAATTTTTTTAATGAGATAACGCGCCACATGCCAATAAAGCCAAGCGACATTTTTTTATGATGACAGTTTTTGTGTCTTAAGTTTATTATTAAGAGATTACATACCTGAATCTGTCATTGATTTCCATTAGTTATCATCATATCAACTTAACAAGGCTTCTTTCTCCATGAACTGCTTTGTTGAAACTTGTCACAGAATTGATTACAATACACTTTTTGTACATGTAGAAAATAACGAAAATGCATGCAAATTGCTGAACTTTAGTGAGATTGGGAGATTTAGCTAATTTTTGTGAGTTTCACAAAAAAATCGTCAGGTTTGACTTGTGCTGCTTTAAATATGGATGCGGTCTTTTTTGTTCAGCTCTACTATCTAATGAATAGGACCAACACATGAATCTGCCAGTAAACCTGTCTCATAAATCATCATCTACTTAATCTCTATCATTTTTTAAATCGCAACTGTGTAAAAGTAAATGATAGGCCTACTTGCAGGTGTCTCTTTAAATTTTTTTTATTTTTGTTATGCTGTCTGAAGGTTGTATGTTTCCTTAATCCTTAATTACTGATATTCATTGGTTACAGAAAACTTCCCATTTGGCTAAACCTTTCTTCCTTTACAGCCTAGATTCTCTGGAGGTCTTGAACATTCAGGCACTTCTTGTTTAGACACTTGCTTTATTGGCTAAATGTTTCATAAACAATTTTTCATCATTTATTGACGTATATTATAAACTACTACATAGAAGAAAAATGTCCAAGTCATCATGGCATTTTGAGCACAAGTCAGAAAGTTTGCTTGATATAACAAACAATATGCCAGGTTACTATAAATGGGTAGTAAAACATAAAAGCCAATTAAAACTTGAAAACCATCTGATTTTCATGCACCTAATAAATAAGTCATTTAATCATTACTCATCACTCCTATTTTACCTTTAAGGTATCTTTGAGCTCCATCCAGACACTCAGGTGACAACTCGTTGTCTCCAAAAGATCCAAGGAGCTCGCTAACAAGAATATCTGTTTTCTCTGGTGCCTCCCACTCTCGCATGTCACAAGAAATGACTTCCACCAAGTTGCCCCATTCTGCCTCCCTTATGTTCTCAAGCCTTCCAAAAATAAAAGTAAAATATGGAAACTTGTTTACATAGGTATTTGATGACCACAGAGGATGTTGGTGTAAAAGCATTGCAAAAGACAAGAATAATCATGTTCATGATTGTGAATAAGTAAAATTGAAAGATTTCCCTAAAATTCTGAATGACTTTATATTTGTTGATTAAAAGATTTTAGTTCAGCAATCTACCTATCAAAATGAATACTATGACAGAAGCTTACAAGGTGCATGCTATTATTCAAAATGTTGAGTCTGTTTAACTATTTTTCAAGATTATTGCATAGGTTTCCTTCGTCCCATCTGATTCAAGCTATGCTGCAGAACAAAAGAAGAGTGAAGTGTTCCCATTTTTACCTTTTGCTTAAAAACTGAAACATGCCATGATTCGACTTATGTACACATGTCTTTGCTGTGCATACAAATGTGACTTATTTTCCTTAGCTTTTTGGTCACCACACCACATAATAGTACAAAAACATAGAAACAGGACATATACATTGCTCTTCCTTTGTTAGAAACTAGAGCCTGAACTGAACTGCTGTTTTTCATGATAATCTATTTAAAAAAAAAACCCACAGATCTGCAAATAAACCCACGTGCTTTTATGTTTTTAAGTAAAGAAATTCTATTTCAACAATTTTCTCAGGAGTTTAAATCTATTATATAATACAAGATCACAAACTAACAAAAAGATTAAACAAAAAAAAATCATAAAACTGTGACAGTATCATGAGAACTTCAAAATCAGAGCTAGTGGACTAAAAATCAGGCTTCATGGTTTTTTCAACAAATTTCCATTTTTTTTTAAACCATTTCCTAGTCTTTTACATATAAATAGAATCTGATTAATTCCACAAAAACAACTCATCAGTGAATAATTATCCAACCAAAAATTATAATGGTCCAACAGCAATCAGTTGAAGTCTCAAGCATCAAAACTATAAAACATCAAGAAAAAAAAACATTAAAAGCATGCTCCTCATTCATGCTTCAAAAATTAATGACTGACAAAAGATAAAACGCAAAAATTCTAAGAACTTCTTCGTTCCTTCATAATAACTTATTCAAAAGTAAGAATTATTTTCTTTCAACAGTAAAAATATGAGCTACCATTATTTATAGTAATATATTTTTCAAAACTCCAAACAATATCATTTTAAGAGCAAACACATACGTTATAACTGCATTTGGATTTTTCTCCACAGCATAGACTTTCTTGAGTTTACAACCAGCTTCATCAGCAGCTGCTAATGAAGCCCTGACCAAGGGTCCTCTGCCTGCGCCAACCACCATTATTACACTAGAATAGACAATATATTTTAAAAAAGCTTTGTAGGAAAATAAATTCCTGTAGTATGTTTAGAAAAATTTAACACAGAGAAAAAGCAAATATAAAAATTTTTAAAAGTATAATGACAAAAATCATATTGATGGGTCATAATTTGAAAAAAAAATAAACAAAAAAGGTGGTAGATGAGAAGAAATCTCTCAAAACGCTGTTTTCATTGAATTGAAGTATCAATTAGCTTCTGGTATTTTTGTCAAGGTAACCTGTTTTCTTTTGCCTAATCAAAAAAGGCAAGCAGAAGTAAGTTGAAAATAACACACTGGCTTTTTCATATTTTGCTAGTTAATTTACAATTTTCTCAAAATTTTAGGGTTTAACTATTTTGCACGTTACCTTTCCTTCTTGTCTCTGTCCTCTAATGGTACTCTGTCAAGCAGTGCAAGATACACAGCCTTTGAGACGAAAAAATTAAAAATTAAAATTAAATTTGAGTTTCTTTATTTTGCAAAGGAAGAAGTTTCTTGCTCTCAGCTGTGGAGACAAATCAAAGTGATGTGTATGATTTAAAATGTGATAATAAATAATGCTTAGCTTATGATTGGCAACAGCCAGTGTTTTATTGATTGGAATCAACTTGGTCTTTGAATGATTGAAAGCCTAATTTATGCTTTACCCAGTAAAAATAGCAAACTCTTACTTACGAGTATTAAAACAAAATTATTTTTAAGTGCCAGTATACACATGTCTGCATTACATCAAGTCTTAGGTATCTTTTGATTGTTGGATTAACACATGAGCAGTTCTCAGGAGGTCAACCCTAAAGCGTTACATTTGACCTGGAAATTATTTTGTCTCTGTCTCAAAATTGTTCAGTATCATAGAGAAAGGTGTAAATTTATTAAAAAAAAAAAGATATGGAGATACTTTTTTTGAATATTTTTGTGTAATGCTTGGTTTTCATCACCAGATAATGATCTTCCATAAGTTACTGATGACACAAAAAGATTCAAATTTAGCTACCTTTGAAGTAAAAAATTCATACCCTTAATATCTAGAGTGAAAAAATAGATGTTAATATACATTAAAATAAAATAGTTGAAAGAAAGACTCATAATTTATGGTAGTAAATGGATTCAATTAGTGTCATTATAACATCCAGAAAACTTCATCCCGAATTTTTTTTATTTGCAGCTTTTAAAATTATATAAATTTAATTTTAAGCTGACTGCATTTGATTACTAGCCAAGGATTACAATCTAGGACGTCCACAGTGTTGACTAGGGTTCTACAAATTAATTAATTAGCATTTTGTCTTTCTGGATGTTACAATGACACAATTTTTTGTCATTGCAACATCTGGAAGATTATGAAGTACTTATTAGGTCATAAATTGTTGCAAATAATTATCAAACGTGCCCCGATCAATTTAGCTAACTCAAGATTGAAGAACAGTTGAAGATGGACCCAGAAATAGTCTTATACTGGTTTTCATGACATAAAATGATTGAAGTTTAGCCACCTTATAAGCAAAACAAACCATACCATTATTGCTTTGAGGGAGAATATAGCAAGACTCATAGTTAATGGTGTAATGGATTTCAATTTTTGTCATTTTAATATCGGGAAGAACTTGTTCCAGAATTTTGTGTTTGGAGCTTTTAAACTGATTTAAAGTTCTGTGTAAGTTGGCTGCATTTTGATTCCTCACCAAGAGCTTGAGTCTAATGAATATACAGTATTGACAAGGAGCGCTAAATAAGTCCACATTTTGTTCTTCCCGATGATCCAGTGACATAATGTCCGTCATTGTAACGTTGGGAAGAACTTTAGCTCCAATTTTGTGTTTGCAGCTTTTCAATAGATTTAGACTTCAATGTAAACTGCCCCCATTGTTGGTTCCTCATCAAGAGCTAGAGCCTAGAGTGTCTACAATGTTGATAAAGATTCAACAAAGCAATCTGTAAATAATTTATTCTTCTAGATATTACAATGACATAATTTTGTGTCATTAAAACACCAGGAAGATCATGAAGAACATAGATTTACAATAGTCCACATGTTGGTGTAAATAATAATCAACCAGAAACTAAGTTAAGAACTTTTCCCACCCTAGAATTAAGAAATAATTTAAATCAGACTTTAAAAGCCCATAAGAAATGGTAGTAATGGACCTATTTGTGTCATCATAACATCGGAAGAACCATGTTAATGCCCAGTCTTCAGTATTTGTTGCCGACATGCTTAGATTTATCTAAAAAAATAAATAATTAAATCTTTTGAAACAAAAGCTTCCAAAACCGATGTTCAGATTTATATGGGGCCTTCAATGCTTCTAGACGTTATGGTCAGGAACTTTTTTTTTCTGGATGTTATCCTATGCAGCAATGACAGAAATGGAAATGAATGGCCCCTTTGACTATTGAGACGAGTGTAGAATAAAGAAGATTTTACGGGAAGAAAGAGGTCATTTCTGGTGAACTTGACAACAATGGATGAGTCCAGAAAGTGAAAGTAAACAAGGAATGAAGTATATTCTGGACATTATGGTATGACATGTTTGTTTTCAGAGGTCCAATCAGATTTAAGAGTTTGCATTCACCCTGTTTATTGTAGGAAAGAGAATTCTATTTTCAGCACTCTTCTCTGTATAAGCATGTAGCAATCTAGCTAGGCTTTTATAACAGATGATCTGCTCTGATGAAAAATAGGCCTCTAAATGACATAGAGCATAAAGCCCAGAAGCACAAATTAAAGATTAGATTTAAAAGGAATTGTGCTCTCCGTTAGTTCTGTTTTTTAAGAGAAAAGCTACTGTATGACGAAAAAAAATGAAAAAAATATATGGGTTTTACTAACATAGTTGGCCACTTTGTTAAAACAACCTCTCAAAAACACCAGTATTTTGTGTGATATTTTTTCATTGTTGAAATGTTAACTGATTCAACAAAAAACTGAACAGAATTAAATTGTGTGGTTTGAAAGGTACACCACACTATACCTGCTATCTCCTCAACATGTGCTGAGAAGAATACATTATTATTCTCATTAGAAAATCCTTTTAAAAACAGAAAAAAAATGTGTATGAAATCATCCTCCTAGACTACTATTGACCTTTTGAGAATTGCTCACATGTTCAGGGGAAAATTACAGCAACTTCGAACTTATGGCTTAATTAGACTCAATACAAATTCAATGAATTGATATCAGTATAAAGAGCAAAATCAACATAAAATAAAGGTGTATAGCCTATATAAAACATGCCTAAATATTCTGTTACATAAAACTTATTACTGTCCCTTGTTTAAAATTTTTGTTGTACTCTTTGTCTCTATGATCTTATCAGAAAAATCTGCAAATTTTTTTATAAATATTATACAAATTATGAAAAGAAATGAACAGAAACAGTACCTTTTGGTATTGAGAGTATTTGACAGGATCTTTCTCGAATATCTCATACGTTTGGGACTCCAAGTTGTCCATCAGAGGCTGAAAATTTATTCATGAGAATTTCATTATTAACATACAAGTTGCTATCAAAAAGAGAATTCATTATCAAATAAAACCAATCTGTTGTTAGCTCAGAACTCACTACAGAAAAAAGACTTGCCTACATTTCAATCAAATTGCAAAACTCAGATCTCCTCTCAATCCCATTCATTAATAAGGACCACAGGAATTGAAGGCCAGAAATTTCTTGCAATTAAAAACAAGCCCCTATACATCATTTGAGAATTCAAAGTAAGCCTTAATGTATATCTCCTTTTCTAGGCCATGATTAAAAATTTAACATAGCTGATTAAATATAAACTATATGAAAACCTGATTCTGTGTATGCCTCAGATGTCTAGATGGATGTCTAGTTATCTCCAAAGGTAAAAGGCCAAAGCAATGTTCTACACAAGAGAATGGCAGATTCTTATTTGCCCATGCTGGATTTTTCTAAGGATCTTTGATTCAATATTTTTGTAATATTTAATATATAATCATATATGTACTTTTTTTCAATTTCAAAAAACCATACAAACCATGAGGGATTTTTTTAACTTGAAAAAAAAAGTACTTTTAACAGCAAAACAAAATAGCTCAAAAATAGATCCTTTGCTTTTTTTCTCAATAAATATACATAAGTAAGAAAATGGATAAAATCTGTGTCCTTACTGAACTTTCTTTTAAAATGGTTTTATCCAAGAGCAAACTCAGTTTTAGTTGAAGATATTCAGAAACCTGATAAATCCTATATGCCGCAATCTATTTAACTACCTGAAGAGGAGATTGCAGAAAATCCTCATAGCCCTTGGCAAATTGACCAACTGTGTCCACAGGGTCCTGAGACTGCCACAAATGATCCATATACTGCTGGTATGCTCGGATCGTCTTTTCAGGGTGCCTCTCTTGGCCCGAAATAATAACCTGGACCTCAAGCTGAAGAAAGAAAAAATACTTTAAAACAAAGAATTTTATAATTTTCAAAATATTTTTTACTTTCCTCCTTATGCTTTAAAAAGTAACTTGATATCAGTCAAATATATGCCTGTTATAGAAAAACAAAATCTTAATCCCATCAATTAAAAAAAAAGAATTTTAATAAAATAATGCAGTCAGAAGCTTCAATTTTTTCAAAGTATCCTTCCTTTTTCAAGCTAGATTGATAAAGATTTCAAATGATGTTGGCTTGGATTCAGTAATTTTCACTCCATTTCTCAATAGTAATATGTCACATATAATCTTTCTTTTCTATACATCCAAAAAAGTGCTACACCAATTTAACTCTCTATGCTAATTTTTTTTTTTTAAATCTCTGAACATTATCAAGGGTCATTAACAAGGATTTAAAAAATGCCATGTTTGTTTGATACACAAGTTACCTTGAAAAGATTTTTAATGACAGCCTGGTGTGCTTTGGATAGCACAGGGTACCCTTTTTTGTTAGTGAGAAACAGTGATGTTGGCACCACAACAGCTTTCACTGGCTCTGATAGCCATCTTTCCATCACTGCTTCACTTGGGAGGTCAGGAGTTAGTTCTAAAGCTACACCTAAACGTCTGTTGCTGTCACAAAGAGAACGAAATTTGTCCCACCTGCAACCACCAAAAATTTTTCAAAAATTTGTTTCAATCAATATATCGAATAAACAGACACTATTGCATAAAGAATTTCAAACTATCTTGCTTTCTTTGGTGGACTGTTCAAGAGATAACACAAGCATTTTCTTTGAAAGTCCGATCAAAGGTAAATAAAGAAAATAGAACTGCTGTTCTGTTGTAGAATCAAGCTTAAGGTCAATGTATCATTGAAACAGCTAAACTTGTTTTTTTTTCTTTTTTTTTGTAAAAATAGGTTCTGCAGCTAATTAATCATGCAAAGTTGAAGTTGTGTGTTCACTGACACCGTCTTAAGTTGTATTCTAGGTTCTAGATCTAGCTTTGAAGAAGATTGAACTTTGCATTGTTTAATGTAAATTTTAGGGGACAGTGTGTTGAATGGAATGAAAATTGGGATTTAGGAGAGGCAGTTTGTGAGTGATAAGCTATTTCAATCTAGGTCTGTGTGAGTATGCAGCAGTGCTTCCAGAGTGAGCCTGGTGTGTCTGCATTCACAAACTTGCAACAGATAGGCTTTGTTTATAATCTTATCTTCTTGTGGAATTTACAATTTGTTGATCAAATATTTTTTACTGCAGCAATGAGAACAACAGCATTTTGAAAAATATTTAGATGCACACAATAAGCAGGATCCCTTTATAAACAATATTTTGAATTGTAAAAATTTGATGCTTCTATAGTATATGTTCTTTTTCT
The DNA here is from genome assembly GCA_033675545.1 of Elysia crispata. NCBI lineage: Eukaryota > Metazoa > Mollusca > Gastropoda > Plakobranchidae > Elysia > Elysia crispata. The sequence continues at coordinate 1,262,945 of JAWDGP010005302.1, read as the reverse complement.
AGAAACTATAATTTTTACTGACTTAACATTTTTATTTATTTGTCACAAACATGTTTGCTTACTGTGGTAACAATAGTATGTATGCATAGTAAGAGGTTTTAAGATTCAAACACATCCTACTTTTCAGCTTCATAAAACAGTTTTTGTCAAATGGATGTCCCTGCCATCTTTGATACTCTTTGCTCATGTTAATTTCACATTATAAATAATCAAAAAGCACTATTGTTTACCACAGCCACGTGTCTTCTAATTTTTCATCCTCCATGTTGACATCAATGCCTTCAATTACAGGGTCACATTGATCAGCAGCACTCAATAGGGGCACTTGCATCCAGTATTGCTAGAGAAGATGATGAGTAAATTGATTAATCAAAGTAAAAGTAAAATTGTTGACCATAATATTTATGGAATTATTACCAAATGTAGAGTAAACGTGAATTTACGAGTAGAAAAGTGTATTTCCATTCAATGAAACAAAACTATTTTTTCCTACAGAATTTTTGCCTCATAGTAAAAACTTCAATGCATTAATGGTAATGGAAATATTTAACCTCAATGAATACATCTTTTTTTAAACCTAACAAATCAAAACACAAAATCACATTAATTTTGTGCGGCAGGTGCAATAACTTTACAAAAAAAAAGGAAGATAATAATTTAAAAATACAAGTGAACAATACCTGCTGGAAGTAGCTGGATGTCATGTACTCATTCAGGCACTGGGCTTGGTTTGCACATTTCCCGCTGTTCAGAGGCATAAGAACTGCAGGCAAACCCAAGTGGGCAGACCAGGTCAGTTCCTCTTTTAGTGCCTGAAAAAATATAATAAAGTAAGAACATAATAATAATTAGATATAGCAATATCTCTGCCAGAATAGTGAACTGATATATTTGATATTTGTAGCTTTCAGCCACTTTCTCTACTACAGTTATCACTTGAGAATTAATGACTCTGATTCTAATTTAATTTTTTTGCTCTCTTGTCAAGTGATAAACTTATTTTGAAGAGAGAAAACAGTAAGTATTTCTTTAACAATAATTTTGGATATTTTGAAACATTAAAGACAATTTTGAACATATGTAATGATTAATAAGTATCTATTCAATTTCCAAGCCAAAAGATACTTTTCTTTTGCTTTTCATTCAGCTAGATTCTTGCACGTAGTTAATATTGCATTTACATTTTTATAGAACTGTGTTACAATACTTGAAAATTACACCAATTCGGCAGCAAAAATGTAGCCCTTAAGATATTTGTAGAGGGATATCAAATTATTCTGGTCAATCATCATTTCCACTTAAAGCTGATTTTTGAAAGGGAGAGCTCCCCTGATGCTTGAAATATATTCTGTTATGCTATTTGCTTCATTTTTTAAGTATTTTAGAGGGTTCTCCGTCGAAATGCATATAAAGTCCTGCCATTTGAAGCTAACAACTTTTGTAATTTTTTTTTTACCATACTGATGAGATCATTTTATTAATAACAGAATATGACTTATCTTTTGAGGAGTGTTACTTATTGTCAAATCATTCTGTTTCTTATTACATGTTACATTATTTGAATACAAAAACTTCTAACAAGATGGCGTTTGACCTGCTCTGAGTTCTTCCTTGTATTGTAAAAGTCTGAATCCAACTGAAGCCATGGAGAAAGTTTACCAACAACAAGGCTTCCCCAGTCTGAAAAAAAATAAAAGAATTAAAATTGAAAACTTAAGACTCCTCACCGTGAAATGTTTTAGACTCTAAACATTTGACATTATTATATATACGCATTACATTCACCCCTTGCAGAAAATGAGGTTGCAAACTCCTCCACCTCAACTAGTTCAAAAAGATCCTTCTTGACTTCAAAAGGAATGACTTTCATTGGCTTGTTTCTCTGTCTGTATGCTTCTTTGCCATGCCACTTTTGGCTGATCCAATTTTTACTTTCTTTACATTTGTGACATCAATTTGTGAATCATGTAGTCAGACAAACTTCTAAATGTTAAATCTGAGTGATCAGGCTCTTGATCTGTAGATTTCTGTTGTGCGTTGCATATTCCTAATGCAGCACTTGAAGTCTTCATCTGTTCCACCTCTCCTCTCTCTTCATCGCCACCCCCTCCCATCTCTTCTATTCTTTACTGAATGTACTCTCTCATTTAGACTTTCAAAATTCCATTCCTTAACTTTCAATTGTAGATCAGTTACGATAATTCCTCTGAACCAAACAATACATAGCTACTCCTGCTCATTTTGAAGTTAAAAAAAAACTACGAATATTCACAAAGTCAAGGTTTTCCAACTGCTTTACGGAGCTCTCTATTGCCTGTCATCAGTCAACAGTAAAAAGTAAACTTGCTGATGTGATTCTGCAGCCTTAACTATTTTTTTTTTGTATGAAAAACTATCTTTCCCACGACATTTTGTTGCCATTTCAGTTGCAAGTTTATTTTTTAAGGGGCAAGTTGTTAATCCATCACAAACTTCAACATGGAAAGAAACTGAGTGTATTAAACTGGTCCCTACCTTTTAGATTTCTAGCTTGGACTGCCTAAGAGGAAATTGATTGTTGTCCTTGAAGGAGATGGTTTAATGCACAAATAAACAGTTACAGTACCTATGAGCCTAAAAATACTGTTTCAGTACTCAAATAAAAGTATTGACTTAAATTACTGAAAATTGTAAACAAAAATTAGCAAATAAAAGCAAAACAGAAAAAGAATGTAATTAAAAGTTAGACTCACTCACCTTGACTAGATAGACACATGTCTGATCGAGTTAATGCACATTTGCGGTTTTTCGAAGGCCCTCCAATAAACTCCCTTTTAAATCGAGGATTTACCAATGGAAGACACACAAAATCATACCTGAGAAGATTAAGGAAGATCAATAAACCATTGAAATATAAAAGTGAATGCACGAATTCCAATCATCCCCAGCCTTAAGGACCTATTAGAATGAGTAATGGTTCACAATCAGAGACAAACATAACTGGGCTGAAGGCTGGTTGCTATTATTTGCATGAATAAATATCAGACAGAGTTATGTTTGTAGCTGAGCATGACAATGATGAAACAATTCATTGAATGTTGTCAAAAACCATATCAATTCTAATGTAACTCTTATGAACAACTGTTTACAACTATTTAAAATAAAAAATGTTTCCCCTACATTGTAAAATAATTTCAATGAGGAGTTAAAATTTTCATAAAAACATTGAAACAAATTTGACTCAAAAGTCAAATCTGCACTGAAATTATACCATTTTGAGTGGAAACATTGATCAAGATTATTAAGTAAAATTCATTTTAATAGAAAGTCATCCCTCAAAAGCTATTGTTTTTGTAAAAGGTCCTTAATTGTAAACTAAAGAATTGAGATTTTTTTACACACTAAAACAAAAAACAAGAAATGGCTTGGAAATATAGTTCGAGGAATAGTAAAGTGAAACACAAGTTTACACCTAATACTGCCAAGCAAATCAATAAATAGCAAGTTAAACTAGAAAAGTAAGGAAAGACAGTCATTTATGCATATATATATACTTCATACACCTCTTCAGCCTTCCTTGCTGATAAGACTTTAGTTAAACTTAGTGATAAAAAATAATCTACTTTTAAAAGCTGCTAGATTTTTCAAATATTACTTTACCTTTAATTCAATTTTTTTTCAATGGATGGCTACAGTTGCACCTACATTCTGGTGATTGACTACCTTAATTAAAACCTATAAAAATACTCCACTTCCAGGAAGAAAAAGCTGCCTGGCTTATTCAATATATCAATAAACCAGCCACTAGAATGAATGATTGAATCTCTCTTATTAAAAAGTCGAGAAAAATTAAAAGAGAGAAAGAGAGAAAGAGAGAGAGAGAGAGAGAGAGAGAGAGAGAGAGAGAGAGAGAGAGAGAGAGAGAGAGAGAGAGAGAGAGAGAGAGAGAGAGAGAGAGAGAGAGAGAGAGAGAGAGAGAGAGAGAGAGAGAGAGAGAGAGAGAGAAATGCATATTTACCATTCAGCTACTCAAACAGAATCAAATCACTAGCTCTCAAATCTCCATGGCAAGAGATTTGCAAGATAACAGCAGGATAACATTTTAGCCAAAAGATCTCTCATATGTAGTAGAATTTGTGTCTGATGGTAGATATTGATAGAATGGTGTGAAAAGAAGAGTGAAAGAAAGGATTAAGTGCAAATAAGCCACCAATACTGTATGTTGACTGATAAAGCGCTTGTCTGCTGTTGGTTAATTTGTGATTTGGGAAGAGAGAAATAGATAGCTCTAGATCTAGAATCTAGATCTAGACTAGATCTAGATCTAGCTTTAGAAATCTTTGGACACTCTTCCTTAAAATGGTACAAGGATTTCGTGTTATAACATTGGAAGAATTACTTTCATGGCGTCTGTAAACCGAAAGTACGAATTTCCATTATCTTTTTAGCAACAAAGTAAATTTAAACTATGACTTACCCGGCTTTGCAAGCTGTTTCAAGAGCGATTCCAATATCAGGGCAGCAGTGGAAGTCTCGTCCACATGATGCTCTTGAATTTGCCCGCTGCATCGTGATTGTTGTGGCTTTGGTAATACCTTGATCTGGATTTGAAAGATTGTCAGAATCTAGAATTGCGAAAGATTTAGATATCAATTTTTTTAAGTTCTTAAGAATTTTGCCTACATATAGTTCTCGTTGCTAAAGATTGAATTTTCTGGAAATTTGCGGGCTACTCTATCAGTACTACATGAAGAAGTGCTTGTCGTTTCTTTTCCCACCTAGATCTATGTTTTTATTGCTTCGTTATTTTTATTCGTTGTTTTCGTAGTTTCCAAAAACTTTTATTAACGTATCATAAGGTCGAGGATTGTGCATTTTCGACATAAACTTAATGTCAGCATAAATGTCAACAGTATCTTAGCATTGAATTTGCTTTTCCAGCGGCTTTGCATAAAATCGGTAGGCCTACCATATATAATTTACATGTGACCAAATCAAATGCAAAGTTCTACTATATCATGTGTATTGCTGCTGATACTGACACTATTGAGCAAAGACTACAGTTAGGCTCTACTCTTCTTCTTCTTCTTCTTCTTCTTCTTCTTGTTCTTCTTTTTCTTCTTCTTCTTCTTCTTCTTCTTCTTCTTCTTCTTCTACTGCTATTACTACTACTACTACTACTACTACTACTACTACTACTACTACTACTACTACTACTACTACTAGTACTACTACCACTACTATTACTACTGCTACTACTACTACTATTGCTGCTGCTGCTAATACTGCTACTACTATTACTATCTTGCTATCACTTTTACTACTACAACTACTTTAAGTAATGTTGCTATTATTACGAACATTACTGCTTTTATCACTACTTTTCCTCATATCTGTAGGCCTACCTGAACTGTTTCTGCTTCATTTACAGAATTATAGATATCGGTACGGCAACGACACGAGTCGAAACTATTACGGACCGTTCGCTAAGCCTGAAAGGATGAAAAATGCTACCCTATGCCTCTTAAAAGTCCAGATTTTATATATTACTGCGTCTATCATCATCATGTATGTCGGGCTTTTATTATTGTATACGTAATAAGTTTTATTACATTCCTCCATAAATATCCTTTCTTTACTGTGTTGATTTCAATATAATTTATTGCTAAATTTACAAAAAAAAAACTGAATAACCACGCCCTTCTATTGCGCTACCTTTGAATAAAAAGTAAACATAAAACTCAGCATTAATGTCAACAGTACCTTAGCATTGAATTTGCTTTTCCAGCGGCTTTGAATGAAATTGTTTTTTTTTTTTTTTTTTCCTTCTTTTTAACATCACGGCCCATTTACGTGGCTTTTTTTTTTAACTGTGCCATATTTCAAAGATTGTCATGCATATCAACACTTGCATAGTTTGGATCGAAACAAAAATAAAACACCGCCTGATTTTCTATTTACCTTTTTTTTCTGTAGAAGGAAGCGGGGCGTACAAGAGAGAGAGAGAGAGAGAGAGAGAGAGAGAGAGAGAGAGAGAGAGAGAGAGAGAGAGAGAGAGAGAGAGAGAGAGAGAGAGAGGGGGGGGGGGGAGGGAGGGAAGGGTTATGGAGTTTGTCGGCGTCGACTGCTGAGGAAACGAGGAAACAGAATCTATATTGCCAGTAAAAATCTGTACGAACAGCCATGCTGTTGTCAAGCATCGCCAGATTATTTGTGTGGAGACCCAAAGTCTACATCTGATCTCAACCTACCGCATTTCAAGCAAAGGTAAGAGCACCTGATATAATCTTTATCTAAACAAACATTTTACTTTAGCCTCATCATTCGACAGATATTTTCTGGATGATTTGTGAAAGGAGAGTTTTAGGATGCAGAATGAACAGCGGAAAAAACAAAGCGTTGCCAGTAATGGCTGATTGCTTTTACATATATTATGCATTGATGAAAAACAAGCATAAACTTCTAGCTTTATGTTTTTGTCAATTCTCTTATAATTTGGTGTGCATGTCTTTTACTTACAAGTCACTGGTTGGATGACCCACCGTCGATCCGTATTACACAATACGTAATTATAATATAGATTTTGAGAAGAGCGTTCGAGACCATTTCTTTCTTACAAGGATTATTTTAACAATTTTAAAAGTTTCTCTCTACCTGAAGAAAGGAAAATATGCATGTATTTGAGATCTATCTTACATAAACATAACTTACAAAGATGTTATTATTATTATTATTATTATTATTATTATTATTATTATTATTATTATTATTATTATTATTATTATTATTATTATTATTATTATTATTATTATTATTATTATTATTATTATTATTATTATTATTATTATTATTATTACTGTTGGTGGCGGTGTTGGTGTTCTTGTTGTTATTATTGGAATCAAGATGATGATGATGATGATGATGTTGATGATGACAACGATCATTATATCTTTGGCGTCAAGGATAATAATATCTCATTGCTACAGCGCTTTCCCATTGCATGGTTAATTATGCTTATCTCAAGAACTTAATTACCTAGTCGTTCATCGCGTGTTACTTGACCAGAATATACTTGTCTCAATGTTAGCTTTCATGCCTCCTAAGGTTAGCTTATTGAAAAAATAAACTCTTTTTAAATCATTTATGGTGCAACACTAGCATTCGCGAGGAAAATAGACCTGAATAAAAAAAAAAAATTCTTTGAACCCAAGAGAGCCGTTAGTTATTCAATGTGGCCTAATAAAAATGGAATATATGACTTAAACACAATACCATAATCATTGCAGGTCATCAAAAGTGTTTTACATTTTTCTCACTCAAGACATCAATGGACAATACCAAAAGATAACTCATTTATTATGTGTTATGTACCAAAATAGGAAGAACAAAAGAAAAAGAATGTGATAAAAATTTACTTCTTTAAATAGAAAGATTATTTACACATGAACGCGTAGGCAATGTCTTAAGGAATAAAGCATTTGTTGGTTTAGCAATTCTTTCCTGTACCTTTGGACCACAAACATGAGCGTCTCTCACCGTCAATTCGGACTATTCAATTTGCGGTTACAAAGAGATAGATTATTGATATGCATTCCAAAACATTCATTGCTTTAGCTATATAATCTGTTCTCCCTTTGTCTTTGTTGCTAAAGATATGCTAAAGAACACATGGTACTCAGTCATGAGCTATAGACGGAGCTGTTGGCACATTAGGCAACATATTGGAATTGTTTGAATTTGATTTTTCACTTATCACTTCTGTCTGTTGTGAACGTTACGAGTATTCAAGTTAAAACTTTTTATCTTAACTGCAATTGTTTAGATAGCTTGTACTGTGAAAATCTTGAGAAGTAGTTCTGGTTCATGACTTAGAGATCTTTTAATATTTTCATGCAGTTGTTAGTTGTAATGCTCCGTTTAATTCAAATCAGATAGAAACGACATGACCAATTGTAGCATGGAGATATCTATACAATTGTCCTAGTTTCCCAAAAAATCATTTTATTTTCATGGGCTGGCTCATAAATAAGATTTTTACAGAGAATTCGTCGAAACAAAAAAGTTATACGAAGAAAAGTATTGCATTAAAATGGTATTTTGAAGTTTGGACTTTCAGCTGCCTGAAAGGGAGACATGTACAGGTTGCACAAGAGAAATTCTCGAGGTCACACTAACTTTCTGTCACTTCGATGGCTTCAAATGACTTGCATTCCATGATGCCTTTCCACTGAGACTTTACTATGGGAGTGGGGTGGGGCGTATTTCTTTTCTTTTGATGGTGTAGATTTTCACGGCCTTTCCTTGACAATTTTTAGAAGGCAGAAAATTTTCTATCCATTTGTTGTCCTCGGTAGACAGCACCAAGTTCCACCAATTTGGCATTTAATTAATCTCATTTTTTATGCAAATGACCAAACCTTGTATTTCTATCACATTATAAATTATAGAATAATGTGGGTTTTGTTATATAACCACTGTTTTGTGACATCTTTAACCAGGTCCATACTATTCACAAGTAAGTCATTAGAGGCAATGTCCATGTCCTGGTGTTTGTAAAACACTTTTGTTAATTTTTTTTTCATCTTTTCTTGTCGATTGTTATGTTGGCCCAATAACTTTGGTCTGTAACTTTTAAACAAGCACATATTTTCAATACCAATTCGTCTGTTAAAGCGCTTAGCTTTTTACAACGCTGAATCATGAAATGTCGATTTTCTTTTAAAAGAATTAAGATTAAGAGTCACCTTTGTAGATCTTTGCGTCTTCAAAGTATTTTTTTTTTTATTCATGACACTGTACAATCTCATTTGCTTTTACAATTTAATGATAATTGTTGCTGGAAAAGAAATACAATTTTGATTTTGGCTTTTTCTTTTGTGCCTAACCCCTTACAAGTTTCTAAGAACAGTTTGCTTTTCTTCGTGAACGCTTTCTACAGGCGCGTTAGGCACTTATATTACCTTGACTGCGAGATGAAAGACTTGGAGAGGAATGCTGACTGTATTTTGTACCATGGTAGCTCCTATTGTGTGTTTTCAACTTGTCCGCGTGAGCCGTTTGTTCAAATAAAATGTTTTCCTTTCCATTTCAAATATTGCTTCAATTATTCCCAAACTTTAAAAGGAGATATTTGTTCTTTTTTTTTTTAATTGTATTTTTTACGGTTTTTAGGTCTTGAGAAGTGTTATTTTTTTTCCCTGTCATACCAGATGCGAAAAATAATATAAACTTAAAATTCATTTACTTCCACTCTATTCCATCAATTTATTTTTCATTTTTCCAAATTCATAGATTTAAGCTGTCCACCAGAGAACAGACGCTAAGGCGAAGAATGTGAATTTGTTTCAGAGGAAGGCTTTAGACACTTGAGTTCAGCTTCTCTCATGTTTCAGAGAGCTTTTCTATCTTTTTTTTCACTGTTTTTCTCGCTTTCTCTTTTTCTTTCTTCGGCTCATCTCTGCTTCTTTCCATCCCATTCTCTCTCTTTTTATCTTTTTCTCTCTTGCTAATCGTTGCTACTCTTTTCTTCTGAACTTATTTTTCCCTCTTGCATGTACGGCTCACTTTCTTTTCCTTCAGCACCTGTTCATTTATCCAATCTAGATTGTACTAGAGAGAAGGGGTGTTGAAATTGTAAAGTATTACATCAACCTAATACTTAAAAAGCTAATTCTCTACTTTCTCGATCTATTAAGGTTTAAAGATTATGAGGTAAAAAGAAAAAAAGTGCCCATAGCCCTACTTAGAAGCTGCCTGTTTATCTGTACCTACATAATAGTGGGCGTTTAAAAGGATCCATGAATAGACTGGGATTTTACAAAACTATTCTATGAAGAATTTATCATATAAATCAAGCTTGCTATTAAACACGAAGCACGTAAACTTATGGTTTTGCGGTTGTTTCGGTTAAAGTGGTTGAGAGAGCATTTTATCAATATTATATTGAGGTGCTCTATTGAGAAATGATTGATTAAAAAACTGATAGAAGCAGTTGGAAAGACATTAAGATTATACTTAGAGAAGAATACTCCTTTTTTTTCCTCAAAGATAGTGATATCAGCTCTTCAACAGCCTTTACAATGTATGGCACTTGCCAGCCATTGGAAAATGTTTATAAATAGGTGCGTTGCAGCAACATCACAAGGCGTTTCAACAATTTTTTTCATGTACTCTCCTATAACTGGGGCTCAAAATAATAAAGCGACTTCAATTTGGACTAGATTTAATTATAAACAATAAGCTGAAACTCACAAATATTTACAGAATATTGGAATACAAAATTGAGGTGCCTGTATTTCTGGAAGAAAATGTACCTCCGAAAGAATTCCACTAAATTTTTAAAGTAGGTAAAGTTACCTTGAACACGTTGTATACATTATAATCCACACAAAAATTGTTTTCATTATTTACATATAATTATACATATTTTTCTTCTGTCGCATTGAGGGATTGTTTCACATTTTCTTGACTTATATCCTTATCGTCACAACCATTTTCCGAACTGGATTTTATTTGTAAATGAGGTAAAATCTATCCTGTAGGAATGTTTTGATTGGACAGTAATATTGGTTTGAAGAAATAACCTCTATTTGAGAAAAAAGTTTAGGAGTTAAATATGAAAACTTGGATGGAGACAAAGTAAAGAGCAGGGTGGATGTCTCATTGATGGGATTCGATAAAATAGTTTGCACTATATATGTTTAGTTTTATGAATAAGAATTTGAAAAACATTATTTTTTAAAATCATTTTAGGAGCTAGGACGAGATCAAACATAATCTTCTCTCTTGTTTGTCTCTAATCTTGAAAATATGTAACTCTTCTTCCACGAGGGAAAAAAATGCGCTTTCCAGACAATGCTTTCTACTCTTGGTTATCCCTATGTACCATTATTATCGATTTTTTTCTGTAAGTCAGTTATGTTTTCAAAGAAATTAACTCCTCTTTCTGTCTTTCCCACAAAAATATTACTGTATTCCTTCCATGTTCTCGTAGCATATTTTTCATAAAATAAAAATTAATAAACCAATTAGAGGAAGCAAACTAGATGTCGAAATATTTTTCAGATTATCGTTAAAGATAGGCAGGCCTTTCCTCATTTTTCTACCTCTAATTTATGCCACCAAGCTACGTTTCCCGTTCATTAATTCACATCATTATGGTCTATGCCTTATTACTTCTTAGCGAAGCCCTGTGTCTGTTAACTCACCTCTTATCTCCTTTCTCTTTGAACATTTCCTTGCACCTGGACCAGAGAACCTTTACCTGCACAACATAAGTTACTTAGTGCTTTTAACATGAATAAAAAAATTAATCTCTCAATTCCCAAATTGTCTACTGTTCCACCCTCTCCCTCCCTCCCCCTTCTCTCTCTCTCTCTCTCTCTCTCTCTCTCTCTCTCTCTCTCTCTCTCTCTCTCTCTCTCTCTCTCTCTCTCTTATCCATAGATCTATCTATCTATTTACCTGTCTTTTTACTTTTTCTCCCTCACTTCTCTTTTTTTTTTTTCAATTTTCCCACTCGTTCTTTTTTATACCGTCAATAATTCCGCTATTATTCAACCCTTTCCATTTTTAAGAGCGTCCCTTCTCCTGCAATTTCCTTTCCTCCTACGTCTTATCTTTCTTCTTCATATTATTTTTTCTCTCTCCATTTTCTCATTGTTTGCCTCGTCTCATTCTTTTCATACTTTTCCTTATCCTCTATTTTCTTTCTTGTTTTTACTTTTTTTTTTTTTTGGGATATACTTAGCTTATAAAATATCTATTTCAAATTAATATTGGAATCAAAATACAATAAGGACTGGTAATCATAAGATGAGTTTAAGCCCCACTAAAAAAATATCACAAGCTTGATAATGACACAATAGCTTGTAATTTGACAAAGAACACTACTGGAGAGTCTCATTTTAAATACTCCTTGTGAATATTTCAGTGACAGCAAAATTTCTTTATTTGTTTATTAAATTTCTTCTATGAACCGACAAATTTTTAGAAGGACGCTACGGGAGGGTGTGTCGAATTAATCCTCGCATTGAAATAATAAAATTGGTTGTCGAAAAAAATGTTTCCATTAAGTTATAAATTGATATTTTGCAAGTCATATCACAAGCAAAGCCACAAAATTACCCATCCTTAAAACACTATCAGCATTATTTTGCAAATGTCATCCTTTGAAGTTCTCGGATGAACCTCCCTCCGATAATTTTTGGGCCCCGCACTAGCGGTAGTGCTCTCTACGAGTTCCGTCATTGTTATACCTTGTGCAGGCACACCAGGAAGAGAAATATTTCTCAGAATGCGACGTGTTACAGATCAGTTTATCGTTAACTCAAACACAGGATTTCTTTATTTACGCAGCTAAATATAAACCATTTAGGTTTATGATTTATATTTATGAATTGTGCCGTGCTTGAAAATCGTTTGCGCTAGCAAGCCCAGCCTTAGGTAAATATGTGCTATCTTATACGGTTTTTGGCTGATATTTGTGAGTGGTCAAGCATAATCATCCGAAATAATTTTACTTAACAATACCAGAAGATAATGCTGTTAAATGTTTGATCATATTCTCAATAAAAATTACAATAAATATCCAACTATCCATACGGCAAATTTCTGTTCCCATGGGAACTCGTTTCGCATGATTGGATTGGAGAGGATGAGTTGATCAGAATGGAAAAAAAGGTATTAAAGATTTTTTTCAAAAAGCATTAAATTATTTGTTGTCTGGATAAATAAATAAATGAAACTTTAGTTACAGTATTATTATGTACTAAGTCGGAATTTTAAAGCTATTATGAACACGAAAAAGCATTTACATTCTTTTAAAAGATACAAATACCTGTAATTTTTTTTTTTTTTTTTTAGGGGGGGGGGGGGGTTATAGTAGACCAACCTGCATGCCGTTAATGTCATTCTCTTTGTTCTCAGAGGTATGTTTATCGGCACGGTAATTTGATCAGTTCAGGGAACGGCAACTCTTGAATAATGGCCAATCAGCATTGGCTGTACAGCATCCTCTAGATTCAAATCTATTTTGACTAGACCATTTTCTGAGATGGGAAGGATGGTGTAGCTAAGTAAATTAGGAAATTAAACCAATGACAATACGAGTGCCAGTATACGTGTATACCCATTCCCAGTTTTCATGTACCGAAAATAATACCGCTAGCTCGAGAAAGAGCAGAGGTTAAAAGCGGGGCAACTTTAATGTTGTAGTTAAACCAAAGTTGAACTTTACCTGTAACTACTGCGACTGTAACCTCCCTACCTCCTTTCCCCATTTATTTTTCCTCTGTACAAAGTGAAAATAGTAATCAAAACGTGAGTGGTAAATATTTAGCATACTTTTAGTGAATATGCATGGATATGGAGTTGATGCTGCAGATGGAACCCAGTTTTTAAGAAGAGCTGTACTGCTACTGTAATATAGTTTACGATCAGCTAGGCGCATCATCCTTAATTGGTCAGTGCATGCAGCTTACAGGAAAGAGTTTAGTTTTTCTAATTGCAGATTATTCGAGGTTGTCACGTTTTTTAAGTCTGCACCCTTTAATTTACATATTGTAGATTTTCTTTATAAAGAATGCGAATGGAAAATCTATAAAAGGATTTTTTAAAATTTCAAATTACATATCAAGAAAGCGGCGGTTGTACAAGGGGCCGGGTAATTCAAAATGTACCTTTGATTTGGTTTAAATCTCTTCATCTTTGTTCATCTAGTCATAGAATAAAGAAACATCTCCTCAGCATGATATATGTACAGCCGTTCATCATCAGTCTCAGAGTATAATTATGATAACGTGAAATAACTTTTTGAACCTTTTAAATCACAGAAACTATAATTACACTTCCTTCAAGTCAACTTTGATTATTTGAAATCTGATTCACATCCTTACATAGTCCACGATGGGAATTACGGCTTCTCAACATGAAAAATGGCTGCTTTAGCGCCTAAACGGCAAGTCAGCGATTTAAAACAGCGACGGTACTAGCTTTGGATTTGTTTTAACTTAGTATCACTCATCGCTTCTACTGTTTAAGCTCACAAATAGGGATTGTGCAATACTGGACCTTGACCATTGTCTGGTGATAGACAATCCTAGTATTTAGGATCATCTGCTCGCAAAATTGAAGCCTAGTAAATTTTTAAATATGCAAACACTAATCATAGTCACTTTTATAAAGTTGAAAATAATAAAAGAAGTTTCCGTGACCAGTTTTCCAGCTGTGTCATGCGAGGATGAAAGAACATTGCGAAAAGAGTCATTTAAAAAAAAAAAAGCTTTAATTTAACGCCCGCATTCAGCGCATCCTGAACCGGGGATAAGTGTTCACTAAGTCTTTTTATGGAGACGCGGTTGAGAAAGCTTTGGCTCGTTGAAATACCTTAATGCTTCGTGTGGTGTTATTACTAGCCATTCAATACACTTAATGTGAGGCTTCAGTCTACATTAATTACGTTTACAATTATAGTGTCGTAATTTTTTTAATCCAACTCTACTTAAAGAAAACAAGCCAGCCGAAAATGAACAAAATGAACATATAAACTTTAGTTAATTTGAGAAGGTATCAATAATACAACATCAGTGCGCAAAGTCTGATAAAACAGTGCTCCTAGCCTCATCTCGGGACTCAAATCACAGTCTCTCTCGCCTCTCTCGAAACATCCAGCTTTTATACCATTGATAGTCTTTACAATTTCTATACAAACAACCTGCACAAATACCAAAGTCTTTTTTACTGGGCATGAATAATCCATTAAATGACATGCAGTATCTGCATCGCATGCGAAATTCCCAACTAAAAACAGAGAATTTCATATAGATCTAAGCAGTCATACGCAAAACTTTCTACCAAAACAAACTGACGTCATAATCTTGAAACATCCAGTGCAGGGGTATCCACGAAGACCCCACGCTTCTTATTTGCATAATAAAGCTGTACCAAAAAGCCCCCATCACTTTAGCATGCAAAACATTATATCAATTACTCTTTCTTGTAGACACATTCGCATCTCCAAGACATTCTCCTCTCTCGCGCACTCCAGTAAACAATAACAATCATTTCCAGACTATTACAGGGGATTCGAAAATATATGGTTCAATAGATAAAGCTGTGAACAGTTAAGTGACTTAGGGAAAAGTAAATTGTGTACCCAACATTACCCCTTCCCCACCCCCCTCTTTTAAGGTTGAAATTACAGGTAATTTGTTCAAAACAATAGCCAGCAAAGAAATCTATCGGCTTTATTAAAGAAATTCCAAGAGCAACTTAATTCAGTGATGTCAATGAAAGTTTATACAACTCGACTCATGTTATCAGCTCCCACATTCTGAGACCCGTTGATATATTCCAATCTCATATTAAAGTTCTGCATATGCATCGCCAAACTCATCACACGTCTATAAACAAATTTAGCAGAGTTTAAGTATTTTTTTCTATAAAAAATGGAATATATATATATATATATATATATATATATATATATATATATATATATATATATACTCACATTCAATTTTTTACAGAAAAAATTAGTATTTAACTAGTTCCTGGGATTGGCGTGCACTCTCTAATTGGTTAAAAAAAAAGGATAGAGTAATCTTAATTCAGAGCTTAGATAAAATCTCAGTGCTGAACGTTATCAATGATATGACGTATTCCTCTGATCATAAAGGAATTAATTTAGATTTGAATAAAGTATGTGTATCATCTCTCATAATCAAAGCGATTTTTTTAAATATTCGGAATTTGAAAGTCAACAAAATAGTTTACTTTGACATCAAGCATACTGGGTACCAGCCAACGATCTTCTGAAAGGGCGAGTGAACAATTTCTTTGATCTCTACGTGTAGAAAAGGAATGAAAACGTTATTGATGTGCAAAATGCAAGAAAACATACAAACAAAGAAATCACAAGCTCGCTTACTTTAAACTAACAAAATAACAAAAAGATTTTTTTTTAAATTGCCAAGAGTAGAGCATTGATCAGCCCTCAGTTTTGCAATTGCATAAAGCGAAGGTTGAACCTAAATCGTTCAGAATCAATGCATGATATTTTGCTAATCCTGCAGAAAAAGCTCGGCACGCAACGCCGTAAATGAGGAACGTAAGCTCAAGTAAACCCCTTCTAATGTGTTTTGATAAGAGCCCAACGGTTTCAAATCATCACCTAACTCTATCAAATCTCTTTTAAGCGACAAGGAAGTTGAACGGGGCTTCAGGTGTTAGTATTAATTTTGCAACAACTTTACAATGTAACCCAAATGAATGTAACAGGAGTATAGCAGTGTCCTCATCGGTTCGGTTGTTCCAGTTGTTACGATTTAAGCAACGAAATGAAGCACGGTTTCTGACTCTCTGACCTTGAAAGGACCTCCCAAACCCTGGCTAGTTTGCAATATTAGTGGCGTTAAGGCAAAAGCCTTCCCTCTTTCCTCTCCAAGGACTGAGCACCGGGATTATGATTGATGTGTAATAATTATCTTTGGACGGCTTGTCACTGGTTTAGTGGTAAGATCTGAGTGTGATGTCAGGTTTAGCCTTGGTATTCTCGTAAAAAACCATGTTGCCTGTCCTATTCTTTTGTGCTTTCCTTTTTTTCTTACCTTAAATACCTTTCAGCTCCTCTCCGCTTCCTTGTAATTGTGATGGGTAGGCCTTAATGAGCGTTACTAAAAGCTAAGAAATTGATTATTGACGTGATAAGCAGGACGTCGCTTTATTTTAACCCGTCATCTTTTTGATTAGTAATTATGCCTAGATTTAAAATAAAGATCTTATTAAAAGCAATTGTCTATAAATAATTTACAAGCTAAAGTTAATATTGCCATCACAATAATTGTCAAATCATACTCGGGCTGCATATACCCTCAACAGAAATAACTGAAAAGTACGAGGTAATATTTTCTTGTACTGCATTTATTGAATGAGTCACAGATTCTAATATCAAGAGGGAAAAAAAAGAAAGATCGTCAGCGGAGCGAAGAATTTGATCACAAATATTTACTCTCAGGGTGGCTTTTTTATATATAATACTTTGGCCTCTTTGGTTTACTTTACATAAATTTCTAACCAGTTTAATGTATTTGTAGCTGCCAGGTTGAATATAAAACATTTCGCAGTATATGTAAACACCTATGCTCCCATCGTGTCCGTGGCTTTTGACATCACGATGACTTAACGCGTATAACGCCCTTTTTTTTTCTTTTTCTTTAAAGCAGGAACCCGAGCTCTACTGCTAGATTAGCTGACTGCACTTTACACCTGTTGTGTTCTTGACTGGTGTGCTAGTTCCTGTTTGACTCTCGAAAGAAAAGGTAATACTTGCTTTTCGGCATTTTCACGATGGATAACAATTTAGTTCATTGTACAGGTAAGTAGACATCAATCCAATAATAAACGTGAAGCAAAATAAGTTGATGTGAAAAGTTTATGATTATTTATGTTGGCTTGATAATCGAGCCTTAAGACAATCGTATAAATCAACAAATGTGCAGGCAGATAGAGAGATGCTCATACATAGAAAGATAAATAGATGGATAGTCATAATTTTATTCAAATAAACAGATACATAATACATATATACATAAATACATACATACATACATACATACATACATACATACATACATACATACATACATACATACATACATACATACATACATACATACATACATACATACATACATACATACATACATACATACATACATACAAATTTGGATAGATGGATAGACAAAATGGCAGGAAGAGGAAAAAGAGTAAAATAGGAAAGAAACATTAATGCCTGTATCCGTATTTGATTGTTGGACAGACAGGTAAAGAGTTAAATAGATAATTATATAGATATGCTCATACGTACAGATATAAAGATCGACAGAAAGATCGAGACACACAGATGGACGAATATAAAGATAAGTTAATAAATAGATAAGTAGTCATATAGACATAACAAGAAAGGTGTAATGAATAAAGATGGAATGCGACTAATATAAATTTCGTGATTTTTTAGAGCAAAATTATTCATTATCATATTGTCTTTTTATAAAACAAAGGTATCCGATTTAACTGTAAAAAGCTATGTTCCGTATTAGACATAATTATGAAGTGTCCTTCGAACGAAAAATTTGTTTTATGACGCTTATGATTAATTTTGTGTGATCAGTTTTGACCTTTTCCGCGTGTATGACGTGTAATGCATCATCGAGTATCCTCGTGACGAGGAAGATGAATTCAGGTAGCTAACGCTGTCTGGTTACAGCTGGTGCATGCCATCATTGTGACAAGTGAATGGAAATAGATCTTACAAGAAAGGGCGTGGGAACCGATAAGCGTCGCCGAATCTGTAAGATGAAGCATAGATCCGCAATGATGCATGAAATAATTTCATAGGTTAAACAGTTTCTAGATGCCATGAATTGACCTGTATTTAAAGTAAAAAATACAAGTTTCTCTTTTTCACACTAATCTCCAAGCAAACTTTTGCATTAAAAAATACCCTTTGCAATGGCCGCTCCATTCAAAGCTTAATAGTTTCTGTATTCCCTCGAATACAAAAATAATTTATGAACTCTAATAAAGCCTGTGTCGAAATATATCACATATTAAGTGCATTATAATAATCAAATCAAAAGCATTAAAAATTTAGATACGAAATCATTCATTGCGAAAAGCAAATTGGAAATAATTATGGTCAATCTATTAAATGATAATTTAAAAAAAAAAAACGAACTTGTTCGAAACAAGAAGAGATGAGCAGGATAATAAATAATTGACAGCAGCCTGGTTTGTTTGCACCTTAGGAACAAGTTAAATGTTGGCTTTTACTCATGATTCATTTAACCTGCGAAAGCTTTCACAATTATTCCTCTAGTACTCGAAAAGCCACAAAAGATGAGCTTAATGGTTTGGTTTGGTTTTGTTTTGTTTTGTTTTCATTTACATCTGCTGGCTTTTTTCGCATCTTCGTTAAATTTTTTTCGAAATTAAAAATGTTTCTTGCTTCAACTGCTTGCAATTTATCTGTATCCCTATTGTTTCCCTTTCTTACCCCTACCTCTTTTTTTTTCTTTCTACTTCTCTCTTCTCTATTTCTCTTATCTACATCTCCATCTATCCTAATAAGTATCTATCTATTAACTTACCTACCTATTTGCCTATTTACTGGCTATCTAATTCTCTTCTCTTTAAATTTATCTTTATGTTTACCTTCCTCTCTACCCGTTCTCTTTTCCTCTCAGTCCCCCTCCTCCCCTCCCTCCCTCCCTCCCTCTCTCTCTCTCTCTTTCTCTCTCTCTCTCTCTATCTCTATCTCTCTCTCTCTCTATCTCTGTCGTGCTTTATCTACCTGAATACCATCTTATGTGTTCTTATGCCTTTGTTTATTTTTTCTATCTAAGCCAAAAAAGTCTTTGGTTTCCGTTAATGAACAAAAAGGGATAAACAGCAAGGCAGTGTTTGTTTCGAAGATAAGGGTTTTGGCCCTTATTTTGCATTGTTGCAGTTTGATAGCCTAGGTACAGGCACAAGCTGGGCAACTGTAAGCAGTGACGGTGATTTTATAGAGTTTCCACCTGATTTTGTTAAGGCTTTTGTTCTAAATTATATTGATCTAGGTAAGTGAAACGGGAAAAAAACTACGTTGAAAGTTTCCCTATAATTAAAAATTAACTCGTATAAAGCAAAGTTCTCGATGCCGTAAAATGTGGCTTTCGATCCCATTACGCAGATGGAATGATTCTGAAGAACCGTGTTTTCTAGACCTCTGGCAAGTCTTCATTTATCTTCCCGATAAGCTCGGAGCAGACTCTTTAGAAGAAAAAAAATAAGCTTGGGAACAGTTTGCTGAGGGCAAAGAAGTGTATCACAGTCTTGAGTTCTTATCAGCCCATTTGTTTCGTCTTTCAATCTATCTTCTGGAGACATTATACTTTGTTGATAAGATGAATATTTGATGTGTTGTTCCTATGTTGCATTATCAACATGATCTAAATCAATACCATGAACAGCCTCAAGTTAATTACAGTGAATAAATTTGAAATTATACTATTTGTTCCAGCGCTACACGCAAGATGATGGCATCAAGGAGAAGAATTGAATAGTAGGTAAAAGTCTTTAAAAGTTTGAAAGTGATTTAGAAGCAACCGATTTATGGCAAAAGTATCTCAAACATATTATGTTATTGTTAGACGTAAATGTTTGTTCATATGTAACTTTGTGAACTAAAACGACCCCTGGCTTGGCGCCTGTCTTAAAAAAAGATAGTTTTTAATAATACCGTCTCAAAATTTCAAGAAATATATACAGTGAGTCTTTCTACCTAACTAAGCATAATTATCTATTCATTTGTCATTTCCTCTTACTAACTACCAATCTACCTATCTATCTATCTATCTATCTATCTGTCTATTTATCCATTTAACTATCTATTCTTTAGCTCTGTGAGCTATAGTTTCTGACAGATAATCTTTGCCTTCTTTCTCCCTAGTGTATTTTTTTTCATTGCGTCATTACTCAGCACAAAGTCTGTACACGTGAACTCAATGTTTCTCCCCACGGTGAGGTCACTTCCTGAGAAGGCCATGACTTGAAAATTTTGGCGAGTTGTTCAAAGCAGATTAAAACAAAATGGAATTGGGATAAGAAAATAAACTAGTAGACAGGGATTATAAGTACATCTTTGATTAAAATGATGAAAGCAATGCCATAGAGAGAGAATTGTCTTCGCAAATTTACAACAGCCTGAAAACTGCTTTTTTACCGGTACTTATAACTAAACATACAAGCACGATGGAAAAGATACATTTGCACATAATGTAACCAGGGCATAGTTTTACTCCTGAAACTATGAGGCCGATTTTCATCAAGGCATAAGTTCATGTGATGATGAAGATAAAGCTTGAACTTGGATCTAGATTAGTTTATCTTCCTTCTGTCTAGATAAAAGAATCCATTTTTGCTAGTAAAAGCATTCAAATAATTTCAATCATTACGGCGTAATATTCGGGATGAGAGTGTGTTGTTATTCTAACTAGTTGCTTACTAGATGACATTAAATCTTTAGTGATTTCTATTGCGTTAAGTGTGATTACCTATATGTATTTTGTAAACTATTTGTTTAGATGGATCGAAATAAGTATCACGCCTGTAACTACATATATGCTAACATTTTTCTGTCTAAGAAATGAAAAAAAAAATCCACCGATTTGGTTTTGTTTATACTTAATACAAATATATATATATATATATATATATTACATGATGTTGTGATTCGTCTTCGTCAAAATTTCGTATAATAGTATAATTAGTAGATGAAGTAGTGGTAGTAGCAGCAGCAGCAGCAGCAGCAGTAGTAGTAGTAGTAGTAGTAGTAGTAGTAGTAGTAGTAGTAGTAGTAGTAGTAGTAGTAGTAGTAGTAGTAGTAGTAGTTTTTTGGAAGTGTCTGTGAGAGTAATTGTGCTCTGTGTATTACAAAAAGAATGCGCCTATTAGCTTTTCTAATCCAGGCAACAATAGTACATGTATTGACAATACTAGCAGTTTTTTTTTCTTTTTCACTCTATTCATCCTTTCCAGTAAGTAAAAAAACTGAATGTTATCATGCTCAATATTATTCGAATTAGCCTGGATACGAAAAGTTGACTGTAAACATTAATTTGCTTGTAAAGGAATCTACTGTCTGACTTGTCCCATCAATTTAATGTTTCACCTATTCAGTTGTTCAATGAGACCAATTTTTTTGCACTAAGGCTTGTAATTACTACAATGACAAATATCTACATAACGCCTGCGAATCTTCTGTTGAGTTAAGTTAAATATTTCTCCAACTTAGTTATACATTCTATTCAAGTAATTTCTTCCATGGTGTTTAGGTATGCTTACTTTCACAATATTTATTGTGGAGTCATTATAGTTATCAATGAATAAAAATTACCCAAGGTAAATGAATGACAATACGGTGCAATGTATGAAAGTCTCCTTAAACGAGTAGCCTTGAAGCCATGGGGAAAGAAGAAGAAGATAAATAATAATAATAATAATAATAATAATAATAATAATAATAATAATAATAATAATAATAATAATAATAATAATAATAATAATGATGATGATGATAATAATAATAATAATAATAATAATAATAATAATAATAATAATAATAATAATAATAATAATAATAATAATAATAATAATAATGATGATGATGATGATGATAATAATAATAATAATAATAATAATGATAATATAATGATAATAATAATAATAATAATAATAATAATAATAATAATAATAATAATAATAATAATAATAATAATAATAATAATAATAATAATAATAATAATAATAATAATAATAATAATAATAATAATAATAATAATAATAATAATAATAATAATAATAATAATAATAATGAGAAGAAGAAGAAGAAGAAGAAGAAGAAGAAGAAGAAGAAGAAGAAGAAGAAGAAGAAGAAGAAGAAAGTAGGAGGGATTTCAGGCTCCTTTCATTTCAAACAGTTACGAGGCAAGGAGGCATTGATATCATGATGTTCTCACTCGCACAGGCAATAAAAGATCTTGCGGATATCTGGGCGAACTATCTACTCCCACAGCAATAGTTGTTCCTGGGAGAAAAGAAAGAAAAGAGGTAGTAGGGAAAAAAAAGAAGTAGGTTATCGTGAACTATCTTCGCCTATGCTGTCTTGTCTTGCTAACACCATTGGCAAAAAACGTCGAGCAGTTTTCTTTAGTGCCTTTTTTCCAGACCAAAGTTTTATTTGATACCAGGTGCTCTCAAGTAGGACCAAATTATAAATGAAGTCACTTTGATACTTTAATAATTGTCCTCTTGGCAAGGTATTTAGCTCCGGGTAAATGCCTGATAAGATTATTTTTTTTCTTTCATTCATTCTACCCATCGTTATGATGATCTACTTCGAGTGGGATAATCATTATTTTTTTAATAAAACACAAAAGCCACGCATTCTTATCGCCACAACAATCCTTCTTTATTACCTTTTGCAAGATCTTCATGATTAAATTTATCAAAAGTCACTTGATAAATTGTGGGATATTAATATAATGTCCCCTTCCTCCTGAATTACAACATACGTGGTGCTGGAAATGTAACGAATTTTAGGCAATACACATTACCATGGACAATGCCAATATAGAAAATTTTGCTTTAACTGTAATTTCTTGTCGCTGTCAATATCTTTTATGATTTTTGGCATCGGATATAATGCCCAATGCAAACTTTGACTTCCCTTATCTATTGATCCGATGTGACGTATGATGCAGTTACTAGGCAACCGTGCAGAAAGAGAGGGATACCGTGATCTAGCAGAAGGGTCTAGCATTTCCGCATTTTGCTTTTCACAGTAAATTTCAACAATAAACCTCAAAATCTGGGGGGTGGGGGGTTGGGAGGTTACAACGGAAAAAACTTTGCAAATATTATGGGAAGTTTTCTAAGGATTATTAAGATCGATAAGATCAACTTTTTAAGGTTATTTCTAGTTTGCGATAAGACCCAGAGTCTGGATTTAGATCCAGCGTCCAGTAATAGTACTAGGCACGCTTTTCTCCGACATGGCGACACATCTATTTACCAGTGCATGAGACAGAAACACATTAATCAATGGATGATTTTAAGAGTTGGTTCGGCCAATAAATAATTAATTTGTAACTTTCACAAAATAGTGATTCAATAAAATTTTCAACGCGCACTGCTAGTAATTTTAAGTAGCATGAAAAAGACAGTGGAAAATTGACTTGTCTAGCGTTGAAAATGCGTAGGCTCCTCAGGAGACGTTCCTTTCTTGTGTGCAGGCTGCCATATCTAATTACATATATCTGCCCTTGTCGTAAGCACGACTTAGCTTCGGAATGAAAGGAGAATAAGCTTCACGATAGTATGATTCTCCTTGCATACTCAATCGATCATTCACTTTCAAAGCATTCAGTATTAGTTTTTAGGTATTCTTTTTCATCTGAAAACGTGTTAGTTTACTTTGATTCGCAAAAGATCATAAAGAACAAGAAAAAAAAAAAGAAATAAGCATTATCGTTCCCAATAAAAGTGTTGATATCCATTTCATAATCTTATTTGGATAGGATGCTTCAAACTGATATAACTTTGTACTAACAGTTTTGATCTTCTTTCTCTCGTTTCACAGATTTTGTCACGCCGTCTATTGAATGACTTCAGTTCCCGATGACCAAACGTCTCAGAGAGGAAACAGTTTAGCATCGTGGCTAGATATCAATACTGCAAGAAACTTTTCTTTGATCCGATATGATGTTCAACAATGTTTCGACTTAAAAGTGAATGGAGTATTTCTTAAAGCCTGGAAAGCTGATTTACATAATGGATTTCCTCCAACTGTCGAAACAAATTAACAAGGAAATGGATACAAGATTAAGCGTTTTCTCTCGTTTTGTCTTATCCTGATCAGCTAAAAAGGTGTAATTATTTAAAAAAATGAGTTTGTTTCTCAAATCAAATAGATGGATTATTACTGCAGATATGTACGCTTAAAAGAAGCATACATTTTTATCATTGCAAATTTAAGCTTTATTAAAATGTGATTGTACTGGTTGGAGGTTCTTAGAAATCGTGTATGGCGATCTGACTTCGCACGTTTTCACATTGATAAAAGCGAACCTCTGAATTAATAATGAACAAGTTCCTCCTCATTTGATGTCATAAGTATATTAAAAATATTTTTTCGTATGGAATAAGCACTAAAAGATTGAAATTTATAAGGAAGAAACTGGAAGAAGTCAAAACCTTTAACTGCCAGTGTTGATGACTATGGCTGTTAACGCCTCTTTCACGATCACCCTGTTTGTTGTGTGCGTGTCGCTCACTGTGTGTGTGCTGGTGCTGAACCTGCTCAGCATCGTGGCCATCGTGAGAACGCGCGGGGTGAGGGTATCTCACTCCAATATGTTCATCTTAAACCTTGCCATCGTAGATATCCTGATGATGGGCCCACAGCTCTTTTTTGGAACTTGTGCTCTCAAAGGAGACATTGCCCTCGTGAGTAAGGAAGTAAATTAATTTAGCTTAATTTATGCTTGTGTTGGTGATAGTTTGCCCATGCCACACACCTTTTTAGTCTGAGGTGCAATGTCCATTAAGTGTATCCTTTCAAACACAGTTTGAGTATATATTCTTTTTAATTAAAAGAACACTAACTGTGATCAATTTGATGAGGCAGAAGAATTTCGGTAATACCACATGCACTTTTTTATTTGTAGCGTATTTTACTAGTATTCTCTTCTTTATTATGCCAGGCCTTGCGATCAATTCTAATGAGTCGGATGTCGAAAATTCGAAATAATGATATTGTTATTCAAATGCAGTTCTTCAGTCTCTTTCTTACTAATTAAAATCGAATATCCAGCCATATGACTACTACTTCGTAATCAACTTTCACCATTTAAGAATTCTAAGATAAGTAAGTTATCTTAATTTCTACGTTTTTAAAGTTAAGATACATTTTTTGGGGGGAGGATGGAAGACCATTCGATGTTTTCTCTCTTTCCTGTTGAAGCCAACTATTTTAATCTTAGCACAAAGCTCTTATCTTATATCGTAACAAAATAGTAGCATTCTTGCTAACCTCTAGCTCTAGATAAGTCATTGGCAATCGCGTTATATATCTTGTCCTTGTTCTTGTCCATCCTTCTTTCGTCTCATATACGTGACCCGACTTTTGTCCAATGATTTCCTCACACAGATTGGTCTGATCTTCAATACTGCTTGTTTCTTTACACTCACGATGGCAGCGATGTTGAACACGTTCGCCATTGCTATTGATAGGTTTTTATTCATCAAACAAGCTATGCGATATCCTTCCATTGTTACATCGGGCAGAGTCAGGTTAACCGTGCTTATCATCTGGCTCTTGGCGATTGTTATTGGTACTATTTCTCTCTACGATATCCCTTTTCACCAGGTAAGCTGACACTTAATGTTATATGACAAAAATTAATATAGCGCTGCTACTAAACCTTCATCTACCCCTCTCTTTCAATTCTTCCTCTCTCTCTCTCTCTCTCTCTCTCTCTCTCTCTCTCTCTCTCTCTCTCTCTCTCTCTCTCTCTCTCTCTCTCTCTCTCTCTCTCTCTCTCTTTCTCTCTCTCTCTCTCGCTCGCTCGCTCGCTCGCTCTATGTTTCCTTAACTGTCTCTTTATACTTGTTTATCTCTTCGCCTTTTTCCTTCCCCTGTCCATTTCCTGTCTGTCATTATCTTTTTTAAACTCTCTCTCTCTCTCTCTCTCTCTCTCTCTCTCTCTCTCTCTCTCTCTCTCTCTCTCTCTCTCTCTCTCTCTCTCTCTCTCTTTCTGTATCTTTTCCCGCTTTTGCGCTATATATTTATCTTGATCTCTGGCTATAGCTATTTTGTGACTGTTCCCTGTTCCCTTTTTTCCCCTAGCTTTCCCCTTTCTTCTTTCCATTGTGTACTAACGCCCTATCGCACTCTCTTTCCCTAGATCCAACTTACACCATTTGTTTAATTTTTTGTTTCTATCTCTTTCCTTATTTCATTTTATCCTTTATGATATACCCCATATATAATTTCGCTCTTACTTCTTAGAAAAACCATCACAAAATAATCATCTAGAATGTTTTGAATAATTAACTGTCACGCGTCAAGACTAAGCTTATATTGAACATCAGTTCTACTTTATGAGAATTGATTACTTTATTTTATTCTCTATGCTTGGTTTTCAGTTTGCCTACGATGGCGTCTATCAGATCTACCCGGACTGTCAGAACACAACAGTCCAGTGGCTCAAGGAGAGGAACACTCAGGAAGCCGGCAATTTAAGCACTTACATGCAGAAAATAGGTTTTTGGGAGGAAGCAGACATGACTTTGTTACTGCATCAAATTGCTGCCTGCCCCGAGGCTGTCCGTCCCGCCCTGAGAATTCAGAACATGATCATCTTCGTGTCCTTCTGTATAATGGGCGTTATTACTTTAGTGCTTTACATTCAGGTCTTCTTCGTAATCAGAAATCATAAAATGACTTTAGCCACTCACGCCAATCTCAGGTCTACTAACAGTACAAATGAACAAGAGAGACCAAAATGCAGGATCTGCTCTAAGTGTGAGGAGAACATCATTTTCACTAAATCAACAAAGGCATCGTCCACGGAGGTCAATAAACATGAATGCCGAGTTAAAAACCTTTCGACGTCAGGTGTGTTCGACACATCTTTGTGCCTACGGATATGTAAAAACAACAAACATAAAACTGGCAAAGATGAGACAGATGTGAGCAGAAGACATGCCACGTTCTCGTCTACAGCAAGCTCAAGTACGATCCGCCTGTCACAAAACAGTTCATCAACTATTTCAAGTCATATTGTACCAACAAATGATAAAGACGGTGAACCAAAGACGGGTGCAGATTACAGCTATGATTCAGATTCAAGTTTAAAAAAAGAGGAGATAACTGCTGAGTTAAAACCTGCTGTTTCAGTAAGGTGTATCGAGCGAAAGAACAGGATAAAGCTTTCAATACGTAATCGCTTTCATGACATGCGCACTGTGAAGACGTTGGGGACGATGTTCGTGATCTACTACATTTGCTGGCTTCCCATGATCATCTGCAGTTTTACCTTATATGGTATATTGCATCCGGTGGGTAGTTTCTACTTTTCATTTTGTTTTATTTCATTTTTTTCAAGGTATTAATCTTACAAAGAACGAGTCTATAGGGCACATATTCAAACTTATTTTTCTTTTCATGTCAGACGGTGGCTTGTTTTCAATCCATATTTTCTAACAGATACGGGACCGTTTAAAACAAAACTATGTAATAATTATGCATTTGAGTCGCAAAATGAAACGTTTCATTTTGTTGGGTTTTTTTTTAAGGATTCAGCTAGCTAAACTCTACTTGACCTACAATCACTGAATGATGAGGTCTAAACTTTGGTTGGGCCTTATTGCTTCAACGTTGTATGAGTATGAGGAACTGTGGCAGTATGATAAATTCTGATTAAGTTCAAAAGAAAATGTAGGAGCATCTTACCGTGGGCTGAACTCGAAATTGCACTGAAGTTAGAATCGAGACCAGTAACTTTTGTTTCGTCTTATGAGACACTGGGCGAATCTTTCATTTAATTTTTATAATAGAAAAGCACTTAGAACACCTCAATCAAGCTGTTCCTCTCTCTTGTATAATTTATCATTTCCTTGAAGCTCTGCAATTCGGTTTTGGTGTCCAATATTTGTTTGTCACGCCCTTAGCTAATATTACAATTTATAGACATTTAAAGAGGTGCCTCAGTTTTGAGGTTGTCAAGTTTAAAATTAAAAGAAACTAATTTCTACACAAGAGTAAATTTGAACAACACATTTCAATCAGATCTAGATCTAAATTCATCGATGGCATGTTTCAGTCTTCAGTCAAGGCCGAAGCGATTATTGAGCACTGAAATATCAAGAAAAAAAATTAAAAAAAAAAAAAACCGTTAACATTTATTGCATTAATGTTATAGTGATCTACTGAAATTGAGAAAGCAAATGTCGGTTCTTCAGTATCCTTTTACACTAATGGTAAAAAAAAAGACTTTGAAAGTTTATAGAACAGATCAATATAACTTATGCAAAGGGCCCGTTATGATAGATCGGTTCACTTTAAGAGTCACAGCTTTTGTGGGAGCAACATTTAAGGTGACTTTACTACTTAGGCATAAAAAAAAACAGATGCCAAGAAAGTTTAAATATTAAAAGCAAATTAGCACATTACCTATTTAAATAGCACAAATCCAAGGGTTTCCACCTACATATCTAGCATGTTAAAAATGTAAACATCATTTCTTCTTATTTAAGCTGTTCTACTGAAGTACTAGTAATACATTTTACTGCGTTTTTCGTCGGATCTGACCTTTCGTCAGAAGGGTCGATAAGATCGCCTGGATTTACTCCTAGACTTGAGCATGACTCTGATTGTGCTAGACCTGATCTAATCACCGACATATCAGCTTAAAATATAAACAAACCTTTGCATTAGTACTTTGATGATAACATAGTTTAAAGTTTTAGCAGAGTAAGGATATGGTAGAAGTGAGAAAACATTGTTTAGCTAAATATCACTTATGAATAATATAAATTTACTTGATTATTTAAAAAATGTTTAGCGTTTCTCAAGAAAAAATCAATGGTATAGTTGTGGTCAAAGGCCACATTCAGTTATTTCACTATCTGAACCTTCGATTCATTGCGATTTGTTCTAAAAGTTATTTGATTTATCTTAGGTGGTCATTGCAGACATTGAAACCCAAAATTGAGTACTGTCCATTGTTTCGAGCACAAATGTTCTAAGTGAATAAAAGCATGTAAAATCGTGTTCTCGAAAGGCGATGCTACTTACGACGATTGGCCAATTAGTAATCTCCATGACTATTAAAGGGTGAAGAAATACACAAGAAATATCGCATACTCACTTCATTTTTCCACATAGTCATAACCCTAAGTGACACAGTAAGTCTTGCCAATCTTACTTTGATCTTGGAAAGACCTTCAGAACAAAGCTCATACGCAACAGCTTTCAATCAAGCCTTTGCTGCATCAGAAACTTATTTTTTGTTCCCAAATCTTGTTCCTCACCGTAGCACTCGGAAAAAGCTGGCAGGATGGCGCAGTGTCAAATAAAAAAAATACGTTTACCTAGCGTTCGTAGCTCAGCTTTCAGCTATTAGAACAGATCTGAATAGTTCTTGCTATTACTGTATTACCTTCCCACACCACTAAAAAAAACATAATCTTAACCGCTGAGAGGTTCATTTTTACATCTAGGTGGCTTTGTTCTGGGTGTGATTCGCATTTCATATCAGGGCCACTCTGACTAGTAAATTCATGTTTCACCAACAGTTACCAAACGGTCAAAAACGACATCGTATTTTACATGATCTAGAAAAAAAATCCTCCAGCAGATCTTTCTTTCAGCTTTTATCTCTGCTGCCATAAGGCGTAGCATCCACCTTGCCAAGACATTTGCCGTATATAAATTTTAGTTCTCCTTAGAATTGTTCACACAAACAGTCGTTTGAAGATCTCCCTCATGAATTGCTTCTTTCAGAGACAAGTTTCTGACCTGTGGCTGTTATATCCTCTATTATGACTTTCATATTCCGTATCAACATGACCTCCATTTTTTTTTCATCACAAATTTTACAACAAAATATGATTGACTTTTGTTCTGTTAAATTTCGTACATTTCACTAATTTTTTTTTGGGCTCATTTCTTTAGTTATTTAACTTTTGAAGTAAAGATATTCATAACAGATCTCATTTCAAGTTTGTCTTTTGTGTGTGATCCAAAAAAATTAATTTTTGTTCAAAAGTTAGATATATTGGAAATTCCCAGGTTTTGCACATCTTTATCAATCATGTTGATGTAAAATGTAAGAAATTAATATAAAACTGGGAATATTCTTCAGTAGTCAGAGAAGGTACTTTCTGATAATGTTCCACCTTGTATCTTTTTTCTAATTCCTCCCCCCCCCCCTCCAACCCCCTTGAGTTAGAAAATTGGATAAGAATAATTGGAAACCATATATACTATATACAAGAGTCCTACATTATGATTAATAAATTCTACCTTTTTGGATATTTATAATTACATTTATTGTTTCTCAGAATAAGTTTTCTCTTCGAAGAATTGCATGCAGTTATTATTGATCTCTTTGTTTGAAATTAATCTTATCCAGAATTGTTCGTTATGCTTTATATATCTATAGAGGCGCCACGCATAATCACTGTAATAGAATTATGTATTAATTGAATGTTTAACAAGGAGGGAAAGAACTATGAAACGGTGGCTGGATTGGTGTTAAAGCGTCAGTTACATTTACCACCATATATTTGATCATTATCAGATTTAGCTTGCAGTAATTATTATCTTTCCATTGATATTTTACCTTGCAAATTAAGTTTATGCTTTTCTGATCTGATTAATGGAGTTATGATTATTCATAAATCATGCAGCATTTGACATGGCTGGAAAAATAATGAATTCAAGTATTGAATTAAACTGAAAATAAAGTTAAAATTTGAACAGGAAAATAAGATGTAAAAGATTGTTTTGAATGTCAGAGCTAATATATTGTTACAACTAAAGGTTTGATTATAGATCGGAAGGTGAAAGAGAAGAAAAAAAATAAGGATTTTCTTTCATATGTATAAACTTCTTTATTAGTTTCTCATCTTCATATTTTGTACATGAAAGCTTTATGCTGTAATCTAACCGGTTAAGCTTTGCTTTTTTTATTATTAACATCACGGTAGAATTTATTACATGATATTTCAAGTCTCCTATTCGAAAGTCTGTAAGAAAGCAACAACAGAATAAACAGCAGCAACAATACTTTCAATCAAAACAATGAAAATAACATTAACATTTTTACAACATGTTTCGTTCTGATCTTTCGAAAGAAGAGAGAAGTAAACCCACATGACTTTTTTATTGATAAAAAAGCAGTCAAACACTTTAATGGAAATGTTTTCTTCATACCGCCTCTGGTGTTTTCAACATTTAGAATACTAATTTTTAAGCTCTCAACACGTTATCATATTTCATTAAGTTTAGTCATTCTATAATTATCAAACAATTTTGCTGCATCCTATTCCAGATCACCGAGCAAGCTTTGCTTGGAGCCTGGATAATGGGAACGTCCAACTCCGTGTGGAATTTTTTGGTTTACCCCATGAGGAATCGAGAGCTTAGAAGTGCAATAACTCGTCTTGTATGCTTCCATCGATCTCTGAGAGACAAAAGCTGATTAGAATGGAAAAAAACCTTTCCTACTGATAATGAACGAGTCTCACTAGTCAAAGACAGAAATACTAAATTATTTTTAATTAAGCTCGATATTATTGTTAAATCTACCCTCACTTGTTGTATAGTACTTAAGAAAAATGGAAGATGTGTTGCGATGGCTATGTAGTGTAATGTTTCAAAATAAGAGCGTTTCGTTTAGCCCTCAACAAGCAGTTGCCGTGCTGCTGTACCGAGGTGAAGAAGAATTTGAAGTCTCGATTAGAATAAACTGTTTACGTGTCACATCATCTCCCTTTTGATGCTGTAAATAATAATATCTAAGTATGTTGCCAGTCTGAAGTTTTAACTACTTAAAAAAGTTGCAGTCTCTTTCGAAATCGTTGGCAAGCGCTCTGTGTAAAATTTCTGATAAGCATTGTGAACAGTTCAGTTTACTTACATTGCCGAGTTCATTTAGGTATTAAAGGCAGGAGTGGCATGAATTAAATGTTTTATCAACCCCTAATTCTAAAATCATAACCTTGAGGTATGTCATTGTTGTCGTTCGTTTTAGATGTTTGGACGTCCAGTAGCAAGGTTAAATGGTGCTTCTGATTCCAATGATTGTCTTTGGTGCGTTACGGATCTTCCCAATCAAGATTGCAAGTCATTCGGGGACACTTAGTAAATAGGGAGCGTAATTTTGTAACAAATGCCCTTTTTGAGTGGCAAAGTGACTGGTATTGACGCATCTGTAAGTCGATAGGTTGAATCCAAACACAAGGAAGCGTTCTCTATGATCTTGACTACTGAGCACTGTCCACAACTCTAGCTCTTTAAAATTCTTCCTTATAATTACTCAAATCGCCTGCATTGTCAAAATCTAACATACTAGTACGGCCATACTACTACTACTACTACTACTACTACTACTACTACTACTACTACTACTACTACTACTACTACTACTACTACTACTACTACTACTACTACTACTACTACTATTACTTCTACTACTATTAGTACTACTACTACAACTACTACTACTACTACTACTACTACTACTACTACTACTACTACTACTACTACTTCTACTACTATTACAACAACTACTACTACTACTACTACTACTAGCACTACTACTACTAGCACTACTACTACTACTATTACTACTATTACAACTACTACTACTACTACTACTACTAATACAACTACTACTACTACTACTACTACAAATTCTACTACTACTGCTACTACTACTACTGCTACTACTACTACTACTACTACTACTACTACTACTACTACTACTACTACTACTACTACTACTACTACTACTACTACTACTACTACTACTACTACTACTACTACTACTACTACTACTACTACTACTACTACTACTACTACTACTATTAATACTATTACCACTATACTACTTCTGTTATTTCCATTTACGATTTCTAATGTTAATACAGATAGGTATGAAGTGTTAGCTTTACACAGTACAAACATTTTTTTTTTCATGATGATTATCGATCGCTAGTTTTTGTTAAGTTTGCTTCTCAAATTTTATTTTTGTTTTGGTCAAAAATTGTTTGAATTTATTTTGTTGTCATTCATGCGTAGCGGTTGAAAATAAAAAGGATGCAACAAGAGCTGCTTACATTGATTTATTTTCTTGATCAAATCTTTGATGTTGAGGGAGATTAAATGTCATAAAAGCGTAAATCCATTCAAGCCAGGTTTTTTTTCTTTAGAAACCATATTATCGCCAGAGAATTTTCCTTTTTTTTCTGTGTAACACTTGTTCGAGGTTGTAAAACAAATCATATTTAAATATTGTTTTCTTTAGATTAAAGTTAAATATCCATGATGAATAACGCCACTGAACTAAAGCCTGTAAACTATACCTGAGGTGAATAACATAATAATTACATAGCATTCCTTTCGTTCTTCATATACATGTATTTCATGTGATGTCATCTCAACATTTTCAGCTATGTAGATTGATTTCACGACGTATCGATTGTAGAGCTATTGACATGATACGATACTTTTTGTGGTCGAATATAAAAAAAAAATAGATTTTTGCAAGCATGGATTGATCTTCACAAATTCATGACCATGTTGAACTTGCTTCTTTCTTTAATTTCTATGAGAAAACAAGCCAGGAAATGTGTTATGAAGTTTGTCAAATGCTAATGGGTAACTTGCCGGGTTATGGGAAAGGAGACCGGTACATTGATATGCAATGAAAAAAGCGCTGTAGCATTGAAGCATTGTTATCCTTGAGGCCAAAGATACATTCATCGTTGTCTTCATCTATATTCATCACCTTGATTACAATAATAATAACAATATTAACACTACCACCACAACCACCACCACCACACCAACACCAACAACAACAAACAACGACAACAAACAACAAGAATAACAACAATAATGACTACTACTACTACTACTACTACTACTACTACTACTACTACTACTACTACTACTACTACTACTACTACTACTACTACTACTACTACTACCACTACTACTACTATTACTGACTAACAATAATAATAATAATAATAATAATAATAATAATAATAATAATAATCATAATAACAATAATAATAATAATAATAATAATAATAATAATAATAATAATAATAATAATAATAATAATAATAATAATAATAATAATAATAATAATAATAATAATAATAAAGATATACAAACAAATCTAACAACTAAAAAGAAGGACGAAAAATAGTCCCAAAAAGTTTTTAACCTCTTGATGACTGTTTTTGCGCTGATTTTGACTATTTTTTTTTAATTCGGCTATCGCAGATCAAGGATTAAAATATGTGTTTTTCAAATAAATCATAAAAGTTGAAGATATTATGCACAGTTCTATGATTAAGTTTTCTTTAGAGTAGAAGCTTTGGAGAATTTTCTTTGTTACTGCAGGACATAATAATAGTTCTTCATAGACAATTAAAAATAAAGACTATCTTTCTCTTCTTAAATAAAGAAGAGACCAGGAAAGAATTATTTGTTCTAATGCAGGAAACAATGCTTTTCAAGGAACAAACGAACACGGTCACAAGCGCTGCTCACCAGTGGCATGAACTCACAGGAGTTAACTCACAAGAATAAAAAAAATAAATATTTAAAAAGGAAAAAAATTACAATATTCGTTTCAAAAGCTTGTTAAGGTTGGATTTTAAGTAAAAAAAACATAAACAATACTTATGTATTTGAAGAGACCACGGAGACTATGAAGGACTAAAGAAATTACCGTGCAAAAAAAAATAAATAAATAAAGATAAAAGAGCGGAAATCAAGTCTTCTTTAATACTGTATGAAATGCGCAGACTCTAGATGCTGCGAAACACATGGGGGAAATCAAATTCAGATATGCACAACCGAGCCTTAATACTAAACAGAGACTGCGTGGTAGCCAATAACAACATCGATGAAATTTTTACTTCATTGCCTACTCATAGTGGCCCAATGGCATCACGCAAGGGTATACATGAGGGTGACATTTTGGTTCTTGGGCGTACTAGGTAAGAAAATTTAATGATTACATGATAATAAATTAGGAGAATGTTGGTATTGTTCAACAACTGTATTAATTCTTGGCCTGAAAGATCTTTAATATACTGAAAAAATAGACCTAGATGTTTAGTCTATTTATATTCAAATACTAAAGCTTTGAATTTTAATTTTAGCCTAAGATATAGATTCTAGATCTGTTTGCTAGTTGGAGCCCTGGATCTAGATTTAGATGTGATTATTAGAAGGCAACTGAGTTTGCTTGTTCCATAATACTGCAACATCACATCTAGGCAAGATATTGAAAGATATATGTGTCCAATCAAAACTAAGTAGATCTAGTGCCACGATACCAATTCTCTCTGTATTTAATTTTTTCATAATAGATCTTTATCTCTGCAACTGAGGACATTCAGCATACACATATTTTGATACTTATCCATTTACTTTAAACGTACAGTGTCGGACATTAAATCTATTGAGATTAGACCTGTTCAACAATATTTCAGATCTATTCGGTTGTAAAGTATAATTGCACAAACTTGGCGGACCATTAACAAAAGATTCCAATTCTGAAAAATAGAAAAACTCGTTTACCCTTTCTTTTCATCCCATTCCATTTTTGGGGAGAGAAATTAAAGTTAAAAGAGCCATTTTGTTTTTCAACAAAGCAGTTGGTTTTTGCAACTGCAAGATCTATTTAGTGGATGCTCATTTCAACACAAAAAGTGTTAGCAATAAATGAATGGGTGAAGTTGCGTATCAGCATATTTAAACTGGTATATTGCATCAGTTGCTTTTAGAAGAGAAAAAAAATACGTGGAACATTTATTTATTTCAACGGTTTTAGAGTCAACATTATTTTGTTAAAGTGCAATGCATCATTCATAATTATGTATTGTTACATTCATTCATTTGTTTGAATTGAATGCATTATGTAAAGGCCATAGATCAAACTGGAACTCAAGATAAATAATCTCGTTCTAATCTAATGGGGAAAATGTCCTTTTACTTCTTGTGTCATAGGTGGAAGAAATAATCATATTTGTATACATATGTTGAAGCGCATCAGCGGATGATCAGATGATCAGTGCAACGACAGCATATCTTTCATGCCGTATTTAAAATTTAATATGAATACTATTTTCTACCAGGATATCCGGTACCGCAGCGGGACCTGTCAGGCTTCATATGTTGAGGACCATGTGTTGCTGAAGACGGTGTCACTGACTTGTCTACACTGAGCGTGTCATAGGCTCGTAGAGAAGTTATTAGCAAGTGCTATGCGCAAAAAATATTGTCACCACATATAAATATTGTCATGACTTCAAAAATCTAATTGGATTCCATCAATAGTACATGTAGTGAAGTGAAAGAAAGATATAACATCAGAAGTTAGGCTAAAGCTGCACTGAAAAATTGTTTATTTAAATTAAAATACTTTTCCGTCGGACTTAATTAACCTTATATTCGCAAAGGCATGGCGTGCTGCTGCCTCTCTGCTCGATGCAGACCACCTGATAGTGATGGGTGTTTGAAAGATCGGCATGCTAAGTTACCACTGGGTAATGAAACTAACAAGATAAAAGTTTGTGACATAAAAAAAGAAGCAAGTATCTGTTGCTTTAAAACTTCTAAACTCTCAAACGAAGCGGATATCAAGGAACAGGAGTGCCCTAGACTTGTCCCTCTGAAAAGTGTGATGTCCTTGACAGAGCGCGACAAGGACATCATAAAGTTGCAGCTTTCCATCTGGTTTCCTCGCATTCTTTCAAGGCCCTTTTTACGCGGCGTGAGGGAGGTAAAATCGCACATTTCCCAAACCTTAAGCTCACTCACCTTTTTAAAAAGGAATGCAGCTTTGTCTGAGTCAAAGCGTCAAAGAGTGTACCACAGGAACTATTGTAGAAAACAGCAATACAATTCTATGATTCTGGAGTTATCAAAATCTCTGCCTGAGACCAAAGAATTGACATTGAAAGAAACGGAAGAGTTTTCTGGAGAGTGTTGCTTTGCGATAGAAAAACCATCTCATTACGATTCATCACCCACACTAAGCCATGGAGAAACAAACAGTAACAGCGTTAGTAGGAACAGGGAAAGGAAAAGCCATCTTTCTGAAGATGCAAGTGGTGTTGAGGGTGATCTGAATCTAGTAAAAGTTCCAAACTGGTTTATATCTTTTGTTGAATCAACACCAAATTTAGATCTTGATCTTTTGACCAATTACACTTGCGAGAGCCAGCTTACAGCAGCGTCGCATCGACGTTTAGAGCTGATACCCATATCTCATCAAAACGATAGCCGAAGAAACGGTACTTATTATGTATCAATAAAAGAGATGGTATCTGACTGTCTAGATGCAGCAACATTAGCTGAGAGGAGATCAAGTTTCCAAAGAGCGGATTATCATATGCTGAATGCAATCATGAGGGATAAAAAAAAACGTATCCAAACCAAAAGGTCTGTATCAGACCAGTCGCTTAATAGTAATTCAGAGAAAAGAAAAGAAAAAAAGAGATGGCGTGACAGTTCTTTTTCAGAGCAAAAAAGAGTTGCTTTCAAGCGCAACTGGCCGCAGTATACTAAACAATCTCGAAAAACTAAACGAGAGTCACTGGACAATAAAACCTGCAGATTTTATCAAATTAACTGCCTACAACCAGAAGGAAAGGCACAAACGTGTTCTTACCTTACAGAAAATGTACCTAACGGGGATTTTGTTGAAAATGAAAGGTCAAATGAAAACTCGAGATACGGTGAAACCCAAAGTATTTTCTCACTAATGCATGAGAAGCACAATCATTTTGAAGGTCAGGGTAAAGTTATTCGAACTGCCAGTATACCAAATATAACAATTGCAACAACCCCAAAAAGCAATCATCTGAGCCACATTGACATTTCTTGCACAAGACTCAATATTAGCAACTCTTCCTCGAATGGCATAAACCGAACGCATTTGTACTCACGAGACTATTTCTTCGGAAATCCAAAGACGAAGGCCTCTTACACTAAGCATTCTGGAAAGGACGAAGAGCGAGCAGTGAAAGAAAAACCCACAAAGTCGCTCAGGAGAAAAGGGAGCGCTTCTTTATCTGGCAGTCCTGATTTCCGTCAAGCAATTTTTGCCTCTTCTCAACATAGACATAGTGTAAAGAACGCATCTGAGAGCAGTGAAGATGACTCACGGTCAGGCAATACTATGGAGGAGTTGTCAAATTACAAAGCGATCAAAAGAGTTGCCGGAAAATTGAACCCACAGCTCTCCTTGGCAGACTCCAGTTATGCAAAGAAAAGAAATGCACTTGAGATTAAGAGAAATATTCAAGAACGAGAAGATCTCAGACAACTTCGGGATAAACTGCAAACGACACAAAGAAAAAGCGTGCATAAGACACAATCAGCCGAGGTGCGAGAAGAAGACGGACTGATAGCAATGAAATACATTTCTGAATCATATTCTCAAAATACTGTTCCAAGTATGAAAGAATTATCAACCCCAAAATACAGAAAATCAGCTATCTCAACAACATTAGGCGGTGTGAAAGACTTGGTCGAGCTTAGGGCGGAAACGGAAACCTCTGCAGCCACACCCAATGCTATAGATACAGATGATACTCAAGGCGGTGATCAAGATCTCAGAAAATCAAACTTAATCAAACACAAAGGTGTGTTCCATGACACTTCTCAACTAAATATCAATCCTTCTGATGGAAAGCAAAACATTGATCTGGAAAAATCTCGCCAGAGCCGCTTAAAAAAAGGACTATCTCCCACTTATGAAAGTTCCAACTTCCAGATAAATTTAGCTCATGGTATATCAAAGAAATCCCTTAAGAAAACTTATGACACGTCTGTTACTTCCAATGCAGATCGTTTAGTAGACAATCAAATTGACGCAGTACGTAGTAATGAAGCTGTCAAAATCACTCAAAAAAATGTAAAGCGATCAATTGAAACATCATCCAATCTTTTCGTGGATAAGGACGAATCATACGACGGAAATCAGAAGATTTATAATGAGCAAGAAGAAACACATCCCATTAATAAGACGTCCACCTTTCAAGGAAATATAGCTTCTAGTATACCAAAAACATACCTCCCAAAAATTGATCACGACACGTCTGAACCAGACACCAAGAGGATGTCTAATGCCAGTCATTTAGTAGGTAATCAAGGCGACGCAGTGGATGAAAAAGAAAATGACAAAGCCGTTGAAAAAACTGCAAATCAATCAAGTGAACCATCATCCGATGTTATCAAGGATATAGTTGGAGATTCATACAGCGGGAATCATAAGATACCTACACTGCAAGATGAAAACTTCAAGCTATCTGCGACAGCTCAAGGAGACTCCAGAATAAACATTGTTGATTCAGACAAGCTATTAAAAGAGGGTGGAGATGGTCCTGATCTCAGCAAGCAGACAGTTAAGGTCCCATCTACTGATCTCCAGTCATTGACCTTCACACCTGGCGATGTAACGTCAAATGCCGGGGGAGAAGAGGAAGAAGAAACGGCATTGGTGTCACCAAAGACCTCTGGGCCCACGATAGACAAGTCAGAGGTTCCTGGTCCGGGAAACAATGTTGCTGACGTAGAAAAAAGAGCGTCAACTAGCGAAGCTGGCGCAAAAACTGAAAATGAAGAAAAAGAAAAAGGAGAGCAGGTCAAAGAGGACCCTTGCCTTGACACATTGTCAGAATGCATGCGAAAATGGGGCAGACCAAACTGTGGGAGAAATTATTCGTATATGCCTAATCTCGACCCTCCGTG
Organism: Elysia crispata; assembly: GCA_033675545.1. Taxonomy (NCBI): domain Eukaryota; kingdom Metazoa; phylum Mollusca; class Gastropoda; family Plakobranchidae; genus Elysia; species Elysia crispata. Next base: position 1,222,852 of record JAWDGP010005302.1, on the reverse strand, counting down.
TTGTAAGTTATGTAATACATATCCAAATTATGTGGAAGCAAAGCCTGTTGAGGAGGAAAAAGAAGCTTCAAAAGAAGAGAGTAAAGCTATGAAATGTAATTACACGGGATTTACCGAAGACAGACAGTCAGAGCTTGAAGCGCTTATTGATAAGCATGTCTCTTACTTGCGTTGTACTCAAGGAGAAAACGCAACAATGCCAAAGCAAACAAGTTTTATATCGAGTGCACCAGACCCTTATTCACAACTGTGCAAAGACTTAGCATTTAAAAGTTGTGCTGGGGTTTGTAATCAGTCAGTAAACAAAGATATGTATCCATGCGGTGACATTTGCGGGCAGTTACCGGAGATTTGCAGGGATCCATGCCCAAAACTACCACCATTATGCATACCACCTCCTTGTTGTCCCGACTCTTTCCCACCTACGTGTTACCGAGATCCATGTCCGAAACTGCCTAAACTTTGTACCACTCCTCCCCTCTGTCCTGATTCGTGCTTTCCGGCTCCTTGCTGCACAAAACTACCGAGTATTGGAAAGATCCCATCACGTTACCTCGATCCATGTTCAACATTGCCAAAGTCTAACTTGTGTTGTCCTGACCCATATCTAAAACAGAGCAGTGCTTCAAAATGTTGTATAGATCCATGCACATATCGTTCGCCACGTTACTGCATTGATCCATGCACATCCAGCTCATGCAATGACCCTTGCTTAAGCACACAACAGCCATGCATTCCGCGTTCTTGTTATGTAGATCCATGTGGCAGTCCCCCTCCATGCCGTATCGACCCTTGCACAGGTTTGTCTAAACCACGTAGTCCTCGCAACACATGTATAGATCCATGTACTGGTTATTTAAAACCATGCAGCCCACGTCCTATCTGTACGGATCCATGTATAGAACTCCCTAGATCTTGTAGCCCACTACAAAGCTGCAGAGACCCATGTAAGGGTTTAACCAAATCTCGCATCTCTCGCTCTTGCTGCATTGATACATGTTCAGGTTTGCCCAAATCTTGCAGTCCTCCTCGAAGTTGTATTGATCCATGTACAGGTTTGCCTAAACGGTTAAGTCCTCGACTCAGCTGCATAGATCCGTGTACTGGATTGCCTAAATCATGTATGGATCCGTGTTCTGTAAATCCAATACCGTGCAAGCCGTACACAAATTTTCCCAAACAATACAGAATAGATCCTATAACACGTCTACCTATATTGTGTAGTCCTTCCAATCGATTGAACGCGTGTTTTGACCTCTGTGACAAAATAAGTAGCGTCTCATGTAATTCCGCTTCTGATACGAAATTATCTATGTTTAATTCGTCATTTTCGTTCTACAATGAACCTTACAGACCTTGTCCCCCGCCATGCGGAAGACAATGCAGTGGTTCTCTTAGTTTTCTGAGCGGCAAACCAATTTCTGTGTCCAGGCGCAGATCATCCTCTCTTGACCATTTTAAGGGTTTACATCAAAGAAGACTAGAATCCCAAAACTTGGCCAGAAAATTGCAATGTGTGGAGTCCAAATGGTCAGGAATAAAGCAAAAAGCGTGTGAAGTTATGGATCAAATAGCCAAACTTCAACAAGAAGCGTGTTGCCCCAAACCAGAGCCGTGTCAAAGTCCTTGCGCGAATCCTTGCCCTAGTCCCATCTGTGATCCGTGCCCAAGTCCGATTCTGAATCCTTGCTCAAGTCCGATCTGTAAACCTTGTCCTAGTCCAGTGTACGCGTGTGCTCCTCGAACAAGTCCCATTTGTAATCCTTGTATAAGTCCTAGGTGCTGGTCTTTAAAACCTTGCTATGAAAGGCCTCAGGGGGGTAGCTGTTTATACAAACCTACGCCCATGTGTTTAGACAGCTTTAGTTTGAGGAATATCTACCCTAGTGAAATGCAAAGAACGTACTGTCCTACATCTTGCATGAAGACTGCCACAGTGTGCTGCATGTGTGATAAACAAACCACTATGGCGTGTAGGAGCGCATGTAATCAGACCTCTGAGTTTGGACGCTTTCCAAGCAGCAAATGTAGCACATCTTGCGCACAGCTTAATGAGAGCAGCAATAAAAAATCACAGACTGGCTCGAAGAACAAATATGCGGAAATCAGTACAGATATTGGTCCGTCATTGATGGGTCCGACACTTCCACGGAAAAGGGGAAGAACGGAGAAACGATGTACCATCATGCGCGTTGGAAAATGCGAGGAAGGTGGACAAGCGAGGGAGCCAAATACCAACACGGACTTGTCGTGTTGCAGTACCCAAGTGGAAGGGGGGAAAATTGCGGAGATAGCAAAGTTTGTCAAAGAATGCTTTGATGACAGCACTGTGTCCGCAATTACTGGCCGACCTGTGGTGAAAATCCGTTACAACAGAGGTGGAAATAACTACAGCCCATGCCAGGACATTCGTTTAAAAGAACAGATAGCTAAAGCTATTAAAAAGGGCAAGGAGATTCAAAAAAAGAACTGCGAGAAAAACGGCAAAAATGGAGATGTCACACGATCTCGAACGGTTCTAAGGTTTAAAGCAAACAAAAATTCTCATGGGAGCTGCGAAATATATAATGTTCAATTAGAGGACGACAACTCTACTAATGTTAAAAAGGATTCTTCCCGAAAAAGAAAATCAGAATTCGCAGAAGACAGCAACCCAGAGCAAAAAGGCAAATCGTGTCAGCAAAACTTAGACATACATAAAAATAAAACATCGTCACAGGATAGTCGGTTCATCTCTTGCGAGCCTGTCGAGACTGAAAGCAGCGGCTCTCAAGAAGATTTCAACGAGTGTCACCGAGGGATGTCTCCAAGAGATAATAAAAATGCGTGTCTTGAAAACAGTAATCTTTATCACCGGGCTTTCGACCCTTGCGATGAACAGAAATTAAACAAACCCTCAAAAGCAGAGAAAAACCAGTCTCAGTCTGTTGTGCCCCCCAATAGCAATGCAGGTATGCAGTTGAAGGACAAGTCCCATGTAGATTGTACCGACGAGCCGTGCGTAGTTCTGAAAAGACAGAGACATTTTCAATTTGCAAAAGGCATTCCCTCCAAAGAAAATTCAGACGAGTATGAATTAGAGTGCAAAGGGTCATGTCCACAAAAAAGAGCAGCCTCATACAATCGAACGAGCTCACATCCTTGTTTTAAACAAACACATGAGTCGGATATAGAAAGACAGCACAATGGGTGCCAATCACAAATCTACGACAATCAATTAAATACCAACGAGAATGCGAACTCAGAACAGTTTAGTAAAGATGGTGATAAAATTATCTGTAAGCAGATTCCAGGAATTTTGTCCGGAGAAAATGACGACTCTTATGATTTATCACAATATGATTATTGCATGAAATCAGAGGCCGTGGGATCGAACAAATTTGTTTGTGATGTATTCATTGAATCAAATGAATCAGCTATGTGCAAAGTCAATACCGCTTGTGGCAAGCAGCCAAAGTCCTCACTTGATCGAGATGCACTTTTTTCCCCTTTCAACACAAACATGTTTGACTTTCAGTCTCCAAAATCTAGATATATTAGGAAACAATGTTTTTATATTGATGATCCATCATGGGAGGCTTTTGAATATATTGGAGCCCACGTTTTTAGTCTTCCGACAAGTTATTCATCTGGAAGAAAAAAGCAGCACCAAAACTGTGACAATGCTTCAAACAAAAAGAGTGAAACCAAAAGAGTAAAGAAACGAAACATGTGTGGGAGGAGCCGTTATACCAATTGTGAGAAATCAAAGGAGGGTATTTATCCTTTCATGAGTCCAGATCAATCACAAATTGAGCAAGGAAAAGTATCAAGAACGTTGGTTGTAAAAGATAAAAAGTATGATTGTAATAAAACCAAAAATGTCTTTAAAGCAAAAGGTGCAGATGAATCAACCGTAGGGATAACATATGGCACACATGCATCGTGTGTAAAAAAGAAGGAAACGAAAGTCAAGACACCATGCGATTCTTCTGAAACAGTTTTACATCGGGCAACTGTTGGCTCTCAAAGTCAAGACATTTCTGAGCTGTATAAAAAATATCAAAGTGGCGACCAAGCTTCTAAAAGATGCTCTACCAAGCCTACTAAGTGGGTGCCTAGAGAAACAATATGTAAGTCATCGCCGTCATCTTTACCCATAGCAAACAATTCGACTGAGAATTACCACGACCCGTCCATGACATCTCACGTTAAATATAATTGCAATAGAGAAAAAGTGAAGACATCAGCAGGGATTGACATAAAAAATGGCAGCGGGAGCGTCACAGAATTTTGTTTTAGTATAGAAGGAAGCGAAGACTCTTGTCATGGAATTGAAGATTTGCCTCTAGACACAGATTCACCCTACGCCCAAATCAACAAAATAACAGCCCCAAAAAAGCGCACATGCTATGTTACCAACAAAAGCTCGGCATCTTCTGAAAACAAAACGATATATGCTGGGGACTATGTTGAGGTGTGTAGCAGTGTACCGTTCCAAAACAAAACGTTGACACCAAAATGTACCAATATGGCGTGTGATAGACAGACCCAAATACCAAATCACAATGAGAAGAAATGTGTAAAATCATTTGAGCAAATTCAGAAAAAGAGTGAAAATCTGAAATTCCGAATCGTGCCACTTAATGAGCATGTTCTGAGTGAAAAAAGTTCCCAAGAAAAAAATTTCCAAAGGGAAGTATTAGAAATTGGATCCTGTTTAATTAACAGCCAACACAAAAGAGATCGATCAAATCCAATAAATGGGAGTGTGAAAATGTGTTTTCAAGATCTTACAAATATCCACGATAAGAAAAATCCTACTGCCGACGGAGCGAATTTGAACAGTGCCACAAGTGACTCCTTCAGATTGTCAAGCAAATGTGAGCATTCCCGAAAGTATTCCATTTCAAACGGTTTGCTGCAAAAATCAGACCAAAAGGTTTATCCACTCATTGACTTATTTCAGATGACTCAGCACAGCGTAACCGAAACTCCTAACAAACCAAACCTTACAATTAACACGCCGTATCATGTTTCGTGTACTGAAAGCATTGACAAGGCTCGCTTACTTGGTCACGTTGATTCAATTGAGCAAGGAGTTTGTGATTTAAAAACTAATGCTTCCTTGAGTCAGAGTAATAGTTTTAATAGGTTTGAAAATGGAGAAATGAAAGAACCCTCAGATCGACCCGTAAAAAACAAAACTGTAGATGCTAAGATTATGACTGGTCGAAGTGTAACATCTTTACACCAACGTGATATGGCCCTGCAAGTGATGCACGAAAACCTGAATTATCCCAAGTCATATATTGCTGAACAAAATATGGTGGACAAATGTTCAAGTTTGTCGACAGTATACGTGCCACAAAAGTCTCAACTCAATCAAGAGGCTATTGGAGGTGGTGACGCGTGGACCACAGTTCAGGTAGGGTGCGCGGAAGTGACACAAGCCAGTCAGAACCGGGTGATCCTCCAAGGAGCTTACATTCAACAACAGTCACAAAATATGGCCACATCAAAACCTGAAAGCTTGAGGGCGAGAAATGAGACGATTATCCCATTTCGGCTTGTGTTCTTGAAAACGAGCGGAACTGGTAAGAAAAAACTGAACTTGAAAGGTACCTACTCCCGCCCACATTTGGATTCTTCCGCGAGCAGTATAGAAATATGGGGATTTCAAGTTTGAACAGATTCTAAAGATTTTATCAAAAGAGTGAGATAACACAAATGATTTAAGCTTATATTGGCGCTTGGAATCTCAAAACTGTGAAGAGTAATGTTAACAAATACTTGTTTCTGAAATTCAATTTTGTCGCAAAAAAAAAAATTATCAGAAGTTTAAGATTTAGATAATTTTTTTTTTATTTTTATATAATTTAGTTATTTTAAAAAAAGTCCTTTCATTGAAATTATTATAGTGATTATGTAACAAATCACAATTTTTTCATCATTTTAGATTTAAAAAATATAAGTGGATTTTTTACATTTAGATGTCCGAAATGAATAGATAAAAAGTTTTTTTTAATCGTAATCAAAAGCTGTTTTGATTTAATGCATAATGTTGTCTGAAACATTTCAAAGTTGATCTTTCTTTGCACCTACAATGTTTGTGAGTTTGTGTATATTTTAAGATAATTATCAGTGTGAAAATTAGTTATCTGAAACAAATCTATAAATATACATATGGTTAAAAAAAAGAATTACTTTCGTAGTATTTTTGATAAATGTAACTTTTGTAGTCTATCAAAGATAACTAAGATACATTTCCCGACGAATTGAGAAAAAATAACATTTTATCTTTTTATCATAGAAGAACAGAACTCGATTCTTTTACCGGCAACTTCATTATCGAGTTTAGTTTTTCAAATGCTATTCCAGAATCACGAAACATTCCTCCACTCAGCATAAGCCAAACCAATTTTACAAATCCTTGTCGTGTAATTCAAAGTTCTAATAAATTATAACCGCACCTGCTTGAGCCAGTGTTCATTTCCTCTTTCTTTTAAGATATTTGTCTTTTGCAGTTTTATGATGTTTAACTGTTTCACCTAAACTTTTGCTGTTTCTTTTTTTTATCTTGACTTTCGTTGATGTGGAAAGGGGGAGGGGGAATGGGCGGGATGTGGGGGGGGGGGGGGGTGATGGGTGCTGCTTCTTTTTCCGTCATCTAATATAATTGTTATCATGTTTTATGACTGTATGATAGAAATGAAAGAGGAACAAGACTGGTATCTTTTTGTGAAGAACAAAAGCTAGCAATCATGAACACATATTTCCAGCTTCTAAAGAGTCAACTCTACACTTGGAAAAGTCTTGCAGACATAACAAGGAATCAAATATATTACATTCTCATTAGCCAAAGATTCCGACAAAGCCTAAATAGATGCAGAACCTATCCGGGTGCTGATATTGGCTCTGACCACAATCCAATAGTAGCTCGGATGAAAGTCAAACTCAACCAACAGCATGGTATTGATGGTCTAAAAATTGATACAATAATACATTAATACAACATAACAGTAAAAAACAAATATCAAACGCGGATAAATGAAAGTTCTGAAAAACAAGAACCAACTGACTTAACAGAAAGCATCGACAGAAAATGGATCGCACTGAAAGACAGCATGATGCATGGTCTTACTACAGTCCTTGCGTAAGAAAAAAGAAAAAGAAAAAAGTTGGGATGACAGATGAAATCCTAGACATCGTGCAAGAACGCAAGGAAGCAAAGATCGAGAACGATCCAGAAAAATACAAGAAGCTAAATAAATTGATAAAAGAGTGCATTAAGGCCAGAGAGGAAAGGATGCATAACACGTAAAGATGGAAAATTCTCTTTGAAACGGAAGGAATAAAGAAAAGTTGGAGTGAGTACACATTGGAACTATTTGAGGACAACAGACTAACGAAGCCAGAATTACCCAACTTAGATGATCCTAGGATCCTTGAGTTAGAGGTTCTGGAAGCAATCAGAATTTCAAAAAATTGTAAAGCACCGGACCCTGATAGTGTTAACTCAGAAATGATCAAAGCCCTAGATAGTTTCAGCACAGACAAGTTGACTGAACTATACAATGAAATCTATGAATGTGGCCACTTACCCGATGACTTCTTGGACTCAGTTTTTATCTCGCCCCCCCCCCCCCCCCCCCCCCCCCCCCCCCCCAAAAAAAAACAAACAAACAAACAAACAAAAAAAAAAACAAAAAAAAAAAAAGCCAAAGAACGTTCCGACTTCAGGACAATAAGTTTCATGTCCCACCCCTAAAAATTTTCCTCACCGTCATCCTTGGCAGAATGAAAAACAAGTTGAACCAAGAGAACAGAAAAGAGTAATTTGGATTCCAATCAACAAAGGAACAAGGGACGCGATTTTCGTTTCAATATCTTGGCCCAATAACAAATGGAAATGCAAAAAGACCTTTATGTCTACTTTATAGACTATGCTAAAGCATTTGATCGCGTGAAGCATTCTGAAATGATAGAGGATCTTGCAAGGACAGGCGTAGATGGGAAAGATATTAGAATCATCACAGAGCTATATTGGAATCAGGAGGCTGCTATTAGAGTTGACCCGGAAAAGTCTGAACCGACTGCAATCCAACGAGGTGTAAGGTAGGGATGTGTTTTATCCCCATACCTATTTAGCATATCTTACGGAATCAAATCACATGAATGGCCTCAACATCAACGGCACTACCATCAACAATATGCGCTACGTAGATGACACCAACCTGCTAGCCAACAGCAACAGGAACCTTCAGAAAATCTTTGATGTATTGAAGAGTACAAGTGAACAAGAAGGGCTTGATATGAATGTGAAGAAAACGAAAACGATGGTCATTAGTAAAAATGAAGACATTCAAGCAAAATCAAAGTTCACGGAAAACAACTTGAACAAGTACATCAATTTAAATTTCTAGGCCAAACAATTACCAACGAAGGAAAAGTAACAAAAAAATTGAGATTCGTATTGCACAAGCCAAATTAATGTTCATCAAATTAAATGTTCGGTTTTTTTATGTCAAAAGACATTTCAGTAGATATAAGACTTTGAGCTATCAACCTCTATGTATATCCAATACTTCTAAACGGCTACGAACCAAGGACACACTATGTAGAAACAACCAACCAACGTCAAGCTCGAGAGATGTGGATATTCAACTGATTGGCAAGAGTTAGCTATAAAGACAGTGAAAAATGAGGACGTTTTGAGAAGACTTGGTGTTGAGAGAGGACTGCTATCTTAAACAAGAACACACGAGTTGTCATATTTTGGCCACATTGGAAGACATGACAGCCTGCAGAAAATAGTCCTCACAAGTACATGTAGAATAGATGGTAGAATAGAAAAGGGGCAGACCCAAATGCCAGTGGTACGACGACTTCAAAGAATGGACTGGCAAGCAGCTCTACACAAACATCAAGCTAGCCCAGGATCGTGTGACGAGTGGCAAGTCGATCCAAGAATGGCCTTCAACAGCCGGGATGACAAGGACAACAACAGCATGTTTCTTGTTTTGTTCATTTTGAGTTGTGATTTTATTTCATTGTAATCTATCAGTACTGCGTTTTTAATACTAACTTTTAAGCTACATATTGCCTGATTTGTTGATGCTGTCAAATAATTATTTTTTTATTCTAAAGTAGTGAAAAAAAAATCTTATCTAAATCCAAAGAAACGATTACAGCATCAACTTAGATCTTAGCACAAATACACACAAACCTCTCTTTACCTCTCATTCTTTGCCCCTCTCTTCCTCGTCTCGCCCTCTCTTTCACTCTTTCTCTGCCTATTTGTTTCAATCACTCAATGTAAAGTTATTTTTTTTAGTCGGATATTCAGTTCTTTTAATGGCTTTTGGATTGGAAAACATTAATTATACAATATCAAAACTTAGATTTTTTTATACTTCAATATTACAGAAGGTATCATTGTTATTTGTTGTTTATTTTATTTATTTTATTTTTTTTCCGTTGCTTTTTTTTTTCACAAAAAATATTTTGCTCTTTCCTTCAGAGGCAACCATATTATTTTCAAGCAGAATAAAATTTTATGTAGGTATTAGAGGCTTGAGGTTAACGACATGAAATGATAAAAAAAAATTCAACATAGAATATGGCAAGAATTATTTAGAAGCCTTTTTTAAATGGTATAATGTTTTGTTCAATGATGATCTCCTTCAGTAAACTAAACATATCGTATAAATCGTCACTGAGAGCTGAATATCTAAACGTCATCACTGAGATTTTCAAGAATGGCAGAATTTGATATTGTTCTTAGTGCAATTTCTTCTTTTCACTTTTACTCAAGAAAGTCACAGTTTGTTTTTACTCTTAATTTTTCACATTTGCTCTCAGAATAAACGCATGATCATTCAAAAGTGAATCAAACAAAAAGGAGAGGAATATTTTTTTGTGAAAAATAGTATCTGAAGATACTGAAAATAATTATTCATCATAACGCTGCAGCACGTTGGGGAGATAACAAGCTTGTCTTTCACAACATAGGCATGCTCCATTTTTCGCTCCTATTTGAGTGAAAACAAGAAGTAATAAAAAGTATTTTTAAAAAAAACTTTTGATAAAGAGAAATATACAACTAGACTGCTTAACTCTAAAGAAAATTAGCCTCATAGCTCCTCACAACACCTCGTTGTGTGTTTTATTGGGTGCCCGCAGCCCCTACATGGGAATAGGCCGACTGCTGAGTGAACGGGTTGTACGGGTGAGTTAGGGTCACCATGCGTGACATTGGGCCTTGATGCTTGTTTGCACTATGATCAGCAGGCAGGACGTAGTCTTCGTTCGAAAACTCCCTGTGGACGGGACAATCAAGTCATGCATATTGAAACATACCCTGAGTACAATTGAGCCAATAGCATTTACTGCAGAGTGCTAAAGTACAATTTCTGTCGGATGCTGTTACAATCGCTAAAATATCCCACATTTAGAAGGGCAGAAAGCGATTGAGATGATGGGAGAGATTATTTCAGAGAGAAAAAAAAAAAAGGCCAAACGAATGGGAGGGAATTATTGAGAAGTAGGAAAAAGTTATCTTGGGAGAGAGATGCGAGAGGAGAGATCAGTGACAGTGTTATGGAGAATAAGAACAGCTGCGGAAATGGGACCAAATAATAAAGAGGTAAAAGTCAATACTTTGGAAATAGAGAGCACAAAGAAAGAGAGAGAAAAACAGAGAAGAGGGAAGGATTAAGTAATATAAAGCAAGATCGAAAATAATTTATGGCTGAGCTTAGCTGTACAAAATTCAACCGCACAGGCTTTTTTTAACTATGAGACCACATCAAACATGACTTCAGGCGTATCACACAGACTCGAGATGCTCTCAATGCCATTTCCCTTATTCAATGGTGAAAATGAGTATAGGCTGTCTATGAAATCCAATACAGTATCTTCACCAACACTTAATCTCTTAAAGTCCTCAACGAGTGAAAGATAAGGTGGAGACATTTGCATATTGTGTATAAATAACATTTTCTATGCTAACATTTCGACTGTCAATTTTTATGACGTCTAAGTTTTCTAAATAACAAAATTTTAAGCCAGTACATTCATAGAAAACCATTTTAGGATTCGACGGGCAAATAATGAATAAAAATCATTCACAACACTTAAAACTAACTTGTGCACAGCTTGCGTGGTAGACTCCATAGCAGGGTTCAAATGAGCGGTATCCCTCTCAATCGGTATCATGGCATCGCCCTCTCTCAGTTTGTAACCGGTGTACCCGACTAGGTCGCGCCGGCTGCAGGATAAAAGGTTGATCGCGTTCGTAACTTATTAAATATTATTGAATATAGGACAAACATAAATTGCTGTGAATATCAACTGTGTTCATCAATAACAAAGTGGATTAAGACATGGTATAATGAGCCTTAAAATTTTGTGTAAACTGAAAAAGGAGTTAATGGACCTAACCAATCAAAAAATTAAGCTTTACAAAAATGATTTGAGTAAACCTGACTGAGGAGGGTTCCAAAAACAAAATATAATTATGATTAACCCAACACTTTAACTCTAAATAAACCTGACTGAGGAGGGTTCCAAAAACAAAATATATGATTAACCCAACACTTTAACTCTAAGCTAATTTCATACCCCAACAAAAATTAAAATGAAGTAGGTTTCAAATAACTAGCTTAAGCAGGTTCTCTAATAACTATGGCCGGTGAATGATAAAATTGTAGAATCACAAGTCAACATACAGATTTCTTGAATGAAACGTTTCTACAAGCTCGATCCACCATGACCAGTGATCTCACTGTTTCCATCTCTGTGTTAACTTGTCTAGTAACTCCTATCAATGTATCTTGAAAAAAAAAGGTACATCAGAATATCAAAAGGTCTACATGCTGATTCTGCAACATGAGGGAAGAAAAGTGGGAGAGTGGGTCCGTATATGGGGCAAAAGCTGAGGCGGGCAAATAAATAAGAATATATTCATATCAAAGAACGAGGGCTTTAATTCAAGCCAATGAAATCTTGAATTGTATTAAAAGATGAATAAGATTAAGGTTGCGATAAGGATGGTATTCATTATATTTAGGTATTAACACAAATCTAGTTTTGACCGGCATACGTTTGGGACAAAACCTGTAAAAGTGTACTCAACTTTTAATTGTTCATTAAAACCATGATTGATGAAAACAAAGGAGATCCATTTTCTGGTACAATGATACTGATAGAGATTGTCGCGGAACAAAGAACGAGAATTTTCCCCCCTTTTTTACTTATTTCTGAAAAGAAATAGTGAATATTATTTCATCCGCAGAAAAATTGAAAGATACATATATATATATATATATATATATATATATATATATATATATATATAATATGTTTATAGATAGATAGATAGATATAAAGAGAGAAGAAATATACTCGTACTTGTTTTCTATGTGTGTACCCTTTTAATTAAGAAAGAAACCGAAAACGCAGAATTAAAAACATTTTTTCTTGTAAGAGCCGTTTGAGACTTTCACTGGCTGATTTTTCTCACAACAATCATTTGACTGTTACTAAGAATCAATATCTACAAACAAAACAACAGCAATGCTACCTCCACCACAATTAGCTGCACCTTTGTTCGCGATCGCTGTCAGTTTAGGGAGAATGGGTAATGGATTTTTCCAATACTCTTTTGCTAAACTGCAAGTTCCTACAAAGTTCAAGTGATTGTTTTCTTGGCATAGAGATATTAAGCACTCTCTCTCTCTCTCTCTCTCTCTCTCTCTCTCTCTCTCTATATATATATATATATATATATATATATATATATATATATATATATATCTTTCTCTCATAACCTGTGAAATCTAGTTATTTTTTAAAGACCATATTGGACAAACAAGCTGCTCCGGTTTTCCCTTTTCATCTTAACGAAACTTTGCAGTTAAATAACTGATAGGCTGAATTTAACCTGTTTTTCTTCCTTTTGCCGACTGGTTATTTATTGTTGCTAACAAAGTGAAAATAAAATAAGGATGGCGAAAATATAACTGGAAAATTTTGTATAAGGCCCTGGTTCAGAGTTGTGTGATTTAGTGTCATCTCATTGAAACATAAGGAGCGAAAACCTCTGCCGTGAAATGGCTGTGTTCCTCTCTCTACAATAAAAGAAGGGTTAATTTTTGTTATGAAAAAAAATTTCCATCTGACTTACTTGTTGTATAGGCTCTGGTATGGGATGGATGTGTTTTCAATGTCCATGTTTCTCCACATATCTGTAATGCTCCTTACCGAGAAGTAGATTTTTCTCTTTGGATCGAATTCTCAATAAAGGCTGGTAAAGTTTTAAGTTGGTTGAAGAGCCTTTTACTTATACTCGGAAGGCGAAAAATTGCAGGAAAATGTTGAGACCGATTCACTGACTACAAATATGGCTTTTCTTCTTTCTCACAGAAGCCAGTATTATAACTTATTTCATAAACCGCGATGATTTGTTTACATTCTCTACGGTTTTTCATAAGGAAATAATCCAAATAGCCTAAGATATATTATATCCTTTCTGAAAAAAAAATCGATTTTTATCATATATTAAACGAAGAAGAAACTTAATTATACTGAAAAGCACATTCATATAAGGCACCGTGAGTAATTGGTAAGCACTGGCGCTGCATTAAGTTCGCTATTCTTCAACAATGGAAACGTTTCCTCTCCTCTCTCTCTCTCTCTCTCTCTCTCTCTCTCTCTCTCTCTCTCTCTCTCTCTCTCTCTCTCTCTCTCTCTCTCTCTCTCTCTCTCTCTCTCTAAAATTGTCATACCAAAGGTACCATGGCAAATTAGCTACCCATTTTACATTCGCATTTTCATTGTCTTTTTCTTTGATACTTCATGATTATACTCGCAGTGAATTTCTTTTCACTGAAACAAAGAAAGCTACTTACATCTGATGAGCTAAATTAAAGCTTTCGTTTTGAACTAAAGAAAGTAAAAGTAGCGTCTTTTTGTTTTTGTTTGACAAAAAAGGAGCATTGAGCAAGGCAACAATATGGATTCGGTAGTTTCATTTAAGCATAATTAAGCAGCTATGTAGAATACTGTCTTGTATTGAAATAAATTGGAACATTTAAACTTAAATCACAGTTGTTGGTATTCGAAAAAGTTATCTGGCTGGTATAGATCATCGTTCTAATTTAAATATAGGACATTTCTTTCAAACAGTGAAAACATTAACGATAAAAGCAACCTAATGACCATTAGCAATGACTGTAATTTACTCGCTTTCTTCTAAAAAAAACCCACAACATATACATAATTTTTCAAGATATGGCAAAAGCTTCGACTCAAGCTGTTCCTTTCTGTACCGGAGAGTTGTGTTTCTACCACACCGCGCGTGCAGTGTACTTAAGACGTTGCCTATTGGTACCAATCCTGTACCTGGCTTCATCCAAGACGTCAAGAGACTTGTGCGACGTCTCACTGTATAGAAAATGATCATTTCACGGATGAGCAAGCTTCGACCCTGAGCCGGATTATCCAAGTTTGATTGGGTCCGCAGGCGTCCAGCAATTAATAATTTACATCGTGAAGTGTACCAATGTGTCGTTTCGCAGTTATGTAACAGGTTTTCCACTTTAGACCAGATACAGAGAGAGGATGGATCTCTTGTGGCTCGGAGGGTGGAGGGACACCATAAAGTGTTGATTAAGCGAGCTTAATGAATATGTTTATGATAAAGTTGTAGGATACACAGCAAACTGTTGGCAGTGGATTATAGCTTTGTGTGCACTCAGTTTCCTTTATGGCAATAAAAATATTTTATAGTCCAAGACCTAAAGGTTTTGAAGTAAATAAGCATTTCTAAATATTCATGTTCGCCTTCGTTTCTTTCATAAGGTGAACACCTTCTTCATATAAATCCAAAAAGATAGTTAATTAACGCACCACACACTGCTCCAAGTCTTAAATTAGGATGTCTCCTTCTTATGCTTAAGTGATAAGTATTTTAAAAAGAGAATACTCATACAAGTATAGTTGATGAGAACCGATCAATAATTTGATTACGAGCTGAAAGGCGTGGGCTCTGTCACAGCTCAAATGAGATGGAGATAGATTGAACAGCCACAAAAAAAGGAATGAAGCTGCTTCCCAGACAACGGAAGCCTTAAAATTAAAAGGAAAAGTTGGCACCAAAAACATACCGAACGATGCCTACGTACGTAGGTTGAGACTTAAGAACTCTTATAATTTCTCGGGCGTAAGGCTGTAGATTGCTGATTTAGAATTTGAAAAAAGCTAACTTATTTATTTATTTATTTATTATTATTATTATTATTATTATTATTATTATTATTATTATTATTATTATTATTATTATTATTATTATTATTATTATTATTATTATTATTATTATTATTATTATTATTATTATTATCATTATCATCATCATCATCATCATCATCATCATCATCATCATCATCATCATTTAAGTAAATTCCAGATACGTTGTTTTATTATCAAGTTTTCACCCTTCGTGTATGTTATACTCCAAGCAACATGCAAAGTGCCCAGAAGTCCCCCACACTGGTTTGAAGTTCATCCAATAAAAAAAACAACATAAGTTGATTTCTTAATACATTTTGAAATAATTCAGAATCTTTTTATCTCGTGGTTCGACCCGAGGTTTAATTGCCTTGATGTAACATTGTTATCGATAGACTAACAAAATTGAAGATTGGATTATGCACTTATTTCAAAACACTATCGGGAGGTGCGTAAATTGAGTCACGTAGCAAAAAAGGAGGTGTCACTAAAAAATTTAAACGAGTGTAAAATTTGTAACGCACTTGACAAAAAAGTGAAGATTTTCTTGTAGATGGATCGTTTCCTTGTTGACTGTGAAATGGCACTTTCATGATCCAAACAGGCTTAAGTTACATCATATTCTCATCCCATTGAAAGACCATATTCCCTTATAAAAATTATTTGAAAAGAGCGTCACAACCGTTTGTTTGTTCTAGTCGTTGTTTCAAAATAGTTAGCAGTGGCTTCCAAAAATCTTTACATGGTTAAAGTGGTTTTAATAAAATCTGAAATAAAGTTTGTCAAACGAAAACTCCAAGTTCAAATAATTAAAGAAAAGAAAAGAATTTTGGTCACGACTCGAGGGAACTTTTCAGAATAGCGTGAAAAAGTTTAAACTCACAACGGATAGGACAAAGCGTTCTTTCTATCCAAGTGACGAGCATAGTCCCATCTCTCCTTCTCGTGCGTCGCATTATGCTTCACCAGTCTGGAATAATTGTGAGACTAATCAAGGCTAAAGGAAAACATTGCCTTTCGTTATTGTTGTTACATTTTCATTTTCTTTTGTCAAGAGTTTTCTTGTTGAAATCAGTAATCTCGAAATTATGATAATCGTTTTAAGTTAAATGTCCGGGCCACTATGTTTTTTCTTCCTTTTTTTAATCTTTTTTAAATGCAGATATACATCCTTTCTTTACGTTACCTATATTTGTGATGAAGGTGGTGACATTTGATTTTGATAGAGGTTTTCCAGATGAATCTTTTTTGTTTGTAACGGTGTCCTTTGATAGAGGTAGTGTTAAAGATGATTTTTGTTGACTGTGGTGTTGAGTGGTGATATTCATAGGAACTGAAAAGTTGTGGATTATGATGCAATGGTGGTGCTACTATCGCGGTACATGTACACATAGCTTTCAATTCCAAAACCAAATTTGGATTACAACGCTCAATATTTTGGCTGTAGAATACCTCAAATGGACCTCAAGAAATCTCAAAACTTATACCAAGTTATTTCCGTTCAGATAGGGGAAGGCGTACAGAAAAAAAATGGAGGAAGATATTACCCCAGATGCAACCGACAGACACAGGCTGACAAAGAGACAGGCACATCTAGTCATAAACAAAGAAATAACAAAGGGAGAGAGAGAGAGAGAGAGAGAGAGAGAGAGAGAGAGAGAGAGAGAGAGAGAGAGAGACAGGCAGACAGACAGACAGACAGACAGACAGACAGACAGAGACAGACAGACAGACAAACAGAGAGTTGAGAGAGATGGAATAGGGAGTTGGGCGGTTGGGGGGGGGAGTTGAACTGAATCGATTTTACTTAAATTGTAATATTAGAAAAATAGGGCTGTATGCTTTTTCATTTGGTTGTAACCAAAAGATATTTCAGTAGAAAGCAATATACTGACAAAATCTCAAATTAAATATAAAAGTTAGAGAGGTGAGTGTGGAGACGACAGAGAGAGCGAAAAATAAAGAAAGAGGAGACGAGAGAGGAGAGAAAGAGAGAGAGAGAGAGAGAGAGAGAGAGAGAGAGAGAGAGAGAGAGAGAGAGGGAGGGAGACAGACTGACAGCAGACAGAGAGAGACGGAGAGAGAGGACTACAAAATAAAAACAAAAACCATTACAAACCTCACTGGAGGCAGTGTGTTCCTTTCAGATACTTCTTTTGTCCAGTCCCTTCGATCCAGAGACTGCCAAATGGACTCGTGAGAATCGAAGAGAAGACGACGCCAGGTATGGAGCCCTCTGTACGAGTCGTTTCGAGGATTAGGTCTCTCAAGCATCAGGGTCTGAAAGGGCGGTAAGTAAGACCGTGGTTGTCTCATAGAATCCGCACGACCTTGCTTCTCGAATGTCGCAGGAGCCTTTATCTGGCAAGAAAGTTAAAGGCCATAACCATGTACCTTTAATCAAATGAATAATTATACTGAAAGTTTATATCAAACCTTGGGGTCATATCCTTGTCAAAAGAAGAGGCGGGAACTAGGACACGAGAAAATAGAAATGTAAAGTGAGATACACAGAAATATAACATGGAAAGATTGATGATTGTACTTTTACAACCGAAATATCTCCACTACTATTACCACTACTACAACTATTACTACTGTTGCTGCTGCCGCTGCTACTACTACTACTACTACTACTACTACTACTACTACTACTACTACTACTACTACTACTACTACTACTATTACTACTACTACTACTACTACTACTACTACTACTACTACTACTACTACTACTACTACTACTACTACTACTACTACTTCTACTACTACTGCTACTATTACTACTATTACTACCACTACTTACAACTACTGCTGCTGCTGCTGCTGCTGCTGTTACTATCATTATTATTATCATTATTATTATTATTATTATTATTATTATTATTATTATTATTATTATTATTATTATTATTATTATTATTATTATTATTATTAATTATTAATGTTGTTGTTGCTGTCGTTGTTTTTTTTTTTTAATCATCATCAATATCATCCTCATTACATTATCTCCGATATCCTTATTATCTTCACCACTATCATCATCATAAATGTAGAATTCCTCTCTTATTTTTTCAATGAATTTTTGTAAATTTTAATCCAATGTGCAATGAGTGATGAAGCATTGTAAACGATGTCTAGAGAAGCCTAACTTAAAACTAAGGGTGAGGTATTTAGTTTATACACCTTTGGAAGGTTAAAATGTGGTTGGAATCTGTGAGCCGTCTCGGTTAAATATACAATCGCCTTGGCCTTGTGCGTTGAGTCCTCGCCAGGTACACTTAGCTTTGGATAACGCCTTTTAAACTCTTCCCGGACCTGCGGGCTGACTTCGTGCCCATCGAGCTGGACGATGAAGTACGGTCTTTCGTATTTGGAGGTTCTGGTTATTTGGAAGAGAAAATAAAAGGAAAAGTAAGATTTCGAAATCGGACAACTGAAAGAAAAAAATTATTATTGCTTTAATAATTTAATAAAGGCAAACGTGTCCTTAGTTTAAATTTTATCGAGAAGCACTTTAAGCGTTTGCCTTTTTTCTCTTCCCCCCCCCCCCCCGGGCCCTTTCTTAACGTTAAGACCAGATAAATGAACAGTATTTAAGTCATTGTCTCAGCCTGGTCTATTTTCGTAAAGCCTCATTATAGTGAATTGGTTACATTTATAAAGCACCTATTAAATCCAGAGGTAATATTACTTTTTTTTTTAATTAAACACCAACCACTGATGATTTTGTGTTTTCTCGCATAATTCAACGAGAAAAACAAAAGCGTTACCTGCACGCGGCGTTGTTGTTGTTGTTGTTTTGTTTTGTAGGGTTTTTTCTTTTTTTTTTTTTTTAAATAACCACTGAATTTTTAAAAAGATTTTCAAATATCTCGAGCCTGAACCAGTAAAGTAAAAACTAAGGGAAAAAATATGAAATCATTAGCAAAGGGCTTTCATTATAATTCTACCATGTAAAAAATGAGTTCAACAAAGGCTTGACTAAAGGGATTTTTGTCAAACAAAACATCTCACAACAGATTGCTTTAGCTGACATGTCCGTACCTACCTATTTTCACGAAATATTAAGTTCAGTCTGCTTTTGTCAAAAAAACACAAGAAAATTTTTTCTTTTTTTTTTACCTTCATGTAAAGATTACTTTAGAAGCACATCAGAAAAGAGCGGCTATTGTATTTAAAACATTAAACCAACTATTATCATCACTCTCTGATACTGTCAGAGATCGCAGATGTGAAAGTAAGCAAAGTTTTAAATCTTAACAACCTATTTATCCTACAAAATGTTATTCTTATGTCTTGACATTTCGGGCTGCAAAACGGGATTGAAGGTATTATTTTCTCATCATTATCTGAAAAGGTAAAATTACCAGTGAAAGTAACACAAATGTTGTAAAATTATTGTTACTCTCTTTAAGCCGTTTTTACTTCCTTTTTGACCTTTGTTTTTGTATCTGCAAAGTTTATCGATTTGACCAAGGCATCCAATGAAGCCCTCTGTCGTCTAATAATTTAAAACATTTACCGTCTTTAGCTTTCTTAAAAATTATCACATCTCTGATATTCTCTAAAGATGTTATTTTCTCAGCTGGGTGTAAAAGAAAGATTTAATGAAAACTTTTTAACTACAATACATGATCAAAATATAGGATGGTTTAATAAACTGCTTTAACAAGTTATTATACCACAAGATTAATTTTGTATAGAGCATGATAGATGCCTGAATAAAAGAATCTGCTGTTGGATTCGTCTATTTAAAGACAGAGGAAAGCTCTTTCTGGCTCATGATATTATTGTTAAGTAAGTCCTTTTTGTTTTTCTCATTCACCAAATTGTATCAATTGAAAGATGTAAGAGCAAAAGCAAAAATAAATCTTGAAAAGTTTTATTATTATAGAAAAAAATTTAGTTAAAAAACCCGTTTAGTAAACACGTTTTCCAGTTTTATGCTTATCTTAGAAACTAAAGAAATTTAAAGAGCCTTATTGCCAATTCGAATGTTTAAGAACTGGAAATCATGATGCTTACATACTGCAGGATAGAGACATATTAAAGAAATTTAAAGAGCCTTATTGCCAATTCGAATGTTTAAGAACTGGAAATCATGATGCTTACATACTGCAGGATAGAGACATATTTTGGCGACTTTTTAAATATATTCATGTTCAATCATGTATTTATATTCTTGATTGAGCAATATTAGATGAACGATGATTATGAATAGAATAGACATAGATCTTTTTGGTTTAGACAAAAACTATCAATGTGAAGCGTTTCTATAAAAGGTATGACGAAAATTTAAATTTTATCTTACTTATTAACTTCTTTTTTTGGCTTTTTTCCTGAGTCTACCTGTGTGTTCCATCCAAACTTTTGGGGTAGACAATAAATTTGAGAGTTCATCTTCAAAGCTTTCTTTTAGGACTCTTTGAAGGTTTTACAAACGAAAGTATTATTTTTATCGCTGATAGTATTATAAACTGATCCTCCGCAAGCGATTGCGCCAAAGGCATCCGTTCAATAATATTTTTTAGCGCACTGGGAATGAGATTAGTAAAGAATGACATTAAAATTTACACATTTTCATTAAAAAAAAAAAATCGTTCATGGATTCAAATAATGGTCAATATAAAGTCTTTCACTTGCAGCGACACTTTCGTTCAAACTTTATAACATCCACACGATATCGAACTTAAATAGCTTCTTGAAGGTAGGGTGATTTTTTTCGAAAGAGCTATTTTCTTTCAGATCCATTACACGCAAAGGTACGAAAAACAGAATCCTCATTTGTTTTATTCTTTGCGGAAAACACATTATCCAAAATTACAATGGTGTTTAACGAAGAGGTGAGGAAAAAACTCCTGCGATTAGTTGTTGGATTATTTAAAGCTGTTTGAAATTTTGTCTATCTGTTCTTCTTTATGATTATATTTCAAGAGAAGTTCTCCTGATGCCTTGAACCTCTTCAAATTACCGCTTCCTAACCGGTTACCTTGTAAAATTTTTCACTATAGAATAATTTTGTGCAGCTTCACAGAGAAATTCAACGCCTCAGATTATATAGAAGGATAAGAATTATAGGCAGAGCAAGAGTTATAGACAGTGCTCACCAGTTGTTAGGAATAGGCCGCGAATGAAATGATCGAAAAATGTGTGAGATTTGAACATCGACTTATAATGCGTCGATACCCGTTACCTTGCCACTCAAAGAATTATTTTGCTTTCTGCCTCAGTTTCATCTCGCCCCTCTTTTATTGCTTCCATTTCTAATCCTTGATAGTGAGAATAATTACGTTACATGGGTTTTAAAAATCTCCAAATTGAGATAGGAAAATATCATCCTTACAACTTAGAAACGAAGTTTATTATTATTAAAGCTAATACGAATAACTACGACGTAGTGGGATAAAGCACCGGAAGTTTAAAGTGTAAACAAAGTCACATGACATACTCTACCAATGAAAACTTCACGTAAATACAAGTCATGTCTAGCCGGTCCAGCTCCATGTAGATCTACTCTTGTTCTATAAACTGTATAGAGTGATAGAAATTTCTGCTTTGAAATTTCCGCCGTAATTACTGGTCAGTATGCACGAAAATTCGCGTTTACACACACATTAATTGCATCAGCATTATGGCAAGTTATACATCGAGTAAACGCTATTCTTCGCCGCCTCGACAGACCCCTGGCAACCATGGCGTCGGTAGTAATGGGAGGACAAGTGCGAGCAATAGCAGCGCTCATGTTAGATCTTTACCTCCTACTGGTTCCACAGCTGTATCACCACAAAACAGAAAGGGGCAAGTGCAAAATTTGCTCGGTGAATTTAAGAACTTGTATGAGGGAAAGTTAAAACGACTTGATGAAGCAGACAGAGGTGGTGAGGAAACGACAAAGGTGAGTCTGCTATATGTAAATTTTAACTAGAGTCTTAGATCTAAATCTAGATTATTATTCTTGTGAGCATCTTATGACAGTTAAATGATACAGGGCAACTTTTTTAAAATACCCTTTTGTGCATCCTTTTTTCATCTGATAGTGATAGCAAATATCTTTGAACAATGTTTTTTAAACATAGCTGTTAGCCAGACAATTGTTGCAATCTGCACACATGCACTGATCAAGGTGCGGGTAAGATATTTGGTTATTACCTAAATTTTCCATACTTTTTATCTATTCTCTCATTTATTCTTATGTTTCAAAATAATCAGATTATTTGAAGGACTAGGTGTGGATAAATAATTGATTATGGATTAAAATGCGTAGAAAAAATGAGCTCGTCTGTTATTGAATTTAACACAAACAAATTTCACTTCATTGCGAGTAGGCTTCGCCTAAAGGGCAAACTGCCACAATTATTAAGTTTTGCCATTATCATCCCCCTTTCTCTTTCATGGAAATCTTTGGTATGACAATCATACTATACAACAGTTGACTTCTTGTGTAGTTCAATGTAATCAGTTTAGAGGGTAGCATATGAATTTTCATCTAGATTTCTAAATTTTTTTTTTTCGCTATCTGTATCCAAAGCTTTTAAGCTTAAAGTTATTTTAAAAAGCCATAATGGGACTACAGCTTGAGCTTAAATTCTATAATTATGTGCTTTCCCTTTTTCTTTTTTTTCCTCACCTTCGTAATTTTAAAGTCCATACATTAGTTTCTTGTCAATGAATCAGATCTAGATTTTGATGGAGTGCTCATTATTATTGAGCCTTTTTGTTTTGTTTTTGAAAAATGTTTATAGATTTTAGTGGTCTTTCATACAAGCTCTTTTATATTACCAGTGTAGTGCTTGAAAGTTTTGGATAGTGTAAAATTCACCTATCACTCGGTAATCTACTCCAGTAACATCTCATAGTGATAATAGAAAATGATGTTAGAGCAAATATTATAGTACACAAAAAAATTCATAATATTTGAGTTTGGATTTAAAAATATTTAAACAGAATCAGACTCTTTATATAGTTTCCCAGAGAGAAAAATAGTATTCTTGATGGTTAAAAAGTTTATTATAATGTGTATGAGGATGAAATTTTAAAAAAAAACTTATTGTGGTGTCTAAGTATCTATTTAGCTAAAAAGGGTGTTGTTTGTTTGTAAAGTGCTAGTTGGTCTGCCAACGCTGATCTTGAGAGCCAGTTTCATTTCTTGCAGAGCTAACCAGTCTAGTTGTGTGAAAATCAAACACCTAGGTATTGAAACACTGTTTTTGCACTCTTAAGTTACACCTGTTTCAAATTATCTGTTAGGCTTTTTAACTATAGGTAACAATAAAATTAATCATATCATTGTGAACAAAAATAAGCATCCATAATTTTTATCAGGCACTTTGGTATGTTACTTCATTGATAAAAAAAAATTTTTTTAGTGTAAAATGACATCTTGACTTTGAGTTAGAGGAAAACAGAAAATCATATAAAAAGCTAGGCATACCCATTATCACTCAAAGTGTGGGGATGAGAATAAAGCCAACCATTGTGCTCCCTTCCAAACAGGGTGATACTATGCTTAGGGTTGAAATCACTATATATATATATATATATATATATATATATATATATGCTAGACCTAGGTATAGTTGGGTTTTTTTTCTCAAAAACTATTAGGGTAAATGATAAAATCTGGAAAGTTTTCTTGGTGTGAACTCAAATTCTGTTTTTGATCTTCAGCTCTTCATAAGAGTCAAATGTTACACACCAAAAGAAGTATAATCTAGATATGAATTTATTGCATTTAATTATTAAATTTAATAAGTAATTGATGTATATGATGAACTTGCAGTTTATTTGATTAGGTAGAAGTGCTAATCAATTCTTAAGAGTGGAGAAAGATTAACCATATGCCAAGCCTGAAGTTCAAAACAGAACTCTGTCCTAGCTCGACTTGCTTGCTGAGGATTATGTAAAATTACAAGTTAAGTTGCTTTTTTTTTTTTTTTTGAGAAGATAATTTGACTTGTTAGATCATATTTTGTGCATCACTTACTTACATATAAGAGTAGATGAGGGTTATTAATATAGTACAGGGTTTCCATATGTACATGGAATTTTTATAGTAAAAAGACATTTTTCAAGAAGTGCTAGTCACCATCATGTTTTGTATTTGTCAAAATGCAATGCAGTTTTGGATATAGAAGCACAGCTCAGGTGACTAAAATGGTTCAAATGGAGTAATGGTTCAAGTTGAATGTGCATGTCAATCAATCTGATTCTCTTCTATCTATGTTTCATTGTTATCAGGATGCATGCAATTTTTATGATCACATTATATCTTCTATTTGTTTCCATTCAGTTCCATTTCTCACATGTCTTGTATAAATTTGGTGTACAAGAGAGACCAGTCCTACATTCTGATTGATATTTTAATTTCAGTGATACTTGTACTTGCTCTTAATAAAAAGAAGTTCTCTTCTTATGTAATCTGTGTATCCCTATTATTTATCAGATCTTAATAGGTGTGTTCCACTGTGGTTCATTTCCAATAATAACGCTTCGGCCAGATTTGTGTGGATTTATGTAGATTTATTTATTGATTTACTCTCGATTGGTTGAAAAAGCAACAGTTACTAAACAAACTAGAGTCTAGATTTTTACATCTTAAAGCAGGTTTCTACACTGATAGTAGATGAGAAGTAGTGTATTTATGATTCTACAGATTTTGGAAAGTCAAAAATGTCAGAAAAGAAGAATAATTAAGTTTAATGTTAGATTAAAATGAATAATTATCATTTTTGGATAACACCTATATCTTACACAGCTTAAAGAGCAAGTTGCAAATCTGCAGAACAAGCATAGGTATAACCAACAAGGGTGATCAAACATTTGAATCTCACAGATTAGACAAAGGATATAAAAAAGCAGGCAGTGCAAAAGTTTCATCGAGCACAAAGAAAATCACCACTGTAATAACTGCTAATTACAGAATCAAGTGTTATATGTGTAGGGAGGCTGGTGTAGAACTTATATTTATTTGTGGCAGTAGCAGTAGGCCTTTAGAACAGATCTTATTGTGTTAATTATCAGCTTGTGGGTGGAGCCACGTGCGCTTCTAGCTTGTTAGTATACTTAGTTTAATGGCGGGAAACTAGTCTCCGCCCCTCTAGCGAGTTATTCTTATTTCTTTAATAATTCGGAGGATACTTTGTTTCATGTAATGATTACATTGACTTGCCGATCTATTCATCTGTTCTTGTCCAGCTGGCCAGAGAAGATTTTCTTCTTGGATGTACTTTGATTCGGGGAGCTTGGGCAATTTAGGGAGACTGCTGGCCGTATTGAGCTATGTGATGCTTTGATCGGGAGATGCTGGAATCGTACGTAGATGTAACGATGGCTTCCGTAGATTCTATGATCTCGGTCGGGTGATGTTTTAGTTGGGGAAACGGGTTGTTACGTTCGATGGAGTAGATTTTTCTCGGTCGGCATTGGCCCTTGTTCTAGGGACGAACTGGGAAACCAGGGAAGTCTTTGACGGGGGACTTTGCCGACTGAGCTTGTACTATAAATTGTAGAGCTCGGAAAGACTCGTTGTCAGTATCTTTTTGGAGTATCTGGAGGCCACGTTGAATAGTACTAGGAGTATTGTTTGGAATTTTAGTGAGAAGTTATTGTGACCATTCCTAGTGGATATTATTGAACCATTGTGAAAGCTACTTGTGTTGGATTACCATTTGTTTTAATTCTACGTGATTATCACCGTGACTCGGGCGCTGGCTGACTATTGGGCATTTTTATTAGGTATTTTGACTATTAGGCATTATTATTGGGCATTTTTATTAGGTATTTTTCTTCTGACCATTTTGACTAGTCTAAGGCATTTTTATTAGGTATTTTTATTCTGACCATTTCGACTGGATCCAGAATCTAGTATTAGACATTTTTATTGGGCATTTTGTTTAGTTCTTAGTATCTTCTGTTCTGACCATTTTGTTAGTATCTTCTACTTAGTATTCTGGCCATTTTGTTTTAGTATCTGATCTTAGTATAATATATGCACTTTATCTTGAGTATCTTCTTGGCGCTTATTTTGAACATTTGTTAG
Source organism: Elysia crispata (assembly GCA_033675545.1). Lineage (NCBI taxonomy): Eukaryota > Metazoa > Mollusca > Gastropoda > Plakobranchidae > Elysia > Elysia crispata. Next base: position 1,196,541 of record JAWDGP010005302.1, on the reverse strand, counting down.
TTTTTTAATTTTTATGACGTAATTGCTTTGGGATCATCTTTGTATTTTGTATTTTATCCTTTGAGAATTGCCTTAATTCATTAATAGTTGAGTATTCGTCGAATAAACTTATTATAGTTGTTGGTAACGTTAATTTGTTCTTCCTGTGTTCCTTCTTTCTTGAGTGTAGCCATTTTTGTCTTGACATCACTCGTATTAGTTAGGGAACAGTGGCCTTAGTACTCCACTGATACTCAAGGACCCAAGAGTGTGAACTCTGTAGTATTGCACGGCTGCTAGGCACGCTACCATAACCAGTTAGGGCCTGCAATTACTTAGAGTAGGAAGAAGCATTGAGCTTCTATAGATAACTAGACTAGTGGGTCCTATTGCAGTAGTGACTAAGTAAGTTTGGAAATATCCACCCCAGCTAGGTCTAGTTACATATGGGTATTGAGACACCTTTGACGTCATTGTTGTTATAACCTGGCAAAATAGGTTCTCATATTTGACTATGGGCTTGCATGAGCATGAGGTGCATCTTGAAATACATTTTCTCTCTCAACAGTGGTGTAAAACACAAGCTATGGTGAAATCTAAATTCAAACATTATCCATTTAGCTTTGTCCCATACTCCGCCAGCTTGATACAAAAGAAAATTCTTTCTGATGCCTCTACATCCAGCAGAACAATTACCAGTTTCCTATCCTGCAATTAATTGTGTATGTTAAACAAGTCTAGCAATGGCTCCTGCAGCACTATTTTCCTGCTCTATTAAAGCAGCACCAATCCCCATTATATTTTCACTTTCACCAGTTTGCTGCTCCCTCATATGCTTGTTGTCAAAATGTTCCTGTTCTTTCTTCATGTTTTCTACTTTTATGTCTCATAGGAAACAGCAGCACTTATTTTTTTCCGCATCAATATCATCCAGATTTTCCATTTGGCCACAACAGCATCATCTTTTTCTTTTCTATCCGTTTCTGCTATCATAATTACTAGTTTCCTGCCCTTGACATCATTACCATCATCAATTGCCTTTTGTCAGATATTCTTGCTCTTTTCTGTATCACCCTCATGACTTTCCTGCTGTGACCTGTGTCTATCCTTACCTGCTACATCATCAGGAATTTCGTTCTGTCATCCTTGACTCTTCTCACCTACCACAGCACAATTCAATTCAATTTTTCTTCTGTCAAACTTACTCTTCTGAACAGCATTATTGTCATTTTTGTGCCTCTGCTTACTCTTACCAGAAGCATCTTCATCAGTTTTCTATTGTCAACTCTTCCTTTTATCACCAGTAGCAGAATCATCACTTTTCTTCCACAGCAAAACTGAATATTTTTTAAAAAGATTTGATCAAAGGATAAAAAAAAAAGACAAATTGCCTGGTGCTATGGTTGTCATTTTCTTAGAAATATTTGCTTTGGTTCTGTAAAAGTCCTGGAACTTTATTCATGGCAAAGTCTGAAAACCTTGATCATAAAATGGCAAGCTTGGAGAAACAGGAAAATCTGCAATCAAGCATGTACATGAATCTCTTACTCTATAAAATTGTTAGTAAAATTGTCAGTTTTGCACTATAGATATTATGATTATCAAATTAAGTTGGAATGGTTGCACTTATATATGTAATTATCTGCTCAGCAGTTTTACATGAAGCATGAGTAGAAAGATGTTCATGTCATTCACATTTAGATCTCGTAACATTATATTAAACATACAATTTATCTCCTAATCTTAAATGCTTTGTTGCTGCAACTTATATAATGAATGAATACAAATTGTGCACACACATTTTAGATGTCTGTGTAACTGTTAAAATTATTTTGATCGTAAAAAAATTATTAGCCTAGTATTGTATTTCTTCTAAAAAGATTTTTTCAACTACTAAAAATAGAACCATTTATAATGAAAAAAAAATTTTCGTCTTGCATTAGCACTGAGATTTTAAAGAGTGTTTCAATTAATTTAATTTTTATTTTTGCTTACTTTTTTTTTTGACAGATATAGCTTTCTGACTATATTTTAAGGGTCAGCTTCCTTGAAGATTGTATATATATATTTTATTTTCATATTTGATCAAAGGAAAATGTTAAATAATACTTTTTCAGCAAATATTTTAATTAGACCTATCCTCTTCTGAAAATTGTTAAACAATCTACTTTGTTCCATATTTTTATGACCAGATGCGAGTGAGAGTGTTACAGTCCTATGTAAATGATTTGAGTGAACAAAATGAAGTGCTCGTTCAAACTGTGGAGGAGTTGGAAAGAGAGGCTAACGAAAGGGTTGCATTACTGGAGGACAAATTACAACGGACATCTTCATCAAGCAAGGTGAGACAACCTAATCAGTTTATGTCTTTGACTTTTTTTTTTAAAGATACACCGTGCATCTTACTAGGTTTTTTCATATTATTACTTAAATGTTGCCAACACAAAACCTTAAAAATATGTTCACTAATGTTGTTCTAACACTTTCAGAGACATATCAGGTTATGAGAGGTACAAAACTGTCAGTAAGTTCTGATATTTTAGAATTTCCTACTGGTCCAAGAGTCCTGATGTTTATTGTCTGGTGCATCTGTTGCTTTCACAAAATATTTCTCAAAGTTAATGACATTATCCCCATTTTATCAATATGTGAGGGTGCTCTCATTGAGCACAGAAAATGTAATACTATTGAATCTTGAAACCCTCTCTAATCATAAGAATATCACAGATAAAAATGTCTCAAACAGTTCTACCTTTTCTTTTGCTAGATTTTTTAAATGAACAAATTTTTCTTTGTCTCAATAATAAAAGTTGCACATCCAAGTGATAGGGAATGGCCTCAGGATGTATGCAGATTTTCTGCGTTTTTTTCCCCTCCATCAACATCAAGTCAGCACAGGCAGTGGATTATCCTTGCATCAGCACATGTAAAACACAAAAAAATCTGTTGCTAATAAAAAAATATTTTTGATGAAAGGGCAAATCTGAATGAATAATCATGAGTCAATTTAAAGAAATGTTGATTTTTTTTTTCGTAGCAATAAAGATTTATGTCTGTTATTCTGTGAACAAAATTCAGATTACTCGTTTGTAGCAATGTTTTGACAGAGCTACAGAAAAAAAGTTACTAAAACTTTGGTCACTGTTCTACAATAGGTTAGAGGGAATTAATTCAGAATGTTAATAAAAAGTGATTTATATATATATATATATATGTTGTCTCCCTTGGATGAATGAAGTTTGAGTCTAATATTTACGGTAGCTACTTCCTTTTTTTTAATATATTGTTATTTATATCAGCTCTAGTAGTCAATAGACTGAATATTTTTACTCTAGAATTTCGCATTAATCGAAAATATCTTAATCAGTGTTTGTTAGCAAGGAATGTTTGGAGAATGCACTCAGAAGCTGGCGCCCTTTTTGCGTTAGAATCTTAATAGACCTGAAATAGCCTGACGCGTAGGAGTTTTTGGCTCCTAATAGTAAAAAAAAAACTTACTGGTACAGCGATAATTCTGCTTTATTTAAAAAAAATTAGATTTTTTTTAATTTGTCTATTTTCTATGAGCTTAAGGAAATATAATGAATTTTGGTGGAAATGGGAAGGAAGGATAAGAAAGCCAGTATAACTAAAAGTTATTTACTTCAAGCTTCTTTCATTTTTTTTTTTTTTTATTTTCTATCGATCTAAAAATTTCTGTAACAATGTACCTGTTTTGTTTTCCTTACTTTTTTTTATTCAAGAGCGTACTTTGCCTTCTGCTTTTTATGTTTTATTTCAATTCTTGATTATTAACGTATAAAGTGAATATACATGTAAAACCTGTTCAAGGTTTGAAATATTGTGGGAGGATGTTGACTGAAGTCGTTCTAATATTAATATTAAACAAAACGGCGCTACGACTTTTACAAATTTCGTTGCATTACATTTAAGAAAGTTTAATGATCTTTCAAAATTTAGTGGATACCACTTCCTGATGCACATGTTCGCTATTAGGGATTACATGTATAAATATTTCAAGCACTGAAGTGGAAGTTTCAGCCATATTCTGCAGTATCCACTCACAGCACAGCGTAACGGTCATTGTGTGCTGAGACATTATCCACTCTATAATCCGCGTGCTTGACACACCGCGACATTAAGTTGTAATCAATAATCGATATCGAACAGTTTTAATCGGAGGCCGCTTTTATACCAGGGTCGGTTCGTTCCGCAAGATCAGCGCAGCACCAATATATATATATATGTATGTATGTATTGGAACTTAAAGGGGGTGGGAAAAGAGGGGTTTGAGCCATCGAAGACCGCCTCGATTCTTAACCGCGTTGCTTGCCTTCTAACTATGGGTAGAGCGGGATCTCGCAGACTAAAAGCATGCCTTGACCTGTCAACTTGTAGCAGAGGCCGGCGCTTCCACTTTTCCCGCGATCAGTCTATAAATCGTGCCGGACTGGCGAAGGCGACAACCGCCATGGCCTATGCATTGTGCGTTTGTCATACCAGCTGAATAGCTTGATCAAGTCTCCGTGGGCAACCCCATCGCGCCGACAGTGGCGCTGGTGATTTTATTCATATTAATCCTCTCTCTATTTTGGTTCCTCGATTTCCCCTTCTGTTAAAACCTCCTGAACTTCAATATCCAGTTCGACGTTGTTTTAGCCCACTGTCTCAAACCCTAACCTTATCGGAAAGGCCAAGCTCAGGTGTCGGTGTGTGAGTGGCGGGTGGTGTGGCTGACTTAAAACTGAACTTAAGTGCAGCCGTGACTGGGTGTGTATGAAAGCGACTCCTGGCCAATTTATGTTCCAATTGTGTACACACTTATATTATGATATCAACACAGTGACGCCCAATGTTTGTGTTAAAGCCGCGAAACGACATGGAGAGGGCAAATTAACAGGGTGTTATAGAAGTGCCGCATGCGACTGGAAGTAACCCGCTTAGCTGCCGATGAAGAAAGTACAGTCGCTGCATCTGTTTCAGACAGCGAGTGATTGGCATTGGATCATGATGGGACCCGCATTTAATTCGTAGCTGCTCTGAATTAATGATGCGGCTATAGGCGAGCCTGCCGTACTCAGTGAGCAGTTTTATTTCCGTTTTGTTGATCGCTGTGTCGAAATGTCTTGAACTCGCCGAGTGTGTTTTACGGATTTTATCAAGTCAGAGCTTTTTTATTAATGGTTTGATCACACATTCATATATAAGATTTTTGTGGGGTTTTATTTAACTGAAAAATATCTGATCCATACTATTTATAATACATTTATCTTTATCTGTGAATTGAAGCTAAGATGTATAAATTTAATACATTTGATATAATTTCTGCTGTTGCTGCCTTTTTATAGATTTTATTACACATATCTCAAAGTAACAACTGGTCAGGTGATAGTAGTAGCAGCAGCAGCAGCTGTAGTAGTAGTCGTAGCAGTAATAGTAGCAGTAGTAGTTGTAGTAATAGTAGTAGTAGTAGTAGTAGTAGTAGTAGTAGTAGTAGTAGTAGTAGTAGTAGTAGTAGTAGTAGTAGTAGTAGTAGTAGTAGTAGTAGTAGTAGTAGCAGGAGCAGTCGTTGTAGCAGCAGTAGTAGTAGTATTAGTAGTAGTAGTAGTAGAACCAGCAGCAACAGTAGTAGTATTCAGTAGTTGTAGTAGTGGTAGTAGTAGTAGTATTGTAGGAGTAAGAGTAGCAGCAGCAGTAGTCATAGTAGTAGTATTAAGTAGTTGTAATAGTGGTAGTAGTAGTAGCAGCAGCAGCAATGGTAGCAGTTGCGATTGTCGAATTAATAGTCATGGTATTGATAATATCAGTATTAGTAGTGGTGCACCCCTTGTGTCATGGTGCGTACGTTTTTCATCCCCGCTTTTATATTTAAAGTTAATTTTGTGGAGGAAATATATTGAGAGACACTGTTGAAACCGGTCGTGTTTGAGGCCGACTTCGCATTTGATTACAAAACACAAACCGTGGAGTTTCATGGACATTTTTTTATTGAAGGTCGTCGGGCGTTCACCAAAATATAGCCAATGCTTGCCCATAACTTTTTAAGCGGTGATACAGGAAATAAACCGTCACCACCATTTCACACTTTTCCACCGAGAACAGTGGATATTTCAAGGCTTCCATCTCGTTACGTATTTGTCTCTTTTCGTAAAGTTGTATTTTCGACAATAGAATTTGTCGCCTGTCACGCCCTATAAAACTCCAAGTCGCATTTTGTTCTGTGCATCAAGTCAATGGAAGAGCGAGGAGGTTACTATTATGAAGACGGTAGTGGATACCGCACGGGTGGAGGGAGAGATGATGTCTATCTTGGCCGGCCGCCTCCAAGGGGAGACGAGCAATATTCCTACAGACCGCAGCAGCAGCAGTACGAAGAACTGCCCCAAGGAGGCGACATGGAATACGTGAGGCGGCGCACCAGAAGCCCAGCCTCCTCCTTGAATGGTTCCTTCTCTGATCCTGACCGTGAGCCACGCGTTTCTAGCCCCAAACGCGTCACGTGGAAGGATCCAGTGGAGCAGCAGAAGTCCCAGAGTATCAGGGTGTCCGCTACAGTAAGACTCGATACATGTTCTACGTTTTTATACTGTATATGCAATGTTTGTTGCCCTCGCATTCTTTTTTGTCTCTTGACATTCAGGGTTACGGACTGGATGTCCCAAACAAATTTCGTCTTTCGTATGGTTTGTGAATATCACCTGCACCAAGTCAGTGCTTCGATTTCGTTTTGCCGTAGTTTGGTTAAATAGTTTAAGTAAACCAGGTGATGGAAGCCCGGTACCAAATCAGTCAAGCCCTTTTTCTATTGACCTCTCTGTTTAATACAATTTGTAATTGTTTCTTTCTCGTTCCCGTCTTGTTTTCTGTGGTTTTTTTCCCTCTTGCAACACTACGAATTTTACCCGTACCGTCCACTTAAACCTCAAAGGGCTGCTCATGCGGCGAAAGCCTTTTCTATTTTTTTAAACTTATTCTCGTTTCATTGACAGTTTTTAAAATTTCGCTATGGCCTTGTATTGAGTACCAAGCTACCATTGAGAGAATTATTTCTTACTCTACTTAAACATGGGGCAAAAAGCATGCAACAATGAATTTTTACAACTTTATATATATATATATATATCTTTAATCATTTTCTGCAATGCATGTCTTATGCTTTATCAAAAGAACAGCTAGGAGAGTTATAATACTCAAAGCTTTAGAAAGACGACAATATAATATGGCAAGAGCAAGGAAAAGAGGCGGATTGGGTGGCGGGAGGTACGTGATTTGCCTTAGAGCAAGGAATTTAGATCACCTTATATTCTGTTGCTGCTTGCAACAAATCGTTGCGTGTTTGTTTCCCGGGAAAGTTGAATTATTCACTGCTTTCCACAGAATGGAAATAGCACTTGTCATTTGAGACGTGAGAGAAGTTTGTGTTAAATGCTGTAGCTAATTTTCATTTCGATTAAAAATACCTTTCAGAAAGAAAATATCGTCGCGTCGAACAGCCTGATATGACGTTGATCTTACAAAGTGTCAACCAATAAAAGTTTTGTCTGCTATTAATTATTTTTTCATTCGGTTAAATTAAAAATACGCAACTTAATTTTATAAAGACGACGCCAAAGCATTTTCAAGTAATTGGTTCTCTTTCTTCCGCATTAAGGAAATTTTTTATTCGAAGCCACCGTAATAAGTATTTTATGTGTCCTAAATGAACAAAATTTTAAAGCATCAATACTACATCTATCAAATTCAGGAAAATTCATCAAAGAAAGCAGAATAAATGACTCGGTAAGATGGGTAAGAATTAATGAACAGGTTGTAGTTGGCATATACCTTTTCTGTACGAACGAGATTTTTTAGAGGGAGCATTCGCTAAATAGGTCGTTGCTAAATTGCCGTTACTGGTAGGTATCGGTTTCATTGAGTTCTGCTATCGATCTGTAGATCAGGCATTTTTTTCCGAACCTTACTGTTTTCAAACGCTTATGTGATAATCCGCTTTGGTCCTCTGTGTGCCTAGTGTGGCCCACTAAGCGAACAAAGCCACAGAGGAATTAATCCTGCCGCTGGCATTTTAAGCTAACGCAATCCGTCTGCTGGTCAAACAAAGCAAAGGAAACGGATTTCGCAGGAGATCCCTATATGAGAATGGTGTTCTTTTCTGGAAATAAAATAAAACAAAAAAAAAAGGCATGATACAACTCGTTTCAGCTTAAGTTCCACTTCAGAAATCATTATGCCGTGAGCTTTTGAGTTTCAATTTACACTATTGTGTCAAACAGTGCTCTCTCTTTTTTTACGGACTTATTTTGTTCCGGATCTATACCCGTTGTAATTTGATAAGGCCGCACAGTGTACAATTATGCCTTTTACTCCTTTATATTCATTGAGAAGAAAATAGTCGTGCAATAAATCAAAGTGCCTGTGTTTTCTTTTTTTTTTTAAACCATTTTCTGCAATGCATGTCTTGTTCTTTATCAAAAGAACAGCCAGGAGAGTTATAATACTCAAAGCTTTAGAAAGACGACAATATAAAATGACAAGAGCAAGGAAAAGAGGCGGATTGGGGGTCGGGAGATTTGCCTAGCCTTAGAACCCTTTGATATGCAAGATAAGAGTTTTCTTAATTAAAATCAAACTTTCTTCTACCTACTGTACCCTCCCCTTCGCATTGACCGACAAGAAATTTCAGACACACGGGGTCGGTGCGGCTTGTCTGTTGTAGTCCGACCTGGCGATCGTCAATTCATCGCAGCGTTTCTTAGATTCAGACGATTGTCTTTTAATATCAGTGCTACAACAGCGTGTGATTGGAAATAACTCTCTCTCTCTCTCTCTCTCTCTCTCTCTCTCTCTCTCTCTCTCTCTCTCTCTCTCTCTCTCTCTCTCTCTCTCTCTCTCTCTCTCTCTCTCTATTTTTTTTTTTTTGCCTTCTCGCGTTTCCCCCCTTTTCTATTTTTCTCTCGACATAGTACCGAACAATTCCTAGCGGTGTCGCATAAGACTCTCGCTGCATTGTTCATGGCTGTGGAACATCATTTACATGATTTAGTTTCTGGTCGTAGACATTT